>JASEVX010000001.1:144848102-145230602 GCA_031761405.1 Serripes groenlandicus
GGATGCACATTATAACCCGTGCTTTCACCAAATGAACTGAAGGTAATTGATTCTGGTGTTTAGAATTGATTTGTAGAGCTTGCTGTATATGGTGGTTATTTTCTTGTAGAATGGGAGAATTTCCCTTCAACGTTGAAGATGGCTTGTTTGTTTCCGTAATACGGAGTGCTAAGACAACCTGGATCCCCTTCCCTTGTTGTTACTAGAGGCTGCTGGTGTGGTGTTACCGTTTGCATTGTGGTCTGGTCTGTTTGCAGGTTCTTACATTTTTTCCAGCACTTCTCCCCGATTGCTAATCCTGCAATATAATAAATCATGTTTTAATCAATATAATATTAAAACACATAAAAGGAATCCTTTATGAGTTCAATGAAACATTGTAAGCATAACACTTTTTGTCTAGGTTATCATATTCTGTTTCATCCTGCATTTCTATCGTATGTGAACAAGTGTTTAACCTTAAACAACACTAAAGCACTCACAAATCAATACAATACAATACAATAGGTTATTTTGCGTAATTAAGGTCCTCCGGCCCACAATACTATACATTTATATTACATTCAACCAGGGTCTTTCAAATAGTTACTATTTGATAAGACCCAGATTCAACTTACAATGTAGTAACTTTGCACAATCAAACTTCTTCAAAAGCTTGGAAAATAAAGGGCTATCTTTTAATAACTACCGGATTATCATTTGAAAAAAGACAATGACAATTATGTAAGCTTGGTAAGCACTTTAAACCACGTATTTAGATACAAATCTCTTATAATCTTAAACTTTCACAATAAGCACTCACCTGGATGTGTGTCCACTCTGTTGGATAACGCTCTTGATATAGGCGAGGTCGGACATAAGGTAGTGTTCTTGAAACAACAAAGATGTCCGTTTTAGTATTGTGAATGTATGGGGTATGGGGGTTTTTTGTGTATTTATAGAGTTTTACTAATTGAACATTATTTCATGCTACATCACGGTGGACTTGTTCACTTATTTATCTTTCACCGGGTAAAACAAACCAGAATTAGGCTAAGAAATGTGAAATGCCAAAGGGATCTCAACTTTGACCGCCGATACTTGGGATCGAACCGGGACGACGCATCCGGTTGGGGAATTAGTCGGATGATTGAAAGGAGGTTATGGCCTGAAACAAATACTACAATTTAGTGTCTTTTCTAAGTGAAGACGCACTTCGACGCCTTTACAGCAGACGATTTTTGAAAACAGTGTAGCCAAAGGGAAAAATAACTTTGGTTAGCAATCGTTTTCAACTCGTTTCATTAATTTTACTTCGTTATGTAGATATCTTCGATAGTTTTCCCAATATGTTTTCAGATTCGTCTATAACAGATTTTATTTGTGGTAAAGGGTTACGCCTCAGGTGGAACTATGTGTATGCGTGTACATTTGATTGTGAGAACTCCTTTGATTTAATGCCTCGGTAATTACAGTCAGGATTATTGAAATAGCTTCATGATTATTACATAAACCAGACATACCTTACGACGGATTTCTTGCGAGTAATCACTAATGGTGGCGATACTCATAAGTCCAGCAAAACATACCAATCCTATACCAACATACACCATTTTATTAACCTTCTTTGCTACTAACAGGGATGTCTTCTTGATGACCTGAAATACAGAATACATGTAAATTACAGAATCTTTATCTATGGATATATAAGATGTCAGTCCCAAAGCACGATTAACACAAATCACAGTCCAAAATAAGAGTAAAACAACCAGGGGCGCTAAAGAAGCATTGTTCAAGAGTGAAGAGAGAGGAGGAGATGAGAGAGAGGAGAGAGAGAGAAGAGAGAGAGAGAGAGAGAGAGGAAGAGAGAGAGAGAGAGAGAGGAGATGAGAGAGAGGAGAGATAGAGAGAGAGAGAGAAGGAGGAGAGGAGAGAGGAGAGAGAGAGAGAGTGAGAGGGATGTAGATAGAGGAGAGAGGAGAGAGAGAGAAGAGAGAGAGAGGAGAGTGAGAGAGTTGAGGAGAGAGATGAGAGGGGAGAAAGAGAGAGAGAGAGAGATAGAGGTTGGAGGAGAGAGAGGGGGTAGATAGAGAGGAGAGGGAAGGAGAGGGGAGAGTAGAAGATGAGAAAGAAGAGGGGGGGGAGAGAGAGGAGAGGAGAAGAGAGATGAGAAGATGGAGACTAAGAGAGAGAGAGAAGAGAGAGACGAGAGGAGGAGAGATACGAGGAGTAAGAGAGAGAGAGAGATGGGAGAGAGAGAGAGAGAGAGAAGAGGAGTGGTTCCTCGATCTTAATAATTTAATCTATACGTCAAGAGTTCGTAACCCTGGCCAATTATTTATTTTTCGTCTCTCCCATCAGTGGGTTAAAAACTCTAATTGGGAAGGTGGGCCAGTTACTCCCAGGACGAATGTCCTGTGGAGTACGGTGCGAAAAGAGAGCAAAGTAAAAACAACGTTCAATGACGTGGCCGTAATGTATACAACTGAAAAACCGATAAAAACAATCACTGTACAATAAATATATTGAGCTCACATTATTATGAGTCATGTTAATTGTGTAAAGTAATAATATGAGTGTTTATTCATGGCATAGATAGAGAATAACTTGTACTTGTGTTGAATACTTTCACTGCAAAGCTTGAACGGGAACATTGAAAACATCTTTGAAGTCTTCGTTAACTGTACACACGCGGATAGTTTCGTTTGTGCTGAGCTTACGATATTCAAACTGCGGAGTCGATAACTAATTTGAAAATCGTCAGAAATGTGCTTCGAACTTGGGTCTGTAGTAGAAATACTTGTTTTTGATCCACCGTCAAATCCAGGCCGTACAATGTAACGGTGTAAACTTTGTTTTGCAGCCTTGTGTTCACAAAACATTCCAAATGTCGCTATACGGCAGGATCTGAAAAAAAAGACATTGAAATATATGAAACGCATTGCTTATTTTATTCAAATGTATGTCGGTGATATAGGTCAGCCTTATTCCCTAACTATGTATGGTACATGATTTAAATAAGTTGGAGTGGCGTTCTGACGATTATGGATCTCATTTTATTCTAACTACAGGTGAAGTTTCAGGTGAAAACCTGTGAAAATGCACAGTCCCTCACTCAGTCACCAGTCTGTACTATCTGCATAAATATATAGACCTACCATGTATGTGTTTACAAAATAACAATATAAGATACAAAAACGTTGCCTCACTACAATTTATCGCAAGTGTAGCGAAATCGCACAAACCAGATAATAAGAAATACCCCAATATCGCGAAAACTCGGCTCATCTGATTATGGACATAGCGTACTTACTTGGCGGTGGCTGCTATTTCATATTTAAACAGGGCTGGATATCTCCAATAGCTGTATTGGTCCCGATACACTCTATTGTAGCATACTGGTCACGGGATCTGAAATATACATATTGAATGATTGTCATGAGTTTGGATACAATGGAAATGGAATCACGTCACTAGAACTTTGATCTTTGAAAGTTTTAAAAGCAATGGTTGCAAGTTTTATGTCCAAATCTAAACCTTGTTAAGTCATTTTGTCAAATACGTTCACGTTGTGCTTCCACTGTGCTTGTTCAATATCTACCAAAACAACGACCCGGCTGGTCCTGATAATACTGCACATATGCTGGACGTTAGCAGTTCAAGTTGTTTTGCTATGCGGTTCAAATAGTCAACATGTTAAATGTCCCAGCTTTGATCTGTAATGTAGGAACATGTTATCACATGGTCTATGTAACAAGCGGTTATATATAGATCTTCTAGCGCATATATTCAATCTGTTCGTTCAAGGGTTCTTGACGACGTGGTGAGCAGTGAAAACAAGATTGAACTCCAACTATGCGAATGTTTTTGTAACTCGAAAATTTCGTAAGACCTGTAGCACCAGGTCAAATAAATAATTACGCAATATTGATGAACTTTTGCGTCTTATAGAATTGATATGAGCCGTCCCACGAGAAAACCAAAATTGTGGACTCTGCGTTAAGTATCTTCCGGATCAGCCTAAACATGCCGCACAGGCTAATCCGGACAGGCACGTTTCGCCTCCTGTGGATTTTTTCTTTCAGGAATCATTACTCTATTATTTATTATTTGTTTTTATTTACCCTCGCCGTGCAGAATTAACTATTTGGCGAGCAGACACAGTTAGATACAAGGGAGTCCGGGTGCAATACCCTAGCTCTTTCCGAAAAGACCCCTTTGGTTCTTTTACGTGCCCGGTGTATAGCACCGATACACGCGAGGTTATTTTTCCTGGAAAGGACCAGTACTTAACCTCTAGTTGAGTGGGGGGACGCTTTAAAGCATCCCTCAAATTTCCAGAACCTGAACCGGGATTTGAACCCCAGACCTGTGGATTGACAGTCCAGTGTTGTTAACCATTGGACTACCCCGCCACTCATTACTCTATCCCCCTGAGACGGAATGTGTCGGTCCGGATTAGTCTGCGCGGACCATACTGCTCGTTTTCTCGTGGAACGGCTCATATTAACCCGAACACATCTCAATTAGATACACTTCAAGTTAAAAGACAATAGACTCTTGATTGACTATAGTAAGAGAATAACGAAAATTATGAAAAAATAAATACTTACGATATACTCATGTCGATTTGACCATAAACAAGTCCTTCTGTTGAATTGTCTATTGTAGCTGGAACGGATGTGACGATGGTTTTCGTAATTTTATCTCTCCAGTATAAAATCACTGTCGTTGGAAACGCGAACATTTGACATGTTAGCCTAACAATATTTCCGACTTTCACTGGAACTCTTTGTGTCTTATTTGTAAGACATTGTGGTGCGTCTGAAAAGAATACAACATAATTAAAAGCTGAAGTATGTTATTATAAGACAAGATCTGTAGGTAGACGAACAAAGCGGAGAAACTGAATGCATACATGATACCTCAAGATTTACCGATATCTGTCTGATACCAACAAGTTATTTATTTGGCGTTTTCAGTTAATGTAACGTAATCTAAGAGGTCGTAAATACGCTTAGATTGGTTTTCGCAGAACATATCTCAAGCTAGTGGGCTAAAATGATGAGCAGTAACAGTCAGCTTTTATATATACTCACGCAGAACGGATAGTATTGTCTGGCCCAATGAAGTTCCTAGTCGGTTCGATGCATGACACATGTAGTTTCCGGCGTCGGTCCTGGAGTAAGAAAAAAGTAATGTTATTAGTTTTATCGGATGAAATGACAATAAAAAAAGTCCATAACGAAAATATATTCATAAACGTTTCAATAAACGGTATACCTTTTTATATTGCGAAAACGATATCAATACTTGCGATAAAATTGTTTTGTAAGTTATATTTATCGAGCGACAATACCAGAAAACCAACATTAGTGCGTTTGCGACCAGCGTCCGCTCAGTCTGACCTCGATCTTCACACAATTCGCCATAACGTCACAGAAACCTTCGAGAAGCCTTTTGCAAACGGTATATTTGAATCCGATGACATGGATGCTTATCAAACTTCTTGAAATATTTTTCAGTTATCAATACATTTCTACTCCATAGTATTGTGTTAATATGCAACGAGAAAAAAAAGTCTTACCTTGTAACTTTTGTAAGATGGAGGTATAAAACTGATGCATTCTTCGACAACTCATGAGTGCCTCTGTTAACCAAGACGCCATTTTGAGTCCAGTAAACAGAATTTAGATCGGTTACTGGAAGTGAATCTATGAGACAATCCAGTGTCACATTGTCCCCTTCTTGTATGATGTAATGGTCATTCGTTACTGTAACAATGGGCTTGTCTGTAAATGAAACAAAAGTTTGCATGAACATTATATGAATATGGCTGAGTCATTAAAATCGTCTTTTAAGTACGGCAATTATAAATTTTGAAAACATTTTAATAATGATCTTTGCGATGCAATGTTTCAAAATATATTTTGAAGTAATACATGAAGCTGTTTTATTTATCTATTGTGTTATAAAACAGATATCATATACGTATAATATGAATAAGATACTGTTTGTGTCGAAATGTGTTAAAGGCATTCATTCCTTCTGTCTTCAAAACCCTATTTTTTTTTAGATATTTGTGTAAAGTGACAAATTAATAAAGCTACGTATTGACTAGAGTAAAGTATACCTACATGACATGTGCAAAGTGATGTTGGTCGACACAGGTTCTAGCCCTCTGGCACTTACAACTGAATTCCTCACTGCGCATGTTACAACGGAACCATCAAAGTCACGCGATAATGTTCGTGTCAGGAATGACGTCACAGAGGAAGTTTTATTGCTTTCCGGTATGACAACAAATTCTGTATCACCAGCACGAGAACCGTTAATCTGCCAGAACATTGTGGGAGTCGGGTGATTTCCTGTACTTATGCATTCTAATTTGATTTCTGAGTCTTCGTCATAACTGCCAGTATACCCTCTTATAACTGGTGCTTCTGGAATCACTGAAAGCGGAAAGAGAATGTAAATGAGCTGATATATTATTTATCACAAACGATTTATCAAGTGATGGCTTTAATAGTCCAACATACTTGTGTAAACAGTCTTTTGTCGTCACAAATCATCTCCACAAGCCTACACATTGCGTGTACTAGATGACGAACAGAGAAGATCATGATCAGACTTCGTGTTGGCCTAGACTGGTCTGTTATATGAACCAAGAATTTGTCGAATTTGCTTACTAAAAGTTGTGAAGAAATGTTGGTAATTAGACAGAAAAAAAGGTACCACACCCATACAAAAACAGCATTCATAACAAACTTACAGTGTACATCCAGATCGAGCGCCATTTGTTTTTGGTAAAACACTGGTACCGATACTTCGCATATAAATGACGTCATGTAAGCATCTCTCGTCACGCTGAGTTTGAGAACACTTGATATATGACCCGTACCGTTTGCATACAGTGTACTGCTTTCTATACCTTTCATCTTCATGGCAGATCCATCTGGTCCTGGAAAATATAATAAATTACACATATAGTTAATACGATATTCTAAAATCGGTTGCTGTGTAAACAGGGAAAAAACCCTTATGATACTGTTATGATACAAACTTCTAAACAATGTGGGAAAAGGAAACTTATTTGTATCATATTTTTCTTTTCTTTATTGAGCAATTGTTTCTTTTCATACACGATGCTTGGCATGTGCGTATAAAGTCCTCGACATCACAGTAATACATAACATTTAACGAATACCACGTACAGGATTAGTTCAACACACACATTACCTTTGGGTTTGCAAGAAGACGTCTGTGTTGATAAGCCATCAGAGAAAAACAAACAGAGTTCTGGTTATTCAAAAAAAAAAAAAAAAAAAGCATCATGTATATACATTACGCTTATCAATTAAGAAAAGATATGCATGCAAAGGTTGTATGGAAGAAATTGTCAACTGTGCAGAATTCAATGTAAATGGAGCAAAAGTCGAGGGTTTGTTACATGAGATAAATGATGACACTAGTCCAAAATATAATGTATATATCGGTTGAATCTCAGTTTGTTATATGATACAAATTATAAATCACTGAACGTACCTTTTTAACAGTGACGGTTCATTTACATTCCTAATAGTGTATAATGTATAGCATATCGCGCTTAACACCGAACATTTGTAATAATTTAAGTATAGTTGAGCCAAGTCGCAAGAAAACCAACATTCGGTGTATTTGCGTTCAGGTCAGCCTGCACATTCCCTCAGGTTTAGCACTGATCGTCACCTAGTCGAATATCGAGGGCTTGGCGTGAAACGGTTGTAACTTAAAACCTATTTTGAAGACACTGGTTTAGGGGCAATTTTGACCCCTTTGTAAACAATGCAAATGTAGGTGCCATTGCCCAGAACGAGCAATGGCACCTGAATTTCCATTGTTTACTAAGTAAAGGATTTAATGCTTATAAAGAATGTATGGCGAGGTGATTAACCTTGGTAAAAAAAATACCCATTTTAATTACAACCGTTTCACGCCAAGCCCTCGATATGCATTATGGAAGTGTCTGGTGACCGGTGATGACAAAGGACGATACTATTACTATACCATTTGATCGTAATCGCCAGAACCATATACGATGTGATCTAACATCCTTGTTTCACATGCAAACTCTTTATCAAGGGTTCTCAAAAGAATAGCCTCGGAGAGACGCTTCTTTAGAGTACCCACAACTTAGGGTTTGGTAGAGTAATAAGAGAGAGGCTCTCGGAAAAAGACCAGTTCACTCCCCTTCATCTAGTCCTCTGTAATCCACACTTATTTGCAAATTTCCGAATGTCCTTTACGCTACCTGTAGTTTAACCCTTTCCCTCATACGACAATTCTGCAGCAGACGACTTTGAACGTATTTTGTCAAAACATAGAAAATCTCCATAATTTAATGGATAACCTATGACGAAAAGTGGAAAACATTGTGGCAAAAGGAGAAATTGCTCGTTTTGAGCAATTTCTTCTTTTGATACTATTTTTTCAAAAATCCGTCTGCTGCAGAGGCGTCAGAAAGCGTCTATATAAGCGAAAGGGTTAAAACCATTACTAGTAATGGATGGCTTAATTTTAAATACGGTACTATAGTCTTTACTTTCCCGATTGTCAAAATTATAGTATAGGAAATACTTGAAAACATAGTGGCAAAAGAAGAAATGTGACACTTTGACACTTTACCCTGTTAATGTTTAAACAAAAAATTATTTGCGACCCCGAAAGACGTCATACTCACCAAGCTTATACCACTTGAGTTCTGGTAAGGGTTTTCCGCCGTCTGCTTCACATGCCAATATCACCTCTTGTCCTTCTAAAACTGGCTCTCTGGGATATGTTACATTCATATGTGGACGCACTATAATACAAATAATACAGCTATAATACTAATCGCTAAATAAATTATATAATATCAATTTGGTATTCCGATTTGCTTTGGACAACATTTCATTGACAACCAGAAACTAATAGTGTCATAATCCAATCTCATTAAAAGCTGAACTTAACTTCGTATACGTACAGGCATGTATAATTTAATATGTCTCTGTTACAAAGAAGTATTTTTGTCCGATTTAAATTACATTGGGTATTATCTAGACAAATGTACCATCGTGGGCAAGGATATACAAGATGATCGATTCTGAGATACTTAAACCTTTCTTCATTCATTTAAATTTAATATTGCATTTCTTTCATCAATCCCAATTTCCGTGCCTTTTTCGATAATATGATGTCAATAGATGTATACAATAAACACAAATCTTACCAAGAACATTGAGGTAGGTAACATAAACATCGTGTTTATCATGAACGCTGTAACATCTGTATTCGTCTTCATCGGTCAAGGTCACGTCGTGTATCACGAGTGATTCTCGTGCTCCATTGTACGTTTCGACTGCATATTTGGATGTTCTTAGTACGACCAGCTCACTGTTTATTGCAATTACACCGACTTTTGAAGATTCCCAGAGTATCGATTCTGCAACCGGAAGTTTACAGTCAATGGACACAGAGTTTCCCAGAATGCCGATAACAACGTCACTTCCCGCAACTTTGATGAATATTGCCGTCATAAACACAATGAATGCAATACTTTTCATGATTAACTTTTACTGATGTAGCCAGATCTGAAATTAAAGGAATTAAAATATATTCAAAATGAAGAAAAAACACTATAATAACCAGTCGATGAAATATGCAAAAGTAGCTTAAGCTTTGTACAAATAACATTACATCTTAAATAACAAATATACATCTTAAATAACAATATGAAGAAAATGTGCATTGATTTAGCTTCTGTTTGAATAATCTTTATCATGTTCTCATCCTAAAATGGCGACAAAAGAACAAACTGCTCATAATGATCAATTTCTCCTTTGTTCAACCATATTCCATAATAACTCCAAATCAACTTCAAAGTTTCTGCTGCAGATCTGTTATACGTTTAGAAGAATTAATCTATAGAAATTAGAATGGAAACTATCAAATAGATATTTAATTAAATTATACCAGTATACCATGTGGAACCAAAATCGTGTTGTGTGTTTTGTTTCACGGAAATCATTTAAAGAAAACAATATTACCTTTAGAACATATTGCAGTATTCATGTGTTACAGACAAAAGCCGTGTTTTAATATTTAAAGTGTTTTCGTCTTTCTTAAAATGATATGTTAACTAAAAGGCTTCCAGACGTCGAATACAAAGTTGTCGGCATTCAGATACAATTATATGGTATCAAAATGGCATTCGAGAAGTAGGTAATTAGTGACTTTGCAAGAGTAATAGGTGTTGATTACGATACCAAAAGAAACCAATTAACTTATATAAACAGTTTTGATAACTACTTTGACTCGCGATAATTAGTTGATTAACTCATTACACTGATGACTTGCTCACTATGATTAGCGCAAAAAACCAAACCGCGAAAACAGATGCATACATCACATATGAAGTTATACTTAAGAATTTTATACAATTAGTTCAAACTAATCATCACCGTCTATGAATTTGGCAATATTCGTAAACAAACAATTGTCATAAAATAAAATCGGTTCTATTGATAGCATTTATTATCCGTCATTAACTCAGACATCGTAAAGAGAAAAGTTGAATAAAAATAAAACCGCGGTACAGGCAAACCTCGTATGTTGAAAATTATTTCTAGCTTTTGTATCTAGTATGATATTAGATCAGTCTGCACATTATAATAGACTTCACCATTTTATGCATCAAAAAATATTACATATACAGAACATGATAAACGAACACGACACAGATCATGATCGGATTTTACTCATGAACGGGTTGATCTAACTCTACATTGACCTGAAAGCACTACTGATAGGTAATAGCAATATAATTATTCAACAATACACCATACTGTAACTTAAAGTTTTAATATTCACTTGTCCGCATTACTTATCAAAATACATTTCTGGAATAAAGCAATGTGTTTATGTTTTTGGAAATCAAATTGTCCGCTTTTTTTGTTCAAAGCATTTCTAGTAATAGAACTATGTATCCATTTACTTATTCAATGTTTACCATATCAAACCTTAGCATTTTATTCTGTAATTGTATCATTGTATAATAACTAGATTATGTAATGGTATTCACGCTTCACATACTGTCTATATATATTTGTATCTTGTGTACGTGTCGGCTAAGTACTTTGTTTTAATAATATGTAAGCTAACAGTGTTTTGGCTCAAATAATTGGCTCTATACAATAATGTTATTTAATACATATGAGCCGTTCAAAGACAAAACCAACATTATGAACTCTGCGTAATGTATCGACCCAGATCAGCCTGCACAGTCCGCAGTCTATACCTATATCCCCCTGAGACGGAATGTGTCGGCCAGGCTGATCTTGATCGATACGTTACGCAGAGTCCATGATGTTGGTTTTCTCGTAGAACGGCTCATATATATAATCATATATTCCATGTATGTGTTATTAGAAATTATTCATTGTCAAGAAAACGGATGAGAAACAGTTTTTTGATATAATTCCAATGACTGACTATAGGTCTAGTGCCATCGAGTTGTATTTCACTGAGTCTTCCACTTTCATTCGGTGCAGAAACTTTCGAACTTTCGAATGTCATTAAATGCAGAAAATAACAAGAAAGATTTCGAAATATCAAAATCCGTTTGATGAAGAGAAATCCCTACATAGAGGTTTAGGAAACTACCAGTCAATTTGGTGCAAAATATATCAGAAATAATATAAACCGTACCATGAGAAAACCAATATTATGGACCCTGCGTAATTTATCTACCCAGATCAGCCTGCGCAGTTCGCGCAGACTAAACCGCCTCAAGGGGATAGATGTATACAGTAATTATTCCTGAAACAGAAAATCCACGGGAGGCGAAAAGTGTCTGTCCCGGTTAGCATGCGCGGCATGCTTAGGCTGATCCGGATCGATACTTCACACAGACTCCACAATGTTGGTTTTCTCGTAATTCGGCTCATATTAATTTTCCCAAGTCCGTTTGATGCAAAAAGAATGAAGGAAAGTATTGTAAACTCAGATATATATTCCTAGAAGGTGATTATGACTTACCATTTCTTCACATTTAGATATACATCCTTTTGTTTTCCATTAGACCTATCGACATTCCAGTTATCCATATTGTCAATAGAATGACTTGTATTTGGTTATCCATTGAGATGACCTGTTTGCATAACTATTCACATTACTCACTTTCGGAATTCAATCCTTAACCTGATGCAGACGACTTTGGTAGAAAAATGAAAAAAATAGAACAATATAGTAGGAAAAGGAGAAATTGATCGAAATGAGCAGTTTCTCATTTTCCTACTATGTTTTCGTTTATGTATCAAATAGCACTTCCTTTTTCCCCCAAATATTTCATGTTTAGTTGCAGACATCTCGAATAAGACCAAATACATTGTTAGTTTACCCTCTCCCGAAGTGAACAGAATTTTACCAATTATGCAACAGACTAGATTTTAATAATTTTGGAAAAAAAGGAAAGAAAACAACGAAGGCTCTCCTGTTTACCAAACAATGTATACTGTTTTTCGAAGTTCTATTTCTTTCGTCGGGGTTTTCTGTGACTATTTCAACCTCGTTCCTCACGTACAATTTCTGTATTCATCCCCCAAACAAATCACCATTTGAAAAATAGTGCGTGAACAAACTCATCGTGTCTTACGAACAAGACAACCAGATTTACATTAATCCTCGCTTGATACCGACGAATCCATCTTCATTCCTCAGACGCATGGAACTCCCAGTATTATGCTGAACATAAACAGTTCCCAGGGGCGTAGCTCCCTTTAGGCACGGTAGGCACGTGCCTACACGTTTTTTCTCAAAATGCCCCAAAATGCAGCTGCGGCGATAGACATCTGCGTAATGTATTGACCAGATCAGCCTGCGCTGTCCGCGCAGACTGATCCGGCCGACACATTCCGTCTTAGGGGGATAGATGTATAGAGTAGTTATTCGTGAGACAGAAAATCCACAGGAGGCGAAAAGTGTCTATCCGGGTAGGCCTGTGTGGCATGCTTAGGCTGATCCGGGTCGATACTTTACGCAGATTCCACAATGTTGATTTTCTCACGACACGGCCTACACATTGATTATTGTAAAGCTACGCCCCTGGTTCCTTCTGCGTCGAGGTTGCTATATACATATATGCATGTGTCTGTATGTTTGGAAAGGGTTATCAAATACGAAGCGAGCACAGAATAAAAGAGGAGACCGCTCATCTGTGCAGGCTAATCTTGAGCTGCAGCGATCGGTTTTGCAGCCTAAATCTGCAACATAATGGAGTTTTAACAGTTAACCCTTTCCCTCATATAGACGCTTTCTGACGCATCTGCAGCAGACGGCTTTTTGAAAACATAGTGGCAAAAGTAGAAATTGCTCAAAACGAGCAATTTCTCCTTTTGCCACAATGTTTTCCACTTTTAGTCATAGGTTATCCATTCAATTATAGAGATTTTCTATATTTTGACAAACTATGTTCAAAGTCGTCTGCTGCAGAATTGTCGTATGGGGGAAAGGGTTGATCTAACGGCAAAATTGACAAAAGCAAATTGGAGGCTTGATTGTGATACAGATTTCAAAAACATTTTGAGGAAAGTATATTTTTATGAGAAATTTCTCCTTTATCCACAATGTTTTCAATGTCTTCTGCTTCATTTCAAAACGTAGATAATGAAGTAGGGGAATAAGTTAAACAAAGCGGACAAACGAGACTCGTGGATTACACGGAACCCAATCTGTGTTTGTTTTGATAAACTAATAAAGGTAATTTTGCAGCAATGCGAAAATGACTTGTGTGATAAGTAAATACGAACCCTTTCCAATAAACAGTTCGATTTTGACGAATTTACATCAGACAAGTTTTTGAAAACATTTTAGCCAAAGGGAATTTTCTCTGATGTTAACAATTGAGGTCCATCAATAGATTCTTAAATGAAAATCAGTCTCATTGCAACAATATTTCAGTTCTATCACGGTAACAAAACACTTATCCATGATAACAAGGTGACTAAACAGTACTAGTCTGGGAATTGTGTCTTGTCTTGCCAAAGGCATCCATACCATTAAAGCCACAAAAAGGGATCGAATCCGGGACATCCAGTCTTAAATATGACACGCTAACTACTCACTTGGTCATTGCATTGGAAACCACCCCAGTGGTGTAATGGCAGAGCGTCATATTCAGTGGTGTGATGGGAGAGCGTCAGCTTCAGTGGTGTAGTGGTAGAGCGTCCGCCTCGATGGTGTAGTGGTAGAGCGTCAGCTTCAGTGATGTAGTGGTAGAGCGTCCGCCTCGATGGTGTAGTTGCAAAGCGTCAGCTGCAGTGGTGTAGTGGTAGAGCGTCCGCCTCGATGGTGTAGTTGCAAAGCGTCAGCTTCAGTGGTGTAGTGGTAGAGCGTCAGCGTCAGTGGTGTAGTGGTAGAGCGTCCGCCTCGATGGTGTAGTTGCAAAGCGTCAGCTTCAGTGGTGTAGTGGCAGAGCGTCATCTTCAGTGGTGGAATAGTAGAGCGTTGGCCCCTATGGTGTAGTGGAGGTTGTGTAGTGGTAGAAAGTCCGTCTCGATGGTTAAATGGTAGAACGTCTGCCTCGGTCGTGTAATGGTAGAGCGTCCGCCTCGGTGGTGTAGTTGAAGTAGTGTAGTGGTAGAACGTCTGCATCGGTGGTGTAATGGTAGAACGTCTGTCTCGGTGGTGTAATGGTAGAACGTCTGTCTCGGTGGTGTAATGGTAGAGCGTCCGCCTCGGTGGTGTAATAGTAGAACGTCAGCCTCGGTGGTGTAGTTGAAGTGGTGTAGTGGTAGAACGTCTGCATCGGTGGTGTAATGGTAGAACGTCTGCCTCGGTGGTGTAATGGTAGAACGTCTGTCTCGGTGATGTAATGGTAGAGCGTCCGCCTCGGTGGTGTAATAGTAGAACGTCAGCCTCGGTGGTGTATTGGAAGTTGTGTAGTGGTAGAACGTCTGCCTCGGTGGTGTAATGGTAGAACGTCCGCCTCGGTGGTGTAATGGTAGAGCGTCCGTCCCGATGGTGTAGTGGCAGAGCGTCATCTTCAGTAGTGTTATAGTAGAGCTTTCGCCCCGGTGGTGTAGTGCAGGTTGTGTAGTGGTATAACGTCCGCCTCGGTGGTTTAATGGTAGAACGTCTGCCTCGGTGGTGTAAAGGTAGAGCGTCCGCCTCGGTGATGTAATAGTAGAACGTCCGTCTCGGTGGTGTGGTGGAAGTGGTGTAATGGTAGAACGTCTGCCTCGGTGGTGTAATGGTAGAACGTCTGCCTCGGAAGCGTAATGGTAGAACGTCCGCCTCGGATGTGTAATGGTACAACGTCCGCCTCGGAGGTGCAATGGTTGAACGTCTGCCTCGGTGGTGTAATGGTAGAACGTCCGCCTCGGTGGTGTAATAGTAGAGCGTCCGCCTCGGGGGTGTAGTGGAAGTGGTGTAGTGGTAGAACGTCTGCCTCGGTGGTGAAATAGTATATCGTCCATCTCGGTGTAGTAGTGGTAGATCGTCCATCTCGGTGGTGTAGTGGTAGAGCGTCCATCTCGGTGGTGTAGTGGTAGATCGTCCATCTCGGTGGTGTAGTGGTAGATCGTCCATCTCGGTGGTGTAGTGGTAGATCGTCCATCTAGGTGGTGTAGTGGTAGAGCGTCCATCTCGGTGTAGTAGTGGTAGATCGTCCATCTCGGTGTAGTAGTGGTATATCGTCCATCTCGGTGGTGTATTGGTAGATCGTCCATCTCGGTGGTGTAGTGGTAGATCGTCCATCTCGGTGGTGTAGTGGTAGATCGTCCATCTCGGTGGTGTAGTGGTAGATCGTCCATCTCGGTGGTGTAGTGGTAGAGCGTCCATCTCGGTGGTGTAGTGGTAGAGCGTCCATCTCGGTGGTGTAGTGGTAGAGCGTCCATCTCGGTGGTGTAGTGGTAGAGCGTTAATCTCGGTTGTGTAGTGGTAGAGAGTCCACCTATGTGGTGCTATGGTTGAACTTCCACATCGGGTGTGTAATATAAGAGCGTCCACCTCGGTGGTATAGTGAAAGAGGGCTTACCGCGGTGGTGTACTGGTAGAGCATCCGCCTACGAGCAGCAGGTCATGAGTTCGATCGCCTGCCCAGTCTCACCGATGACTTTAAAATTGGCAGTATTTCCCCTCTTGTCGTTCAGGATTGTGGGGTTATCATTACAACTGACTCAATAATGTTAGGATAAATGGATCAGTAGTACTTGCGAACTTACCACGGAAACGCCGTGATATGACTGAAACATACTTGAATGCGGATTAAAACACAATACAAAAACCCCCATTACCATGCATTGTTGTTGAAATAAAGAAAGAAATGCAATAAACAGTTATAAGTATACAGTCTCTTTAAAAACTAAATGGGAATGTTTATTTACAGGGAATTTTTTTAGCTTGACAGCACCCTCGTCGTCTTCATGATGTAGTGGTTAGAGCGTCCGCCGCCTTGGAACGGGGCGACCTGGGTGCGATCCTCGATCGGGTTATACCAAAGACAGCCTGAGTATATGACGATGATCTTATATTGTCAATTGGTCACCTACCTATATGAGCCTTTTCGCGAGAAAACCTACATCATGGACTTTTCGTGATATATCGAACCAGATCAGCCTGCGCAGTCCGAGCAGGCTAATCCGGGCCGACATATTCCGTCTCAGGAAGATAGAGGTATCGAGTAATGATTCCTGAAACAGAAAATCCACAGAAGGCGAAAAGTGTCTGTCCGGGTTAGTAGCCTGGCGCGGGATGATAAGGCTGATCCGGGTCGATACGCAGAGTCCACAATGTTGGTTTTCTGGTGGAACGGCTCACATAGGCCCATACCGTCTTAGCTATAGCAGTTCAGTGTCGACATTTGCCATGTAAATGTAGAGACACATATTTACTCGGGAGTGGAACACAACTTGCCATAAAACCTTAACATTAAAACAACCAAAATGTATTATCTTTGGGTAACCTTTTCCTTTGATGTATTGGGTTCCCTACCTAAATGTGCACTCCCTATATGATCGTTTATCATCATTACAAGAGGAACCCACCGTGACCAAGTGATCAGCGTCGAGGATTTGGAACCAGGCGTGACGGGCTCGATCTCCAGTCGCCATGATATTACTGAACTGATGATGAAAATGGCACAACTACCCAATATAAAATGTCGTTAATGCAAGTTTCACCAATACTGGACTGGTGGATATAATCTATAAACACAACTTGCCCTTAAACCTTAAACTCTTTCAGCGCCACAGGTAATATCGAGGTTTTTTGCAAACAATGCAGATTCAGATGAGTCAGCTCGTAACGAGCTGTCTCACCTGAAATCAGCATTGTTTGTCTTTAAGTTATCAAAATAGTCCAAAACTTTCATAAATTGAGAAATGGACACACCCGATTTTGAACATGGAAAAGTCTACTTTAAAAAATTCGGCGCTGAAAGAGTTAACCTAATCAAATTCCAAGACGCCTACGCCGACGAAGTGACTAGTAGATTAGCTCGCCTCAATCTTTGAATAGTGGAGCTTGGACTACGTTGTTTTCGCAAATGTTTTTCAATGTCGAGAAATAATGCTTGATTTAATGGTGTTTTACACCACTTTCAACAGAGTTTCAGATATATCACGGTGTGTAAACTACCTGTACTACCGATATTATATATATCCTGACACTGATACATCAGTCGTAATGCTATCCGCGCTACCCTCACCAGCAAGAAGGTAGGACGATCGTGATTTCTAACAAATCATACATGACATGATCATTGTTGTTGACGTCTCTCCAAACTATATTGGCAGAAGGAGAACCTTTTTTTATTTGAATTGTTTTCAATTTTGTCATAAGTTTTCATCTCAGGTAATGATTGATGAGCTCATATTTAGGGAGTTTCCATATATATATATACCCGGATATTTGCATCCGGATATTTGCATCCGGGTATAATTACGTCATTTGACACACACAGTAAATACATCAATCTACACTTTCTTTGTGAGAATTGTTATCAAACGTTTAAATCTTTCGTAACGAGCTGTCTCACCTGAAATAAGCATTTTTTGCGTTTTGGTTATCAAAATATCAAAAACCATTTTTACATGAGAAATGCAGACGCCCGATTTTGAACATGAAAGAGTTTACTTTAAACTAACACGTCTCTGCAATAAATCCTTTCCCACATATAGACGCGTTTTGTCACCTTTGCAACTGACAACCTTTGCCACAATGTTGTCCACTGTATTCAATTATTTAACTTTCATTTACAGATAAGTGCCGTATGTTTGCATGTAGTATGCATTCAAATGTGTCTGCTGCAGATATGCTGTATGTGAGAAAGGGACATATCATCCCTCTTCTCTTAGTTACCATGCGCTACAAAGACCAGGTCAGAATAGGTAAATAAAATAACCCTGGGATGTCAAAGGTCAACTCGATCTCATTCACTTCACTTCACTTGCAAACGAACAGCGAAGCATGTTAGTCTAATTCCAATAAACTTGAGATTACGTTTACATTGCGCCAGGGACACTATATTACATGTAATATAGTGTCCCTGATTATGCTAAGGGACATAATTTGACCTTTTGAATACATTTGTTCAGAAAAACCTCTGCCCGTGCTAATATCCTAGCAATGTTCAATATCGAGTCTCCGATGCAAGCAAACTAAAATAATGATAATAATTTAGCTGTGTCAAGCAAAGAGGGGCCTTGTTGCATATACATGTTGATGTCGCTTAATTAACCCTTTCCCTCATATAGACGCTTTCTGACGCCTCGGCAGCAGACGGATTTTTTGAAAACATAGTGACAAAAGAAGAAATTGCTCAAAACGAGCAATTTCTCCTTTTGTCACAATGTTTTCCACTTTTAGTAATAGGTTATCCATTCAATTATAGAGATTTTCTAATTTTTGACAAAATATGTTCAAAGTCGTCTGCTGCAGAATTATCGTATGAGGGAAAGGCTTAAATGTAAATAGGCGTGAAACCCGCGGAGCTATATTTTTGCCAGTAGTTATAAAACGTATAATATCCGTTCTAACTCTTTCCTACATTTAACAAATGCACATATGTCGACTGCTAATACATCCTGGCAAATGTGACTATAAGCTAAAGTATAGAACTTGAATATAGTTAAGAATATAGAAACAAAGAAGAAATTGCTCATGACGCGCAGGCCCGGAAACCATAAACCTCTGAGAATGAGCTCCATGATCCAAATAAGTATTCTGATTGGTCAATTTCGAGAAAGAATTTTGTTCAGAACAACTAGAGATACACGAGAAGGAATAATGAATGAATGAATGTATATTGTTTTATGGCGCATCGACAGCTAAGGTCATTTAGCGCGCAACTAAATTTAATTATTCATGATCCCTGGGTAAACAAACCAGTACTAGGCTAGAAAATGTGCCTTGCCCAAGGGCACTCCGCCATGACCGTAGTGCCGCGACTGGGAAGGAATAATGAGAACAGAGTAAATGTTTTAGTTTTTGAGCCTGTTTATGTTATCAACTGTATACTGCTACAGATGCGTCAAAATGCGAAGTTATATAATATATTTATATATATATATATGAGCCGTTCCACGAGAAAACCAACATTGTGACTCAGCGTAAAGTATCGACCCGGATCAGAATAAGTATGCCGCGCAGGCTAACCGGGACAGACAATGTTCGCCACCTGTGTATTTCCTGTTTCAGGAATCATTACTCTATACCTCTTTTCCGCCGAGACGGAATGTGTCGGTCCGGATTAGCCTGTGGGTACTGCGCAGGCTGATCTGGATCGATACATTTTGCAGAGGCAATAATGTTGGTTTTCTCGTGGAACGGATCTAAAACGAAGAAATATACCGGAACAAGAACAAATATAGTAAAAAAGAAAAAAAGAGACTACATCAATGTAGTGACATTGGTTTCAAAACGTGCCAATCGGTTTCGTCTATTTCTACTCATCAGTTTAAAACCAATGTCACTACATTGGTGTTGTGTCTTTTGTATTGTTTACTATATATGTGCCTTGTCTAAATGTAACCGGTAACTGAAGACTTCGGTAAGACTGTGCATAACGACAGGCTCGTCTGAGTTTCCACTGTTCGCAGACGCAACAAAAGACCCAAGTTGCGCCTGCTGCAGCTCTCTCATACTACTAATACTGACACAGAATAACATGTATAGCGCGATAATACTGACCTGAACCTCCTGATCCTTGTTTAAAGATCTATGTCATTATGGTCTGCATACATTTGAGATTTTTTTAAATGAAAATACATATGATGGGATTGATTGATTGATTGTTTGTTAGGTGTATTACGCCGCTTTTAACATGTTTCTGTTTCTGTTATATCACGCGGTTTCCTCGGTAAGTTACCAGTAACAGCTCCATTTATGATAATAATAATAACCCCGCAATCCTGAGCGCCGAGGAGTGCAGCCATTACTATCATAAGTCTTTGATATGAACCGCCCGGTCCCACAGATAATCGGATAAATGGCACACATTTTAAAAAGGATGAAAATAACTTTATACCATGATGGTATGAGACGCATCTAGCAATTTAAGGGCTTATTACATCGGCGAACAGTGACGACTCAGACGAGCCTGTGTATCCGCACAGTCTCACCAAAGTCCTCACTATCTGTATATATGTTATATAGACATGAATGCTTATTCTGACAAAAAACTAGAAGGGCTGCCCCACTTAAAGAACCCACATTGCTACATGTGATGCATAATCCGTTCCACGAGAAAAGCAGCCTACGCAGTCCGCGCAGGCTAATCCAGGCCGACACATTCCGTCTCAGGGAGAGAGGGGTATAGAGTAATGATTCCCGAAACAGAAATTCCAAAGGAGGCAAAAAGTCTCTGGCCGGATTAGCCTGCGCGGCATGCTTATGCTTATCCGGGTCGATACTTAACGCAGAGTCCACAATGTTGGTTTTCTCGCTGAACGGCTCATATATCGTGGAAATCTTCTGCACAAAAGTTTTAGATCGGGAAAAGTTATACTGTAGAACAAAATATTGTGTAAATCTGGTGAAAAACGAAAAGAACGACTATAAACTATGTATAATATAAACTTTAAAATATGCCTATTATAAACTAGGTCAACTATAAAATAATTTCAAAAGATAGTTCACATTACAGATAACAAATCATATTTGAGCACGTCTTTGGGAAAAGGAAAAAAAGTTGGCATTTATGAAAAGTGTAGGTTCAGACCAGTCTGTACACCTATTACTGCTTATAAGAATATACACATGTTGACAGAAGGGTTAAACAAGTTTTTGTAGAGACGATCTTGATCAGACCGTTTAGATGCACATACTGATCTTGAACGGTATTGTTCACACAATCCAACTTGTACAGTTTCCCATGAACGGGTTCATTCCGGACATCTTTGCATATGCATACAGTGAAGAATACAGATGAACACGAACCTTAGTAAACAGCAATATAATGTAACACAGATGTGAGATATATCGTGGGTGCTTGACGGTGTTCTGGGTTATGCGTTTGCCGTGGCTCGTCACTGGTTTCATTGAACGGATATGCATCAATTAAAGCTCACAATGTGAACTATGGCTTTTTTCTATATATACACATAGTGACACACACTACAATATAAACACGTGCATCACTACAAGAAACCAAACTTAGGACATATGTTAACAGTGTAGACACAGATCAAATTATACACTTATCGACATATAGCCTTGTAACCAAACTTCGACCAAACAGTGCATATTTGGATAAAACAGCATAGATACACAGACCTATTTGTATCTACACGTGTTACAAAAAACGTAAATATGATTGGTTTTCACATATAAATGAGCCACGTCTGACGATGTTGTGTATTGGCAAACATGCTTATAGTCAAGACTCAGGTGAGCCTGTACATTAGCAAAATCTCATCTGAGTCTTCACTCTCCGCAGTTATGTTATATGGGCGTAAATCCGTCTTTGGACAAAAAGATGGAAGTGTATCCCTACCAGGTGAACGTCAACGTAATTTCAAATGATGTCAATTCGGGCAGTCAATAAGGACAAAAATCGCCAGACTCGACTCAATAGTAATGGTAAAATAATGATATGAACTAGAATATGCTTTTCCTATAAGTTCTTTTGGTATGTATGTAAGTTCTATCAAGAGTTCTCTATAGATAGAAATATGTAGATGACAAGCCCACTCTTGCACTGTTTTGGGCACTAGGTGACTCTCCTAAATCGTCGACATCATCCATCGTTACTTTACGGTTACCCATTTGTAAGAACCTCTGGGCGAACTTAAACTTGAACTTCAGGTCACGTGAGAAGTTCGCTGCGCTCGATTCACATAGCCGTAAAGCATTTCTGACAACGGGATGGCTTTGTAACTCAGTGAAGTTCAGTGCAAGGTGGAATGTGAGTGGGGAGGCTAGTGGTAGTTCCACAAGAGTGTATCCGTTTCTGTCCAACACACAGGCGATAACCGTAGTCTCCTCGTACGAATCAAGTAGCGTGAATAGTCCAGTGAAACTCGTCAATCTTGGTTTGAATCGACCTCGAATATAACGAACAATAATGGGAAATTTCTGCTTGTCGATTAAATCTTCGCTCTTCACCGACATTCGACCATTCCCATTGAGGTCGTTTTGTAGAATCTCAACAAATTCTCCGGTCTGCGTCACGGGTATGATGATTTGCGTGTCTTTATCGTCCCGACATTTAAGGTACTTGACCTGTTGTGATGAGCTATTCTTGTGTAGTAATACCTTCCCGTCCTGTTTGACCTTAGCGTTGCCCATGTAAATATTATCGATAGCAAAAACATTTCCCGGCACGTAGTCGGTGCGCGGGTACTCGATGGTTTCGTTTGGCATGTTAATGACCCGGAAGCCAGAGACCTTTGTGAGATTCAAGAAAGCTTTGATGCCATGGTTTGCAAGCGATTCCATCGTTTTGTGCGTAGTGTGGTCTTTGGATGTTCTGGATCGGAGACGTAAG
Organism: Serripes groenlandicus; assembly: GCA_031761405.1. Lineage (NCBI taxonomy): Eukaryota > Metazoa > Mollusca > Bivalvia > Cardiida > Cardiidae > Serripes > Serripes groenlandicus. The sequence continues at coordinate 144,871,084 of JASEVX010000001.1, forward strand.
AACGATCCTGGAAATAAAAAGATAAAAAGACTGTTTACCTGATATGGTATTTTCTTAGTCCTCTTCTTTGAAAACACTTGAGAAGAAAAATGCAATATATTGACAATTATAAATGGGATATAACATAGAATAGAAAATAAAGTTGGAAAAGGAGAAAATACTCAATTTAAACAATTTCTCCTTTCGCCACACAAGTTGTTTGAATAGTGTCTGCTGCACACGGCGTCAGAAATACACCAATGCAATGGTTTATGGTGACCGTACGAACATATATAAAATAATTTAGTCTAACGTCACCCTGATGTGACTTTAATTTTGTTGAAAAAGTCATAACATATCAATAAAACAAATGAACATATAAGATGGCTTCGTTCAGGGATGCCATAACTACATATTGTGCAAGCTGTAGCTTCGGCCTGTTCGAACGAGACCACCGATATAAATATATATATATGTGTATAAACTCCATGAACCACGAACTGATAAGAATACATGACCATTAGCTTTATATATAGTGACATATAGGCCCATGGGGCCGGGTGTTTTTCCAACAAACTTTGTATTATGTTGTATTATATGTTATACACATGTCACTTACATAACATACATATTTACTTTCTTACTTACTTATTTGATTTTTTTGGAGGAATGTACATTGTTTTTCAACCAAATTATCTCCTGAGCAATTATGAAAGACGAATCAGAAAAAGCCTTGGGGGAATATGTCTTGACCAAACGCGTTTATGTCAAAAGAAATAAGTAAGGCCCCGTGGTTTCACCATTCGAACGTGTTGCTCCGTGGTACTACAGACATGTATCAGTCTAAATATTTATTGAATCTTTATTTGGTCAGGATTAGTAATAAGGACATTATTTTACCGAATGTGGTTAAATAGCGTTTTAATAGAGGTATTATCACGGTAATCAGTTAATAAATTAATGTCCTCCTGGCCAGCATTTACCAGCATTCCATACACATTAATATGCAAATGAAACTACGGATAAAATTATAAGCTACGTTTCTTTCATGAGCTTTCATTTAAGCGTAAAGAAATGATAGTTTCGTGTATCACATGAACAAAATATCTATTTAAAAAGAGAAAAACATTCTACTTTCTGCCCACACAAAAGTGGAACAATGAATAACAAAACGACGATCTTCTCTCTGCCCACACAAAACATTTGAATAATAACTCGAAAGCTTTGTGAACTTGAGTCAAATATTAGAACGGAATTGAACTCCACATGACACTGACAAGCGTATATACGATTTCATCAAAACTAAAACATAATGGGAAAGTATTTGAGTCAGAAATCGAGGACATAACTCCAAAAGGATGTAACTAATCATGTTTAAACAAGTAGATATGACTGTTTGATAAGCCAATGAAACTCAATCCTTCGTGCTAAAATGTCTCATAAAAATAAATGAACCGCGCTTGTATTTGTTTAATAATTTGTGTTTTACGCAGTTTTCAACAGATGTTTCAGTTATACCTGTATGTCACATTGCTATCCCCGTCATCGAAGGCATTATTTCTACCATCTTTTCAGGTAAAACGAAAAATCGCTAAATTGATGTAGTGATCGAGTGATATAGGTTTCACAATGATTATGTGTGCATGCATGCGTTCGAATGTTTATGTATATGTTTGTTTGTTATGAGAGACTGCACTCCTTTTTGCTTTTTTGTTTTTTTCTACGTTAAGAACACGTTAAATATTGTCGTTGGAAATTGTAAGAATGGCGTCTACAGTACTTTTGTTCGTTTGCTATCTTTCAAAGATAAGTCAACTCTTGCTTAAACAGTAGATATATATTATAGAAATATGTTCTGTTTTCACCACGGAAATAGGCTGTGTATATACACAAAACAAAATAGTGACAGTATATAATGTTAAGTTGATGATATTCAGACTGGCGACGTTTTTACCTTTTACCCTGCAATGACTGTCTGCATGGAACAGATGTTTGTTTTTCTCTTTTTTGTGGGAGTTTTTTTTATTGCAGTTAAAACTAAGGTGCACATGTACATACGCACAGTCACACACTGAACAGTATCTGACCGCATGTAAGCAGCTTTAATCGTAGTTTTCCACCCACAACGCATCTGCAGGAGTCAACTTTGTAATCATAAAGACAAAAATATTGAACTTTCTGTAGATACCAGCATTAATACTAAATAAAGATGAAAACGTTGTGACAAATGGAGAAATGTCTCATTGTTCTGCAGAAGCATCAAGTTGCGTCTACACGTGGGAAAATGATTACAAAGCGTCTAAAATACACCATTGAAAATGTTCGTTCTAAAGAAATGTAAACATTGGGCTTTTAAAATTACTGAATACATGTGTACATATTTGTTTATTGGATTTATCCGACAGAATTTTGAAATATACTTGAATATGAAATGAATATGTGAATGTAGGTCGAAATGCTGCTCTATAGAGACATTGGGATAGTTGGTAATTTAATTATAATTGTGAAACAGATCATAAATTCATGTATTTTTGAATTCTAAAAGTCTATGGCGTTCGATTAAAACATACACTCAACCAATGGCCGAGCCTGGTTATTACACAGACAAATTCACATGTGTATGGAAGATACACATTTGACCCTTTCCCTCATACGACAATTCTGCAGCAGACGACTTAGAACATATTTTGTCAAAAATTAGAAAATCTCCATAATTGAATGGATAACCTATGACAAAAAGTGGAAAACATTGTGGCAAAAGGAGAAATTGCACGTTTTGTGCAATTTCTTCTTTTGTCACTATGTTTTCAAAAAGCCGTCTGCTGCAGAGGCGTCAGAAAGCGTCTATATGAGGGAAAGGGTTAAGAGAAAAGCTTTAAAAAAAATAAAATCGAATGGTGTATACATTTGTCCGCGTCCAATTCGTTTTCATAATATGCCCACCAAAAGAACGCTTCTCTACGAATGCCAAACGTATGGTATTTGCATGAGTTGCAGATCCAGATCATACTGCACATCAGTTCTACACTGTTCGCCAATCACTCGAAGAGAGTTTCAAGTGATGTCTAACACAGTGTCCATTTGTATACTACAACATGGATACGAAGACAAGTCTGTATGTTCACTTGTAATAGTTACGCTTAGGTTGGTTGTCATGAAGCACCGCTCAAATGTTCGCGGTATTACTCCGCCATAAAACACGTGCAGAGGTGTAGCTTTGCAATAATCAATGTGTAGGCCGTCTCGTGAGAAAACCAACCATGTGGACTCTGCGTAAAGTATCGACCCGAATCAGCCTAAGCATGGCACACAGGCCTACCCGGATAGACACGTTTCGCCTCCTGTGGATTTTCTGTTTCAGGAATCACTACTCTATACATCTATCCCCCTAAGACGGAATGTGTCGGCCGGATCAGTCTGCGCGGACAGCGCACTGATCTGGTCGATACATTACGCAGATGTCTATCGCCGCAGCTGCATTTTGGGGCATTTTGAGAAAATATGTGTAGGCACGTGCCTACAGTGCCTAAAGGGAACTACGCCCCTGAGGTGTTTTTGTTTAATTGAGGTTTTGCCCCATTTTAAAGATTATTTCTGTTATATAGAGCGACTATTCCCTTGTTTGTGATCCTTTGGTAAACAAACCAGTGCTAATCTAGGAAATGTGCCCTGTCCATGGGCATTCGCAATGACCGCTGAAATGAGGGATTGAACACGGGACGCCCGGTATCATATCCCTGACGCTAACCACCACTCGGCTATGACCTCTAATATAACATATCTCCCTCAAATTACTGTCGTGTTTGTTAGTACAATGATTCGGTATCCTGGGTTTATCTTAAAGATAAAATCGTAGATCAATGCACATCAATGCACATGGGTTGTTTAGGTATTTTGCAATACATAATTATTCATGATAATTTTGATAGTTTAATATAATGTATCTACACTTTATCAAGTTATCTTTGTGAAGTAGGCGCCGTGGCGGTACAATGTCAGTAACATGTGCACGAACCGAAGCGGAAGCCATTTTGTTTTTAAATTGTGTTTTAAGACATTTGAAATGTATTTCTGTTATATTCTGGGTAATTGACCAGAACTAACAGTATTATTTACCCGGAAACCCGTATCAGTCGTAATGCCATCCCACACTGTGTGCCAAAGTGGGTTGCCATTACGGTTTGTTCCCCGACCGCCTACTGGATTTAATATCTACCTGGTCAAATGTGGGGATTAGGGGGCCTTTTAAAAGGGGCAATTGCAAGTGATAGATTTAATGAATGTGGACTTAACTGCCTTATTTTTTCATTTAAAAATGATATGTATTACGCGTCAAGTGTGCATTTAAACACTCCTAAATTTAAGACAATTGAAAAAAAGTCTGATCAATCTAATAGAAACATATTGTTGAAAAGGGGCCAATGCATGTTAAAAGCAAAGGCTTCTTTCCCCACAATATTTTCAGTTATGTTGTAAAGATGTTTAATTGTTTGTTATCAATATCAAGAGTGAATGATAAAGTTTTCCAATGTCATCTTCAAAATAAATATTTAATTTACCCTTTACAAGGTCCCCTAGTCCCCTAATACATTTTAAGTCGAGTAGGCGTTCGGGGAACACACCGCCATTAGTACAATTTCTAAAATCGTTGGTTTAACCCGACCGGTTTCAAACTGTTGTCTCATGCTGTAGAAGCGGAAATCGCAAACAAGGCGAACTATGGAATTTTAAAAATTACTTATGTAATAACAATATGTTTGTTGTCCTTACGGGTCACCAGTTATAGATACGGTTTGTCTTCACCGATCCTCGCTGATAGATATTACATGTCTTCATGGATTGCCGCTGATAGATATGACATGTCTTCACATATCCCTGCTGATAGAAATGACACGTCTTCACAGATCCCTGCTGATATATATAACATGTCTTCACTGATCCTCGCTGATAGATATTACATGTCTTCACAGATCTCCGCTGATAGATAAGACATGTCTTCACGAATTGCCGCTGATAGATATGACATGTCTTCATGGATTGTAGCTGATACTGAGATATGACATGTCTTCACGGATTGCCACTGATAGATATGACATGTTTTCACGGATTGCCGCTGATAGATATGACATGTATTCACCGATTCCCGCTGATAGATATGACATGTCTTCACAGATCCCCGCTGATAGATATGACATGTCTTCACGGATCCCCTCTGATAGATATGACATGTCTTCACGGATCCCCGCTGATATAAAAGACATGTCTTCACCGATCCCCGCTGATAGATATGACATGTATTCACCGATTCCCGCTGATATATATGACATGTCTTCACAGATCCTCGCTGATAGATATGACATGTCTTCACGGATCCCCGCTGATAGAAAAGACATGTCTTCACCGATCCCCGCTGATAGATATGACATGTCTTCACGGATTGCCGCTGATAGATATGACATGTCTTCACGGATCCCCGCTGATAGAAAAGACATGTCTTCACCGATCCCCGCTGATAGATATGACATGTATTCACCGATTCCCGCCGATAGATATGACATGTCTTCACGGATCCCCGCTGATAGATATGACATGTCTTCACAGATCCCCGCTGATAGATATGACATGTCTTCACAGATCCCCGCTGATAGATATGACATGTCTTCACAGCTCCCCGCTGATAGATATGACATGTCTTCACAGATCCCCGCTGATAGATATGACATGTCTTCACAGATACCTGCTGATAGATATGACATGTCTTTACAGATCCACGCTGATAGATATGACATGTCTTCACATATCCCCGCTGATAGATATGACATGTCTTCACATATCCCCACTGATAGATATGACATGTCTTCACGGATTGCCGCTGATTTTTGAATGGTTGCATGTGCGTTTGACATTGACAATATTTTAAAGATTGCATTGCCGAAACACGCACTCTAATCATGACCCACACACCCTAGCATTTGCTAAGTCGTTTACTCAACAAGAATAGTGAATTATGTTTCAAAGATTTAATGTTAAGAACGGCACAGTTGATTACAACAAAAACCATATGACCTAGAGGCCCAGTATCGCTCCACTGCGTTAGGCAAAAACTAAATCACTATAGCAAATTCAAAGCAAAACAGCCCCACCCCATGATAGCCATGTTTTCTGACCAATCAACATGACATGACGGAATCGTGTAGAGAGTCACTGAACATTTCTACAAACTATTTGAAAATCAGCCAGATAATCACGGAGAAGATTTCAAAAAAAAAATACCGGAATTGTCTTTCATCCAAAACTAATGAAGGAATTTAGGAGAGGACATTATTAGGATGTTTCTCTGTGAAGTTTCATCACCAATTGGTACGGTGGTTACAGTAGATAAGTCGTTTTACCAAAAAAAGTACGGGCGCACGGACAATAAGAACGACTTGCTTTCAGCCCGTGGGGCTAATAATCAGCACGAAATCTATGAAATATCTAACCCATTTACACATGGATTGTTGGTATTTCTTTTTATGATTTTAACAAAAGCAAATTCATATTTAATTGTGTGATTTAAATAATATTGACATTTATCTAACATACGAGTAAGGCGTCGTAAGTTAATGTATAGGGTTTCACTTGTGAACTATTAATATTTTGTCATTCTTACATTCTCTCGGCGTGTCATTATTCAATATAATTGAAACAGTCTTACACAAGGAAACAATTCTCAAAATGAGAAATTTCTGCTCGATAATTGTTTTCTAAGTTGTTTATTGGAAGGAACATTACAGGTGAAACCGCATCAGTATCAAATTTCTTTGCAGTAATGTACATACAAGTCATATTGCCATCTGCGAAATAATACTATAATGTAACCCTTTTCCAAATACAACAAATTTATAGCAGACGACTTTGGAAACACATAAGCATACATATTGAAATCTCTAAAAATGGGAGAAAAGTATATACAGTTGAAAACATTCTGGCAAAAGAGAGACAATGCTATTTGTAAGCAATTTCTCACTTTTGCTGCAATGTTTTCAAAAATCGTCGGTTGCAGAGGCGTTAGAAATCGTTTGCATGTGAAAAGGGTCAAATATACCCTCGAGCAACAATAAAGCCAGGTCACCAATTAGATCATAGTTGCGTTTAAATCTAACAGGTTATTGTCTAGTGGTATTTATTATTCATTCACCAGACCTTAACGTATTTAGAGTTGATGGGGTGTATTGTTCGCATATACAATACAATATAAATATTTTATTGTGTTAAACAAACAATATGCTAATAGAACAAATACAAATAAAGACATGCATTATTACAGAATAATATTTAAAACAATATCAACGTGAAACTTATGCGAAAAACTACACTCTTATAATGTAAAGAGTATGTCTAAATGACCATATCTATCTATCATCCATTCATGAAATAAGGCGAATCTAAACTCCAAATGGAATAGACATTTTTTGAAAGAGCTGAAATTATATTCTGACAAGCTTTTTTAAATGTTCCATCATTAAAATAGTACACACTTTTGTATCACCAGACCTGATTTGATTTCAATATTCAAGGACACTAGTTTTACTAAAACCGAATCGGTGATACAGTTCTTAGAGTAACCGACTCGAAAATTGGAGAAAATGGTTCGATACACTGACGGGTCATATTCATACTTAAGATTTCACAAATGAAAGTAATGACTGACTGCCTCCTTGATGCTGAGGGTTTCGGAGGCATCGTTGCGTCTGATGCGCGGTTGTAAGGATAAATTAACCCTTTCCCTCATATAGACGCTTTCAGACGCCTCTGCAGCAGACGGATTTTTGAAAACATAGTGACAAAATAAGAAATAGCTCAAAACAAGCAATTTCTCCTTTTGCCACAACGTTTTCCACTTTTAGTCATAGGTTATCCATTCAATTAAAGAGATTTTCCATGTTTTGACAAAATATGTTCAAAGTCGTCTGCTGCAGAATTGGCATATGAGGGAAACGGTTAACCAGCAGTACGTGTATTTTACCCGTGAACTGTCGTGATGAGACTGAAGTATTGTTGAAAACGGCGGATACACTTACAAACGTTAATGAATATTGATAATGAGTACCAAGAGAAGGCCTTAAGATTTGCGTTGTTGGCATTTAACGCCGTTATCAACAATAGTTCAATTATATCACGGCGACAGTACACTTATTCTCGCTCCCTTGGTAAACAAACCAGTACTATGATAGGAAATGGCGGTCCACCATAACCGCCGCTCATTGGGATCGAACCCGGAACACCTGATTCCAAATACCTGATGGTGATTTTGGTCAACACTGCTCCAGTGTGAAGATTATTTAAAGCCGTTTATAAGATGGAACTCTAATATGTGTAACCCTTTCAAACATGCAAATGCATGCTGTTGCATCTGTAGCAGACATGAGTAACTTCTCCTTTTGCCAAAATGTTTTCAACTCTGTTTCATGATTGAACATTTATTTATTAAAATTTTGCATATTTCTCAAGATGTTTTCAATGTCGTCTGCAGTAGATTTGTATTAGATGGGAAAAGCCTACAGGCACGTACAGTTAAATAAGGGTTCAATCTCACACACTGCAAGAAATACAAATCTAATAACCCAGATTTTTGTACTCGCATGCCAAACACGATAACGCATGTTGATTGATTGGGGTTTAACGCGGGTTTCAAAATTGCTTCCAGTCATATCATGGCCGCCAGTTCACATAACCAACTGTTTCCTGGCTTTCGCGAACCAGTACGTCACCCGACGTAAAAAGCTATATGCCCTATTAGCCCATTGATGGAAGACGAATGCCGCTTGTAGCATTTGCTTTTGACAAACGGGGCTCAGTACATGTGCGCACAAATGAATTGACATATTATGGATCATTTTCATTAGAAAAATTACTTAAACAAGTTGACCGATCCTGACCTTAGCTCAAAGATGTATATTATTACGATGTATATATATATTTTTAACAAATTAATGATTTGTTTTAAAAAAATAAATATGGTACGATTCAAATATTGGGAAACTAAATGTAGGCAATTATAATCCGTATTTCTTTTTAAAGATTTCATCTGGACCAGGTTAATTGTGTCGAGTAATACCGACGAATAGATAATATCTCCGGCTATTTGTAAACACATTTGACCCACATTGACCGTACCGTGTAACGTTTGGTCTAAATCTGCAGATAATAGAATAACAAAGCGTAGAAGTTTGACATGTTTTGTTACATCTCAAATACCACTAACAACGTTTGATAAATATCTACACTTGATAATCGATAAGTTGTACTGATTTCGAACACAATTAAAACGTTTGATACTGACTATTTCTTAACATGTGAATGGTAAAATAAATAAATTGCAGTGATATACAAGTATTGTTTGAGAGCTTTAACGTCGGTCCCGTGATCCAGTGGTCGTGGGTTCGATTCCCTTTAGAGCAATGTCAACAGCTAGGACGATCCCACACACTCGACGCGAGTACTAGTTGAGTATCCAGAAATAAAACATCGAGAGTGCTTCACAGTCCATGTCAACTAATTACCTTTAAAGCCACCAATATTGCCAGAAAAGTTTTGCTTTGTAACCATGACGCATCCGATCACCATATCGATCTAAATGTTAACTCTTTCCCTCATACGACAATTCTGCAGCAGACGAGTTTGAACATATTTTGTCAAAACATAGAAAATCTCCATAATTGAATGGATAACCTATGCCTAAACGTGGAAAACATTGTGGCGTCAAAAAGAGTCTATATGAGGGAAAGGGTTAATAGTAATACTATGGATCGACGTTACGTTACCAACGTATCACAGAAAGTAATGCGCCAGTCAACAAGGGGTCTGACTCAATCTCCGTAAAGAATTCGCATACAGATATATAGGCATATACATAATATCGCTACGGCAGCACTTTTATCTTTATTGCCAGAAGTTACATTTAGCGCTGTTTTACATTTATGCAAACATGGAAGGATATGGTTAGTATTTGTAAATATTGGTTGTTTGATTGGGATTTAATTAACGCCATTTTCAACATTTGTTTAGTCATATCACGGCGGCTAATTCACCAACTCACGTGTTTCCTTGCTTTCACACACCACTTCTCAACATAACATACTTTCCAAGCAACTGGCTGCTTTTCCACAAAGACTGTTAGCCCATTGGTGGAAGAAGAATGACGTTTGTCACGTTGGCTTTTGTCAAACGTCGGAACAATGTTGGCCGAGCTGGGGTTCCAACTCACAACCCCTGGATTGACATAATGCGTCGCTATACCGACTGAGCTACCGGAACTTGGTTGGGTATACATAAAGGTTTGCTGGAGTCTTTACTGTTCGTATGCATGTACCTCGAAAGTAATAACTCACAATTCGCTGACGTAGCGAAACTAAATTTAAGTGATTATTTTGTTCTTCAAACATGGAAAACATACTGAAAACGAGATTACTCGACCCTTCCCACTCTCTTTTAAGTTCTGTATCAAAATTTAAAAAAATCGAGTTTTCGAGACGGTAGATAATTTTCTTCAAATGTTTCGAAAGCGTACGACTCAAATAGTATAATGTTAGGTAAATAGTTAAGGAAACCATATATTTTTAGACTTCGAAATAAGTGGGGCATACTGTCTCTCGGTAAGAAGATCACACACGGGGATACGGTAGTTACACCCTTTCTATTAGTTTGCAAGGAGTATCGGAACAGACATTTTAACCCTTTCCCTCATATAGACGCTTTCTGACGCCCTTGCAGCAGACGGCTTTTTGAAAACATAGTAACAAAAGAAGAAATTGCACAAAACGTGCAATTTCTTCTTTTGTCACAATGTGTTCCACTTTTAGTCATAGGTTATCCATTCAATTATAGAGATTTTCCATTATTTGACAAAATATGTTCAAAGTCGTCTGCTGCAGAATTGTTGTATGAGGGAAAGGGTTAATCGTTATACAAGCTCATATTCAAATAATCTGCATACACTTAACCATATACATACTTACATTTTACATCTGGATCTAAGCTACAAATACACGGGCAGTGAATATAATGGTGAGAATGCGGGCAGTGAAGAAAATGGTGAGATTGCGCGTATATACAGGCTCACCCCAGTCTTCACTGTACGCAGATGTAACAAGACCCAGAATCGACGGACGCGTCTCATCCCACCCATTTATGCATACGATAAATCAGCAGCAGACGACTTTGAAAAACACATATGCAAAAATAGAAATATATATACTTCAATGAAAGTTTGAATATATAATAGAAAATATTTGAAAATAACATTGTGACGAAAGGGGAAATGATGATCACGAGCAATTTCTCCTTTTGCGTTTATGCTTTTAAAATTCGTCTGCTGCAGATGCGTAATAATAAGTATGCATGGGAAAGAGTTTTTGATTGATTATCATTTAATACCTCTTTCAACATGTTTAAGTCATATCACGGCGGTCAGTTAATTTACCCATGTGTTTCCTGGTCTTCTCCCACCTGTACTCCATCCACATATAATTTTCTCCAAGCAACACTGAACAGGCTGCTTTTCAACATAGATTTTGAGCGCAGGGAGAGGTTAAAAAGAGTGACTAAAATGATATGAAATATACGTTACCATCATAGTCCCTGGGTATAACGACAGTATCCTCATTCTCTGTGTACTTTCCCGTCACGGGGTCCAGCACCACATTTCTCGCCAGTAATTTCCGCACCGTCCGGGAGTCGAACAGTAGTATGGGCTGACCGAGGTTAATGGGCAACGGACTGTCTCGCTTCACCAGAATCGCCTGCGGGTTACATTTGACGATCTGGGGTGTAGTAAACTGTTTGAGTAAATCATCCACTGTGTAAGACTGGTTACTCCACTGTGCACGTTTCTGCTGCGGTGGTCCCGTCTCCGAGGCTCTGCTCGCACTTCTCCTCGCGGACATAGCACCGTTGTTTCCGATGAAGTAATATTCCGAACGCACAATATCGACTGAACTAGATATCTACAAACATAAACAAATCGATCGGATAAAATTTGTTTTTTAACCCTTTCCCTCATACGACAATTCTGCAGCAGACGACTTTGAACGTATTTTGTCAAAACAAATAAAATCTCCATAATTGAATGGATAACCTATGCCAAAAAGATGAAAATATTGTGGCAAAAGGAGAAATTGCACGTTTTGTGCAATTTCTTCTTTTGTCACTATGTTTTCAAAAAGCAATCTGCTGCAGAGGCGTCAGAAAGTGTTTATATGAGGGAAAGGGTTAAAACGATGTTAAATTACAATGATCAACTTTTGCATACATATGCACACTTGTAGGCTTTTAAATCATAGATGTTGATAACCCAAATTAGGAATCAGTTTATCGACATTCGAACAGCCAACATACAGTGTCCTAGGTATAACAAACCGGTATTCTCTAACTATTGTGATATCACACCCGATATCTTATGTCATTATTCCCTTTTATTAGATTTATAAATATCAATCCTATTGCTGCACGATCTCATTACACGTGAACATTTTATCTCTACCTGTGTGTGTCAATTTTATAACAGTATAAATACATGGATATCTTAATCTAAAAATGAATAGTTTAAACACAAATTTGCTCACTTTAATCTCCGCTTTCACTTAAAGTAACTTCCAATTACTGTCCGAATAATACAATAAAATAACGACACTCCCCTGTACTTTATAAATATATTCTGAATTCCAGTGCTATAAATAGAAGTATAATATTCCACGGTGTCGTCTCATTGAAAATATAAAATACCCTGAACCTATCAGAGAGCGGTAATTAACCCTGCAGTGTGGAATACGCAAGACCAAATAGCCGATATATAAGTCTCCATTATATAAATACTTCAACCGTAAAGAAAATTTAAATGATTTATATTCTCCCTTACACATCTCCGTGTATACCCTTCCCGGCAGAGCAGACGACTTTTTGAAAAACACTGTTGAAAAGAAGAATTGCTCGGAAGCAATTTCTCCTTTATGTCACACGTTTTCAAAAAATCTTTTTAATAATTATACTTTCATTTATAGATATTTGCCTTTGATTTGACTTGATTTCTAGCTGTTCCAAAGTCGTCTGCCGCTGACTGATCGTGTTATTGCGGTAGAGCATGTTCTATTCGAGGCTGATACGAAGAGAAGCACCAGTTCTGTCAACTCCGAAATATAACGAGACCTGCCGATACCCTGTAATATTGTCCTGCATTTGTTAGGTCGTGAATTGATAAACCCTTTCAGCGCCGAATTGTTTAAAGTAGACTCTTCCATGTTCAAACTCGGACGACTCTATTTTCATGTTATAGGATTTTTGGAATATTTTTATAACTCACAGCCAAACAATGCAGATTTCAGGTGAGACAGCTCGTTACGAGCTGACTCACCTGAATATGTATTGTTTGCAATAAGCTCAATATTGTCTTTGGCGCTGAAAGAGTTAAAGGATATTGAGAGTCAACCCTTTGCGCACACACTTTTGTTTTTAAAAAAAAACATTCATTTTCATATAGGATATATTTTTTATGTCTCGTGTGAATTCACGCATTTATATATGTTTCCATACAAAACCGACAGTTGACGCGTCTTTCAACAGATATATTTTAAAACAATTGTGGGGGAAAAGGGAGACATTACTCCTTCAAACTTCTTCTTTCCCCGTAATCCCTTAGTTCGTAATGTCATACTTTCAATTTTGCAGGGTATTATCTTTCTTTTATTTATTAGTTATAAAATTGAACAGACATTGTAATTGGATATCTGGTGTCGAAATAAAGGGAAAATAGAAACATATATACTGGCTAATAGTCTGTATACATTTTATGCAATTATATAGCATTCGGTATTTCAAAAGACTAACACAAATTCAGTTCAATAAAGTGTGAAATTGTTAAGTATTAGGACGTCACGCGTGTTAAGTATTAGGACGTCACGCGTGTATGACTGTATGAATTTTTCTATATTTGATAGACAGCAGGGTCATTGAAAAAGTAGTTTGTATGTCATCTTCGATTCTGGTGATGTTGAATGATTCGTGTTTTACGCCGCTTTCAAAAATGTTTCAGTTCCAGCGTTTCCTGGGTAAATTACCAGTACTACTGGTACATTAATCCTGACCACCAGCCAGTCAGTCGTAATGCGCCAATCCTGAGCGTCAAGGTAGGTAGTCATTTATACCATTGTTTAAGTCTTCAGTATGACCCGGCCGAGAACGAACACAAAACCTCCCGCACCGGCGGCTGACACTCCACCACTACACCGCCGAGGCTGTCAATATGTTAATGAAGTATACCCAATGATATCTTTATAAATTTCTTAGTATGACTCGTAAACGGACTTTAGTAGGGAAACCCCATAGAAAACAGTGAGTCCATTGTACTATATCATCATAAATTTGTGCAAAAAATACGAATCCCATAAACTCTAAGCATTTCTAATTATGAGTCGGGACTTACAGGTAACAAATCCATTCGCTCATGGGAAAGGAAGCTATTTTGAAGTTCAACCTCCAGTTAGCATGCATTTTTATAAAAGAAATATGCGAAAAGACTCATTACATTGCCGTTTTAGAGGATCAGAATTAAAGGTGCACATGCCTGAATTCAATGCGGAAACAATTCGAGTCTTACCCTACGTCAAACAGAAAATATAATCAGACACCGACGACTTGTGAGTCTGTGAGTATGCTCACCTGAGTCTTCACTGTTAGCAGATCTATGCAATAACAACATAAATTCTTCTGACTCGTCTCAATTTTAAACACTGTCCTATCCTTCACTTTGAAAATAAGATTACATTGCAAGATGAGTCGTGTTTATGAATATGTGTGTCCATCCTGTGCCTACGGGAATCATTGACCAATCCATGTTGACCCCGACCATCAGGCCACCAAACGTCATAGTCCATGGCATATGAAAAACGAGTCCATTTAATTTGATTTGATAGTATTTGGCATAAAGGATAAGTTATTAATTTAGTATGTATATGAATTTGTATAATTGGCCGAAGGCCTACATTACTGAATCAATATATTGAATCGTTTTTCTTCTTATAATTATGCGAAACTGTTTCTAGTATTTTCCAACCGGTTTGGGACGAGAATTTGTCGAAGTCATTTTCTGTCCGTTGCGAAGGAAACAAGAATTATGCATGGATAAAGAAAATGAAGGAATTTTGGTATTGACATCGAGAGGATTAGTTCTGTGTCATCCCAATTGATACATTGGTTACAAAGATGATATGTTCCCGGACGACGCACGACGGGCGACTTTTGACGGACAAAGGGCGATCACAACAACTGTACTTGAGCTAAAATGCGTCAGGTGGGAGAGGGTTTAGCAAAAGGAATAGAAGTTTAGTCCATAATTCAATTTCAGGTGCAAAATAGATCATACATACAAGTTATAGCAGTACAAATCAAGGTACTGAAAGTACTAAAATGCGGGAGATCTTGGCTCTAGAGTGTTAACAAGATTTACTTTCAATTTGACCTAGTGACCTACTTTTTGACCCAACATGACCTATGTTAGAACTTGACCTAGATATCATCAAGAAAAAAACATTCTGATAAAGTTTCAACATGATCAAGCTAAAAATGCAGTATCCAGTTAACCAGATTTTCCTTCAATTTGTCCTAGTGACCTAGTTTTTTAACCCGGCATAAACCATATTCAAATTTGACCTAGATATCATTTAGATACAATTCTGACCAAATTTCAAGCTACTGTAGCAAGAAAGATGCTTCTACAGAGTTAACAAGAGTTTCCTTCAAGTTGGCCTAGTGACCTAGTTTCTGACCTAATGTGACCCATATTAAAACATGACCTGGATATCATTAATACAAACATACGGTCTCTAGAGTGTTAACAAGCTTTCCCTTCAATTTGACATAGTGACCTACTTTCTGAATCCTCATAACCCATGTTCGAACTTGACCTACATATCATCAAGACAAACTTTCTGATAAAGTCTCAACATGCTCAAGTTGAAAATAAGGCCTCTAGAGTGTTAACAAGATTTCCATTCAATTTGGCTTAGTGACCTAGTTTTTGACCCGGCTTGACCCATATTCGAACTTGGCCTAAATATCATATGTATATAAACATTTTGACCAAATTTCAAGCTGCCTTAGTAAAGAAAAGCGGCTTCTAGAGTGTTAACTAGATTTTACCCTATTTGAACTTGACCTAGAAATCATTAATACAAACATTCTGACCAAATTTCAAACTGCTGAAACAAAGATTGCGGCCGCTAGAGTGTTAACAAGCATTTCTTTCAATTTGACCTAGTGACCTACTTTTTGACGCCACATGACCCATGTTCGAACTTGACATATATCATCAAGACAAACATTCTGATAAAATTTCAACATGCTCCAGTTGAAAATGTAAAGATTTTCCTTAAATTTGCCTTAGTGAACTAGTTTTTGACCTCAAAACTTGTCCAAAATTTGTTGAAATGAATGTTCTGATAAACTTTCATGAAGATCCGGTGCAAAATGTAGCCTGTAGAGTGTTAATAAGGGAAAATGTTGACGATGCACGACAGCCGTATTTCTGTATTTTTCATTGCAAGGATTTTCTCAAAAGATTTTTGAGCTACCCGTTTTCAACCTACTCGTTTTCCATATATTTAAAAGAAACATTTAAGATCCTTATGTCTAACTTAAATTTCTAAATTATGTAAACAACTTCATGGATTAAAACTTTACATTGTGTACGTTTACTTTGTATAATGTGCATACTGTTTAGCTTGTTGTGAAACCTATTTAACTGATCCCTGGACAATCAAGAAAAATTGTCCATTTTGAAAAAACAGAGGGCAGCACAACAAAATTACAAATTTACTCTTCCTGAAAGCTGGGCATGACATTATACGGAGGTATTAAGCATAGCTGAATCCCCCGCATAAAAATGACTGAGGATAAAAACTGATATATGAGCCGTCCCGCGAAAAAAACATTATTATGGCCTCTGCGTAATGTATCGACCCATATCAGCCTGCGCAGTCCGCGCAGACTGATTCGGGTCGACACATTCCGTCTCAGGGGGATAGAGGTATAGAGTAATGATTCCTGAAACAGAAAATCCACAGGAGGCGAAAAGTTTCTGTCCGGGTAAGCCTGCGCGGCATGCTTTAGCTGATCAGGATCTATACATTACGCACAATGTTGGTTTTCTCGTGGAACGGCTCATAAGTATACTGTATAAAAGATGTCCATATATAAATGTCTCAATTCAAAATGTAAAGAAATATTCTGAATAGAATATTTCCGCTATGTAAACTGAAAACCGGTTAAGCAGGAGGAAATTCAATATCGTATTGTCCGCATTTTGTTCTGCATGTAACTTAAACTAGCGGGATTTATAAGTGTTTCCCTTTTTAAAGAAGTAAATGTAACGTCACAGACAACCTTAAAACGTGAATACTACAGACTGAATGTTGATTTATAACTACGAGTACAGTCAAGCTGATGGTGAACTGTGATCCTTAAATTTTACCTCCGATACTTTAAAGACAAGTGAAGACCAAAATCAGCACATGAAACTGCACAGTCTTATCGAACTCTTAAGTCGTCAATGTCTTTTCCCGTTCGGTGTCTTTTCTTTGCAAATTATGGAAGAAATAAATATAACAGTTATGAACAGGATAACATTTATATATTTTTTGTATTGGTATTCGTACTTGTACGAACACATATGTAAGTAATTCTGACCGTTTCATGGTTTCACACAATGTAACTATTTGTCCTATTTAAAATACATTAAATATAATTTATTTTGAACTATGATAATATTGATCTTAAGACTGGTAGATATTTGGTTTTAATAGTTCAGTCGCAGTCCTAATAAATAAGGTCAACAAAGTCACACCATTAGCGCATCGACCGTGAACAATTCTGGTTTAAAGCATTGACTGTTATTGATCATCCAGCTTTTCAAGTATCAGACAGCATGAAACAACCATTTATACTATCAAATGTCCTTAGGTGGTACTGAAATGGTGAAACTGAAAGCAATTCGAAAATATACCAATGAAACTATGCAGACGCAGCTTATATGCATGAAGACCCTCTATAAATGAAAATATTATCATTGAAAAGAGCATGGACAAAACATTGTGGCGAAAGGAGTCATTCCTCATTATAAGCAACTTCTCATTTGTCACATTTTCCTTTCAAAAGTCGTATGCTGCTGATGCGTCAAAATGCGTCTGCAAGTTGGAAAGGGTAAAAACTGTGTTTCAACTTCTCACCTTCTCATTCAAACGTGTGATACAAAAGCAATGCCAACCAATAGAAGATGATGGGGAACTGTAAAAAAGATACTTTGATTTTCGCAAAATAAAGTACGTAATTATACCTTGAACAATTGATTGTTTTGTGTTAAACACCGCTTTTAACAATTGTTCAGTTATGTCACGGTTTTGTCTGAGTAAATTACCAGTGCTACTGGTCCCTTTACCCTGACACCAGCAAGTCAGTCGTAATGCAAACCCCGCAACATTGAGCGCCAAGGAGGGCGGTCATTACTACTATTGTTAAACATTGAAAGATAGTATGTGTCTTTACCAGCCTGTTAATGAACGACCATCGTTGACATGGTACATTATTTGTGTCGTCGGCTAGTTCCAAGGCTTCATTCGACATTGACATTTGAGACTGTCCACTAGACAAGGTACACATTGGCTGATCAATATCGACTAACTTCATATGCAACTTGTTAGAAGCTTCTGTCAACTTTTGTACATTCTGATAAGACTTAGTAGACGGTCAGGGTGATCCGAAATTACACTGTTCGAAAATGCCCTCTTGTTCCTATTTCGCATGTTATATACGTGTTCGTAGACAAGTAAGTAAGACAAGCATACTGCGACGATGGTTCTCTCTTGTCTCTACTCTCACGACACTGCACGAATAATGAAACAAGCTATCGAGTTATCGCGAGAACAGCGTCAAATTCACTTGAATATTTCTTCTCCTCGTGTAAAAGTACGGGAAACGGAAGTTGTAATGGCTATGTGAAGTGCTCTCTGGTTGGTCGATATTTGGTCGTGTCCGGATTTTTAGCCAATCAGCGATCAGGTAATAGGAAACCATTTCTTTTTGTGTCGATATATTTAGTTTTGACGTGTCTGTGTTTTCTGCGGAAATGGTACCCCTTACGGCAACTCAAATATTAAGAAAACGAAGAGACGGATCAAAAATCGGGACGATCATTCGATGTAGCAACTGATGGGCTACACAACGCACACCCAGTGGTTTCTAAAAAACTGTGGGAGGAGATAGTTTTCGCCAGTTTCGCCAGTTTCCATAGCAACGGTGGTTTCTATGGCTACCATACTACAAAAGGAACAACTAGAGCCTAGACCCTTCATCCCTACAAAGTTTGGTCGAAATCCGTTGAATAGTTTTGGCGCTACGCTTGCCACAAACATTCTACAAACAAACGGACAGAAACGAAGACCGACTTTAAGGGTCTCTAGAAGAGAGAACCAACAATTTGTCCCTTAATTTTGGATTACAAAAGGAACAACTAGAGCCTAGACCCTTCATCCCTACCAAGTTTGGTCGAAATCCGTTGAATAGTTTTAGCGCTACGCTTGCCAGAAACTTTTTACAAACAAACGGACAGAAACGAAGACCGACTTTAAGGGTCTCTAGAAGAGAGAACCAATAATTTGTCCCTTAATTTTGGACGGTTATACATAGTTAACAATGGTTGTTAAATAGTGAATTGTGCATACCAAGGGTATATAAACTCAACGAATGGGTGTATTGGAATGAAATCTTATGCCAAATTCTGCTAAGATATATAAAGCATATAACCTGCATGTGAGCCATGCTGCCACGAAAACGAACCTCATACCTCATGGTATGTATGGTAAGTTAAGTAAATTACACATACATACGCAAGAAGCTTCTTGAATGCTACTGTGTCATATTGGCGAACGTAGCAGAGCTGGACCAAACAGTGCTAATGCGCAGTATGATCTGAATATATACTGGTCGCAGATTTGTTATGGTTGATTTGCCTACAACACCGGTCTTGTCTAGAGCGATGGCTTTGGTCATAGCCCACGTCTTTAAGTGATGATATTTGCAATACGAGACGTTCCACGAGAAAACATTGTGGACTCTGCGTAAAGTATCGACCTGGATCAGCCTAAGCATGCCGCACAGGCTAACCCGGACAGACATTGTTCGCCTCCTGTGGATTTTCTGTTTCAGGAATCATTCCTCTATCCCCCTACGGCAGAATGTGTCGGTCCGGATTAGCATGCGCGGACTGCGCAGGCTGATCTTATTACGCAGAGACCATAATGTTGGTTTTCTCGTGGAACGGCTCATATATATCCGTTTTTCTAATGGCCTGGCTAAAATATGACAACCTCTTTACATTCAAGATGAAGTGATTAAATGATAACAATTTTTGATGGTGTAAGGTTTAAAATGGAATGTTTATAAATTTCCATTTAAACAAGGAACCTTTCCTTTTTATTAATGCTAAGCCTGCTGTGCTAACCTAATGAATACAATACATGCCCAAATGTTGGGTTACGTCTTTTACTCACAAAAAGTCGTTTCAGAATCTGCATGAGAAATAAATCAAGTGGTGTATGTTTTCCTAGTTTTCGGCAATGTATTTAACACTATTTATATACAAGAGAAAGTTGATGCAACGCATCAATGTCGCCGGAAATGCATACTGCAGTTATGCATAACACTAACATTATAGTAGTTGAATAAACAGTTATCAACTGAGGGGCATATTGGAACATCAGGGGCGGGGTCAAGTGAAAATGTGTCATAACTTGCATTGTTTTGTCAACGAAGTGAATGATAATTGAAGCCTTTCATTGTTTATGATCAATCTCCATTCCAAAGTAGGTTGACCATACACACAGCCAACTAATTATTGATCATACACAGTAATGGAAATGAGTAATCTTGACAATCATTAGTCTTAGTATGTATACAGTGCTTTCATTAAGGAATAATTATAAGATTTGTGAATTCCACATACACTTTTCAAGATGTTTGTCAGAATATTTGAATTCTATCATTTATCAATAAAAGCACAAAACAGACAATTTAAGATTTGCATGCAATAGCACGTCATTTTATGTTTCCCCTATTAAAGTCAACATTGGACACCTTTGCAGCAATTTACTTTTAAAACAATGAGATAAGGGTTAAATCGCTGAAGACATGAGTTTTCTCTTTTTCTCAAAATGATATTAGCTTGGCATCCTAATTATATCATACCTTAACAAATGATGAAATGTAATCCAATATTTACAAATAAGACCACATTCGAAATATAATATCAGCTAAACAGTTAAATCTCATTGAAATTGTTTTATAATTTAAACTTAATTTCGAACCTAAACTGAGCCCTACAACATGCTAATTTATTGTAATTTTTTCCTTCCTTTTTTATGATGAAAATAACAAACTACTCATGTTTTAAAATTATATTATGATGAGCGCCCTTGTGTCAATGATGCATAACAATATGCAGATCGGAAGCGATATGCCTTTAGGGAATTTAATGACACATTTAAAATTGGCAAGGACGAAATAATTTTGTACGAAAGACCCGATTCGTGACCTACATTCTTCTTCGCAGAGGTGTCGTTCTTGAAACTCTCTTTATAGGCAGAGAGTGTTCGTTCAAAGTCATTTTTCTATTAAAACCAGTTTTATCTCGGTTTGTTCTTTTCTTCATTTGTTTTGAACCAAATAAACATTTTAAATCACCTATAATTTACTATTTGTAAGTGAGCGTAAAGAGCGGCTCTCTGCAAAGGAGATTGATCTACGCAGTTGGTATTCGCGAGTCACGCGATCAACAGTTTTAGCTTAGAAACAGTTCATATTTTAGATATACATGGATAAACATTATAAAATGAATTCCTCACAAATCAAGACATCTCTTTGAACATGAAAATAACATTCAGTAAATTAAGATTGCTATTTTAAAGGAGAATTCGACGTGAATTTTACTTGATATTGACACATAACAGTCTGCTTGCTGCAAGTCTCATGGGGACGGTTTTGTCTTCGTAAATAAAACCCCCAAAAAAGAGATGCGAGTCAAAATAAAGAAACTACTAATACTTAAAACATCGGAATATTTATTTCATTTTAGATGTGTCACAACTTAGTGTTTTTAAACAAACGCAATTGTAATATGTTCAAGACATTTAAATTTGTTTTTTCTAATAATAACTCCTCCTCCCATGTGATTTCCGAAAACCTATTAAAAATAGAAGTCGCGGGCTTCTGCCCGGCGACTAATAACAATCCTAGGCATTTGGGGATATTCCCTCAAACTTCATGGTCATAATCCGATCTATACTTTTTCAAGCTCCTAGGCAAATGTTCAAATTCACTGATAAAACTAGTCTTTGACATTCGGGAAGTAAGTTGACTCAGCTTGAACTTTGGACTCTCAACCCCTTGATTGACAACTCTGTCCATTATCAATTGAGCAAATAGTAAATGCATTATTGCACAACCGCTTATCAATCTATTGAGTAGCGGATTAAACCTGTTGAGACTGAATGCACTTCCTGAAACTTTGAGAGGCTTTGCCTTAATTCATATTAACTAACACTGTTAAGCATTTCAATGTTAAATTTTCATAATGGACTTGTCCGGCTTCGCATTTAGAAGACTCCCTAGCCATTTAGAGGAACATAACGATTAAACTAATGAGCGGAGTAGGTAACCGTATAAAGCTTGGGCAGACGGCGCGGATTGCGTCAGCTGGCCCGGCTCTATATCGGTGACAAAATCTCCAGCAGTCAAATGGGTACATTTTAATAGATAATGGTCGACCTATAGTCTCATACATGTAACGTGTATGCTTTGCTCTTGTCATTCCATGTTTCACACAAGAATGTTCCCCGGAACAGTGAATGAATTGGGGTTTATTACACTGAAACACAAAGAGGTCAAAGAGGACCGGCGTGATAAATGGAGGTATTTCGGTTAAGACAGGGACGTCCCTGGTTAAGACAAGAAGATTTTTTTAAGTTTTCCTCTATATATCTCGTAACGTAAAAACAGGTGAACCCAGGGGAAAAATTTGAACAATCTTGGTAGAGAACCCCTAAACAATATATCTAAGCTCTAGGTCTTTAGGATTCAGGCAAGAAGATTAAACAATTAATTTGAGTTTAACGTCGTTTTCAACAATTATCAGTCATATAACGGCGGCCAGTTGACCTACTCATATTTCACACCAGTACCCCACACAACATACTCTACAAGCAACTGGCTGCTTTTCCACATAGACTGTTAGCCCATTGGTGAAAGATGAATGAAGCTTGTCAAAGTGACTTTTGTCAAAATTCGGAAAGAATGTTGGCCAAACTGGGGTTCGAACTCACAATCCATGGATTCACAACCCGCGCCGCTACCGGGGCTTGGCGAAGATTAAACAAAATGCAATTATATCTTTTTGTAAAACAGCAGACATATGGGCGGGACCAATTTTGAACCAAAGTTTTTCCCTATATATCTCTGGTAGAACAGGTCGATGCCACTTTTGACACCAGGGGAATAATTTGAACAATGCTACACCCGATATTCTAATTATTGTCTGCTTTTAAAACTTCTGAGGGAGAAAAGGTTCTGTCTCAATCGTTAAAAGTATAAGTGTAAAGTATAAACATACAATATATGAAAACATTGTGGCACAAGGAGAAATTGCTCTTTTTCTCCCCAACACTGTTTTAAAAAGGCATGTGCTGTTCAAGCATTAAATCGAGGGCTTGGCGTGAAACGGTTGTAACTAAATTTGGTATTTTTTTACCAAGGTTAATCACCTCGCCATAAAGTCTTTTATAAGTGTTAAATCATTTTTCTTGGTAAACAATGTAAATTTAGGTGCCATTGCTCGTTCTGAGCAATGGCACCTAAATTTGCATTGTTTACAAAGGGGTCAAAATTGCCCCTAAACCAGGGTTTTCAAAATAGGTTTTAAGTTACAACCGTTTCACGCCAAGCCCTCGAAATGTTGTCTGTATCCTGGAAGGTTTCCAAAAGGACAGTGACAGATTTAACGTAAGCTAATAATAATAATAATATATACATAATTTAAAAGTTTAATCCAATATCTAAATCCAGATTTCAGAAACATACTGTAAACACATGTAATGCTAGTGGTAACATGGGTAAAAAGGTTACAAATAGTTTTGTACAAAAGTAATAATATGATAAAAAAATTACATAAATCAGTAATACTGGATCTATAAATCCTCTAAAAAGGTCTTACAAAAATGCTCTTTTAATACTAAATTATCTTTTCATTTAAATCACAATTTTAGCACTGTAATATTTCCAGAAAATAAATATTTTTATCAATTAATAATACTTTAGTCCATCCAAACTGTTTGTAAAGTGTACAACAAAACTATTCTAATGTTATCACAGGTGTTTGTTTCCCTATCTTAATGTTTAAAATTAAATGTTTTTATCAACATATTCTGTAATTTGATAATAAAAGTTTTCCTAAAACTAAATACTAAATGTTATCACAGTAGATAGTGTCCGTATCTTAAAAATTATATATTTTTTAATTAACATATTCTGTAAATTGACAACAGGGTCTTTCAAATAGTAATATTTGAAAGACCCTGTTGACAATGACAATCTAAAAAAGACACAATTCAACTCTTAGTTGAGCTGCGGGGGTATAGGCTGTGTGGGTTTGAACACTTGTCGTTTATAGTGAGTGTTATTATAGAGTCCAGATTCGTCCTGCCATGTGTTTCGTCCCGGGCGTCGATAATCTGCGGTATCCGTAAACTGAGAATTACACTTTCTGTATGCAGCAGACAAGTCCTCGAAATCCGGGGGTCTCTCCTGTAAAACAGTACAAATAATAATTGTGGAACTTATTCTTAACACTTTTATTTTTAATCCCTCTGATTTCTTGCAACCTGTAACATCTCAATTGACTTTGAATATGTTCTTATAAATTAACCCATTCCAACATACAACAATTTTTCTGCAGCTGACGAGTTTGAAAACATCTAGACAAAAATGTGGATAAAAGAATGTATATTATTGAATATAGCTGAAAACATTGTGGCAAATGGAGAAATTGCTCATTATGAGCTTTTCCACCTTTTGCCACAATGTTTTCAAAAGTCTTCTACTGAAGAGGCGTCAGAATTTGGAAAGAGTCTGTATGTAGGAAAGGGTTAGTCTTTGCTATGTATTTGTTCATGAGAAGCAAACACTGTGAACCAAGATCAGACTGCATAAATGTGCGGGCTGATATAAGTCTACATGCTTTGTAGATGTGATTTAAAATTATGTATCATGGCATATATAAATGTTATTTAATGCTGCAAACAGCAGAATAAAGGCTAATATTTACTACTCACAGTGTAAAGAATTAATAAGAAAAGTCTGCAGGAGTCTGTAAACAGTATAGATCAAGATCAGCCTGTATGCCTTTTTACATGATGATGAACATCTTAAATTAAATGTATGTAAGATAGTCATAGAAGCTTTTTTTAAGCATCTTTAATGTCATATGACCAAAAGTGATATGAAAATAGGTGCATCTGATCTAATGATATGATCTTACAAAACGAATTACAGCTCTTTTAGCACAGATCAATTGGTCAAATTCAATTCAGTTTTGCTCAACAAAATTGATTTAGTTCAGTGTTTTGCGCAACAATGTCTTTTACAGTTTCATCAAATTTGTGATTAATTTGATGAAATAACATTGCAAGATTTAAAGGAAATACTGGCAAGTCATAATAGAAGATGTTATCAGGTCAATTTAAGTCAAGGAATACTTATCATGTTATACAAAGGTTTAACCCTTTCCCTCATATAGACGCTTTCTGACGCCTCTGCAGCAGACGGCTTTTTGAAAACATAGTGACAAAAGAAGAAATTGCACAAAACGTGCAATTTCTCCTTTTGCCACAATGTTTTCCACTTTTTGTCATAGGTTATCCATTGAATTATGGAGATTTTCTATGTTTTGACAAAATACGTTCAAAGTTTGTTGTATGAGGGAAAGGGTTTAAAGGTTAGTAACTGATGATAACACTATTTAAATGATTTTGAATTATTCCCCTTTACTTGGACAAAAACTTGATAAAACTCTTCAAAATTTATATATTGAAATCAAGCAGATATTCACCCTTTTTCGCATACAAAAAAATCAGACAACATCAAGGGGAAAATATAGAAAATTTCTATAAAATTAAAGCTTAATAATTGAGTCCTTAGAGATAAAACATTGCTTCAAAAGGTGAAATTCCTCATTATGAGCAATTTTTTTTTCTTCACTCTTTGATGAAAGAAGTTATATGCCACAGATATATTACAATGCCTCAAAAAGAATGTGAAAGGGTTAGGGAAATCACTTATTCATGAATTTCCCCCATAATGTTTAGTACATCATTTTCACTGTTATTCTTTAAAAAGTTAATGTTTAATTGTGTGTCTAAAAACTAGTAATTAAGCATATGCTTTGACTATTTGTTTAAGCCTTCTTCTTGATGCATACCTTGAAGTAACTCTCCTGTATATGAAGTAAAATGTGAAAATGATAACATTGGGTTTAATAGACAAATGCTTTAAAATGAAGTTTAACATTTGTAGAAAAGAACATTATGGTATAATAATAAGTAAAGTAAAACTAAGACAAGCAGATTTTTTTAACCCTTTCCCTCATATAGACGCTTTCTGGCACCTCTACAGCAGATGGTTTTTTGAAAACATAGTGACAAAAAAAGAAATTGCTCAAAACAAGCAATTTCTCCTTTTTCAAAATTGTTTTCCACTTTATGTCATAGGTTATCCATTCAATTATAGATTTTCTATTTTTTGACAAAATATGTTCAAAGACGTCTGTTGCAGAATTGTTGTATGTGGGAAAGGGTTAATATATTGATTCACCTGATTTTTTCAGTGTGTTATGCTGCTTTCAGCAATTTCATATCACAGTGTTTCTTGGGTAAGTTACCAGTACTACTGGTCTGTTTATCCTGAAATCAGCCAGTCAGTTCCTTATGCTGACTCCAAACCCTGAACACCAAGAAGGGCAGCCATTACTATCATTTTTAGTATTAAATCTAACCCACGGATGCTCTACCACTACACCACCAAGGCAGTTTGAAACCTTAAGAGCAAATCAAAAGCATTTTAAAAGTTTGACCAAGTTTGAAACAGCTAGTTTAAGTTATAGTTCATAAATCCACTGAAGCAAATATTAACCCTTTCTCAAAAACAACATAACTGAAGTAGACAACTATGAACAAACAGTTTCCCCTTTTGAAAACATAGTGAAAGAAGAAAAAATTGCTCAAAACGAGCAATTTCTCCTTTTGCCACAATGTTTTCCACTTTTAGTCAAAGATAATCCGTTCCTTTTCTATTTTTTGACAAAATATGTTCAAAGTCGTCTGCTGCAGAATTGTTGTATGAGGGAAAAGGTTAACAGATTTTCTATATTTTTATTCAGATGCTTACAAACTCGTCTACTTCAGTCTAATCTGCAAAAAGGGAAAGGGCTTAGTAAAATATGAAATGAGGATAGACCAAGATTAGCCTATGGGGATTAGAGTGATGGTACTTACGGGGACCGGTACATATTCTGGATCCGGTGGGGTGAAGTCGCATCTGTTGGTACTCTCTAGGTAATGCTTATTATAATCGGCGTTGTGTCGCGGTAACACTGAACCAAATCCATGGCTTGGCATACCAGTATCTCTGAATAAATAAATCATCTAAATATCATGTGACTTGGTATATATAGACATGCTTCACATGCTGCATTAAAATTTTGTATAAATTTGATTTCAACTTTATATGTAAATTTCTATTATTAGTGTTGTCAACCCATAGCAAAGAAAGGGATTTATGTTAAATGTTAATTTTTATGTCAGATGCAATTTATATAAATAATTGATGAATAATTAATATTTAACCCTTTCCCTCATATAGATGCTTTCTGACGCCTCTGCAGCAGACAGCTTTTTGAAAAAATAGTGACAAAAGAAGTTAATGCACAAAACGTGCAATTTCTTCTTTTGTTACAATGTTTTCCACTTTTAGTCATAGGTTACCCATTCAATTATAGAGATTTTCTATTTTTTGACAAAATATGTTCAAATACGTCTGCTGCAGAATTGTTGTATGAGGAGAAGGGTTAACCATTGTAACTCTACGAAAACTTACAGTAACTGTAACCTTAGTAAATAACTATCCTCACTTTACAGCACCAATAATTTAGGTCTTACTATTTTTTTTTGCTACACTGTTTTCAAAAGTTGTCTGCTGCATAATCATTGTATGTGGGATTGGTGGATTATGGAAGGTATATGAACCATATGCACTGTCTCACAAGGGCTTTTGCTAACAGAATCTGCCTACAAGTTACTTTTGTTGTACCGTTCCCTACATACAGGTGCTTACTGACACCTCTGTAGCAGAAAAACATGCAGCTAGTCTGGGGATAAAACCATGACTATCTGGCTTTCAGGCCGTGTACGCTTCCAACGAAGCTAACATGTAGTCCCTCCAACTCAGTGTATAAATTCGATACGCTACATTCACCCCTGCTTAACTGGAAATTCGTCCTCCAGTGACAAGGATGTCATAATATACACTGCTCAGAAGAAGTTTAGATTAATGACTATGTGTCTTCTCATAAATCCTAATAGAAATGAAAAGAGACTCCTTTCCACCTGATGCTGCCCAAAATTGGCTATTCTCATAGAAAAAGTTGTAGAATCAACAGATCTATTTGTTACTAGTGCTTCATCCCATTATAGAAGTTATACTGATTCTAGTGGTGATCCGGATCTATAATGGTCGCAAATGTCCAAAAGCACCCTCTTAACCCTTTCCCTCATACAACAATTCTGCTGCAGATGACTTTGAACGTATTTTGTCAAAACATAGAAAATCTCCATAATTGAATGGATAATCTATGACAAAAAGTGGAAAACATTGTGACGAAAGAAGAAATTGCACGTTTTGTGCAATTTCTTCTTTTGTCACTATGTTTTCAAAAAGCTGTCTGCTGCAGAAGCATCAGAAAGCGTCTATATGAGGGAAAGGGTTAATTCATCAATGATACCAATTTTTTGCAGTATACAATTATAATATTTCAAACTCAAAATTCTCAAAGAACCAACAAAATAAATCCAATATATTTTGAATTACATGGTGTGCATATACCTTTGGTAAACTAAAGTCAGGGTATTGGTTACATGTCAATGTAATAGTTTACCTTTCTATTGCAACATGTTCTACGGTTTCCAGGTTCACCATAGGTTTTCTGACTTCTTGTTCTGTAAACTGTTTTTTAAGCTTGGATTGTGCTGCAAAGTCTTGATATGTTGTTGCAGGTAATGACTGAAAAATAATAAATTGATACAGAGGTCTTATTAAGGAGGAGTAAACTTGTCTTTTTTCCCAATAACAGAGGACTAGATAACAAAGATTTAAGGTATTTTCGACCACAATATCTCTCTTATGACTCGACTTAACCCTGAGTTGTGGGCTATATAAGGAAGTGGGGATGTGAAATACTCTTCTTATCTTGAGCAATGCCAAAATATCTCTTTTATTACCAAATCAAACGGTATTGGAAGATTCTTTTAAGTACCAACAACATACGGTTTGAATGTCAAATAAAGATTTTTTAACTTGTAATATGCCATTTTCTAGAACTCTGAAATGTAAGTTTAGTCCTTTTCCTTATACATATGACTCTTAATTTATCTTGTTATAAAGAATTGATAAAAATTATTAATGTTTTCTATTTGGCCTTAAAATTTTCCTTCTATTGTTCAAAGTTATAATGGATAGAAACAATATAAGCAACCTCATAATTATTTAGATAAGACTTCATCATTTGAGTCAACTTGAAGCATAACAAGTATTGGGTAAGCCCTTTCCCACATACAACAAATCCACAGCACAAATATGGAAAATCTATATAAACAATTATTTAATTGTTGAATTAAATGGAACAACATTGTGGTAAAAGGAGAAATTGTTTCTTTTGAAAAATGTCCTCTTTTTTTCACAATATTTTAAAAACCCTCACCTACCCCATCAGTTGCATCTCCAACTCTCTTATAGGAGGCTTTTCCAAGATCCCTTTCATCATTTAGACTTATATCATAATCCTTTGGTTCAGCCTCTCTTGCTTGATGCCTGAAATGAATGTACCAATATTTTAATGAGGAAAAAGTACATGACAGTTAATTGAATTAAAATGTGTGGACTTAACCCTTTCCCTCATATAGACGCCTTCTGACGCCTCTGCAGCAGACGGCTTTTTGAAAACATAGTGACAAAAGAAGAAATTGCTCAAAACGAGCACTTATACTCATAGGTTATCCTGTGTTCATAGTCGTCTGCTGC
The DNA here is from genome assembly GCA_031761405.1 of Serripes groenlandicus. NCBI lineage: Eukaryota > Metazoa > Mollusca > Bivalvia > Cardiida > Cardiidae > Serripes > Serripes groenlandicus. Next base: position 144,901,486 of record JASEVX010000001.1, read on the forward strand.
AGAATTGTCATATGAGGGAAAGGGTTAATGCAAAAGGTTGTAAATACATCTTGTTTCAAGACATAGAACTTTACAACTTACAGTCACTGAGCATAATGTCATCAACATGTATAATGTTTAAACATAATCACAATTTCATACTCTTCTGTACTACAAACATTTGGAAAAAAAAGGGATTATTTATAATGAATCAACATAATTACCTGCATTAGTCAGAAATAATAATATATGGATCATCATAGGTTATTAACCCTTGAAGACACATTTGCATGACTCTGGAACCTATTTAAACCGTGTGAGTAAGGGTAAAATTGCTCACCATGAGCAATTTCTCCTCTTGCCACAATGATATCAAATCTTTCTGATAATTATCTTTTCATTTACAGATATTTTTGCCTGGATATTGTAATATACATGTGGGAAAGGTTTAAAAGTACTTAGTCTTATAAATAATAGATTGAACTTGCATGGCTTCTGAAACATAACTAATACATTCTAACAGGGATCCAGGTTAATAAATTCCTATTCAACAAATTTGCAAATTTGAACCAATACTGTATTTGTTGTATTATTTTGGATACATTGATGTGCTAAAGATTAGTTATAATAGATATCAACTACATAGTTAGATCTAAAATATAAAGCAGTATTTTATATCTTCTTGTGTTACCTACCCCTGTTGACATGGAAGAACAAGCAAAACAACCATTAGAGACACCCATTTTTGTTGACCAAACATTTCAAACTTGATAGATTGCTTTATTATGTTTATTTCAGATAACATGCTGTATTTATTAGCTGCAGAGTTTACACAAATTTCTACAAATATATAGTGTGCCAGGTACCAGACTATAAACAAAGTTGCAATCGTTTGTTCATACCAGATGTACTACTATACTATAGTATGTCAGGTACCAGACTATATCGTATGAAGCTTCATTTAATATTTTGTCTAATCTTTTTTTTTATTTGTTTTGTTGTATCTAGCCCATGTAATATAAATATATATATAATATATGTATAACAATTAATTATAATGAAAATAAGCTTCTGTGCAAACTTAGAACAAATATAATTGGCTTGCTTCCATTCATGAAAAGGGAAGCATGAACAGTGCAATCTACATGTATATGGAAAACCTTTAAAAATAAAAGTACTCTTGCAGCTTCTGTTCCATTGAATCTGTGGCCTAAAATCTACATAAAGCATTAGATTTTCAACTCACCATTTCCATTCCCTTAAAAAACACCAGTATAAAGTAGAACAGTGTCAGATGAAAAGTAAATATTTACAATAACAATTAGCTGAACAAGGTGACGACCCTTCAGGACAACCATAATCTTATTGCCGTAACCTATGGGGGGAAAAATATGTCTGGTTCTGAAGAGATTTCTTTCATTTAGAATCAGAGTTTCAGACTTCACAAAATCATTTGAAAACTGTCATTCCGAAAGCTCATTTTGTTCATATTTCTTTTTTCCCCAACCAATTATTGCATGCAAATTTGTCAGTCTGAAGGATTTTATGTCACTCAGGACTGAAGGACTGCTGACAGTCCCAAAGACTTTATAACACATCCATTCATTTTAAGTTTTATTCACTGAGAAGGAATTGCTGTCTCATAACCTCAGTTAGGTCAACAGAAACGACACATGAACTTAATTGTAATGATGAAGAAGAAGATCCTTTATACAATAGCTTTTCTTCTTTCTAGCGAGTGGTGGTGAAAACGTTGAATGACTAAAACAGAACAAAACTGGAGTAAAAACTTCGAAAATGAAAATATATAGCCTATATATGATTGTTTATTTTGAATATATAGTTATGCCCTTTTATGTTATATCTCCTTTTGTCACAATGTTTTAAAAAGACTTACGATTGTATAAAAGTTATACTAGTAACACTTTATAAAACTTTAAAATAATTATACTAGTAACACTTTATAAAACTTTAAAATAATTAGTCTATTCTATATAATTTTCATTTTCAACGTTTTTACTCCCATTTTATTAATTCGACTTTATCACTGTTATTCTTTCCAGCCACCCTCCAGAGATCTCGATCCTCTGCAATAAGGGTGAAAATAAATGTTATGGTTTAAAAATACGATAAAGCAACAGAAGAAAACAAGTAACAACAAAATAAAAACAACCCAATTCAAATGTAAACAAAGAATCACCACTTAGCTTTCAAAAGATAAGAAATTATTTACTGTTAAAGACATGAAAAATTTTACAAAGCATTTTACAAACGCAATTACCAGTTTGAGTTCAATGTGGCTCTGCCATAGTTCATATGATCTGAACGCAAGAATAGGGAGCCTTTTCTCTCATAAAAATCAGGAATCCCTGATACATCGGTCGCCGCCATGTTTGGTTACATTGACAGCGGAAGTAGCCACATAACCGACTACGTAGATAAAAGTAGTTCCCTGCATGAGTGAACGGTTCTTATCCGAAAAATAGAACAAAAACTAAGATAATTCAATCAGTCACCAAATATATCATTATAATAAACTTTGTAATAATTTTAACGTCTAAGAAAACAAAAATTACAAATGTATCAATGCGCACACAGTTCCCTAGTAACCGTAACGACGTCGTTGACGCCATTGCGGAATTTATGGTCATTGTAGATAAAACAGGCACCGGGAGTTTGTTGACATCCGGTTAAATATTGTTTAATTTTGATTTGTTAAAAATCTAAATTTCCTAAATATGTCTTTAAACATAAACGATATAGCAGAAATTCTAATCCTGCAGATACTGTCATATCTACCAGTGAAAGAACGATGCAACTGCGGAAGGTATCAAGTCCGATTTCGATCACATTTTCTGTAATTACTGTCATAATATGAGTATAATGGTACCTCTTTCGGGTAAAACCTCTTTCGGGTAAACATTAAATATGTTAATAGGCAAAGCTTAGGTCGTGTGAAAGCAAGAACAATTAATTAAGCTATGTCGGTCCCCAAACAAGAAAGGAATTTGAAAAACATATTGAAAAAATCTGAACTTATCGTGCATCTAAGGTTAATTAATTAACTAGTACATATCTGTTTTATTTTTTTATAATGTCAGGAGTGTAACAGATTTTGAGATTTCCATGGATGATGATGGAAAACAACACTAGAAGGCATTGAATATTGTTCTGATTTCTTTTTACAAATGCCAGTTATTTGTAAACTAGTAAAGTAACATAAGAGGGGAAAAATGTCCTCCTGATGTGGGGCTCGAACCCATGACCCCCATAACACTAGCTTGGTGCTCTTACCAACTGAGCTAACCGGGCAATCATGTCTTGCCACCACATCCAGACACTACACTAGTAATAAATATAATTGGAAACTGACTCGTACCATGGTTGGTTTATTGACTTGAATTTAACATTATTTTCAATGGAATTTCAGCTCACCTAACAAGTGTCAAAAACTGAGTCTGAGTATGTATATGAATTATATCGTTTGACAATATGGATAGTGAGGGATATGATCAGACCTTAAAACTTCTCAGTCATCATTCTTGATCAACTTCAAGTTTCTTTTTCTGATTGTTATTGCTCAATTATTTAAGCTTTTGAAAAGGGTGCAGGGTGTAAATAAATGTTATCATATTTTCACTAGAAGCATAAAGTACTTCCAATTTACGGAACTGCATTTGTGACAAGTCAAATTATCCTTTCCATCACTATCTGTCGTTTTCCTTTTGAGAAAACTTGTCATTTTTTTATTACTTGCCTTACAATTATGTCACTTGCGTTACATTGTACAATGACGTCACATTGTATGTGGTTACATCCGGTTAGTTGAGAAAATGTAATTATTAAAAATAAAAAACGAGTGTAATTACACACAAATTATCACATCAGATTCCTTGTTTTCATTCCTTTATATAGTAGGAAGATATATTGTCTTATTTAATTATTCTCTCTAGTTCTAAGTATTTTTGTTTTGTAATTTACTGTTCATCCAATCAAAACCTGTCTGCAGATTTACCGGTTTAGAAATTAATAGGTTACGAATTTAGTTTTTCAGTCCAGTAAAACAGGTAACAAAATGGCTGAAAAAAAGTTTTATTAATTCAACCTTTTGACCGTCACCCCATCTTCTCCTTATATCATAAACTATTTTGTTAGAGTTGCAAAAGAAGGGATGAAAGAAATTCAAAGTTAGAATATACATTCAATGGGAGTTAAAAATAATGAAGAAGTTAAGGCTTTGAATATTTTCTTAAACATTGTTACATTAAAAAATAGCTCAGAAAACTAAATTATGATATTTGTTGTCAAGTTTGTTGTTTGTAAATCACAAATGTGAATGGAGGAAATGAAATAGAACACAAACATGTGCGATAGTAAGACGGTGGAAATAATATACTACATGGTTCTGCAATCTACATATATTTAAAAATAGAGACGCTGGTCACTGTAATGTGACATTCATACTAGATTGTATGTTATATTTTGGGGTTAAATAAAGCAAATCTAATGAAATGGAATGAATTTCAACCAATCAAATTGTGGAACAGATTTTGATTGAAAAAAGCAGTATAAGTGTGTGTTAAAATGGAACAAAGCAATCAGAATTAATTGAGCTTTGAGAACAGATTGGAATCTGAGCGTAATGGATCTGAAAGGATTGGATTTGAATTTGAACAGACAATTTGTCAATTTCATGATGTTTATAACTGTAGCTGTTTCAGCTTGGTAAAATAACTGAGTTCAGTTATATATATAACTTTATCTTTCAATTTACAGAGTTTCTAAGAAATGGAGACGTATCACTAATGACAACTCCTTATGGAGACATGTTGATTTACTACCCTACAAACTGAATCTTAAAAAGACATGGAAGCTGCTAAGAAGCCATTTGTCTGACTGCTTAATTAGCATCAAATTAAGAGGATTTTTAGAGGCAACAGGTGGGTTTGCAATTAATAGCATTTTGCTTTTAAAATGGTATAAATAGATTCCTATCAAATTAGAATATACAACTTGAACTTGAATGCTGGTAAAGTCCTTTTCCACTTGCGGACCCATTTCATGAGTTTTTAAAACATTGTGGTTAAAGGGGAATGTTTTTATTATGAGCTGCTATTTCTTCTCTTGGCATTTCAACAGAGCTCTAGAAAAGAAGAGTATTTCATATCCCCAAATCCTTATTTGACCCTCAAACCCTATGTTGTGGATATGTTCTTTAGAGTATCCACAACATAGTGTTTAATTCAGTCATTTTAACGAGAGATATTCCCTTTCCCACCATTTTGATGCAATAGCACCAGACGACCTTTGAAAACATTGTGGCCAAAGGTGAAATTGCTCATGATGAGCAATTTCTCCTTTGGCCACAAGGTTTTCAACTTCATTTAACCCTTTCCCACATACGACAATTCTGCAGCAGACAACTTTAAACATATTTTGTCAAAAAATAGAAAATCTCTATAATTGAATGGATAACCTATGTCGCAAAGTGGAAAACATTGTGGCAAAAGGAGAAATTGCACGTTTTGTGCAATTTCTTCTTTTGTCACTATGTTTTCAAAAAGCCGTCTGCTGCAGAGGCGTCAGAAAGCGTCTATATGAGGGAAAGGGTTAACAATTAAGCTATCTTTTATGGAGATTTTTCAGGTTTTTGTCACTATGTTTTCAAAGTTGTCTGCTGCAGATTTGTTGTATGTGGAAAACGGTTAAGAAAAGACTAGTTGACTCCTCATTATCTAGTCCTCTGGTGGTCAATATTTTCCTGTTGGACTAAGTAAGATGCATTTTATGATTTAAGTTATCAAAATTTAAATTTTGAAAGTTTAAATCTCAAATTTTGAATCTCGAAACAGATTAAATTTAAAAATATTGTAGCAAAAGAGGATATGATCAAGATATACAAATGATATACAGTTACTCCATGTCAAATCCCTTCTTCTTGGATAATTTATTGATTGCATTTTTTCCCTTCCAACATTTTCCAAGCTGCAGACACTAAAATTTCATATTTACTAAATCATTTGAAATCATGTCAAACATTATTAAGATATATAACAAGTAAGTCACTATACACAGTTGCATGTAGATTTAGAATCGGTTTTTGTTTATAGGAACAAAGTGGAAAAGTTCAACAGTATCAGATGCCGTATTGGAGGACTTGCAATCCCGTTGTCCAAATATAAAGAAACTGGTGTTATACCATATTTGTATTGACGGTGTGAATTCAAGAAAACTGCCAAATACACTCACATCGTTAACTTTAGAGGGATGTTCATGGACAAAGGGGTGGTTAAAGAATGCTAATCTGCCAAACCTACATCACCTCAACATGGATAGAACAACCAGGATTGATGACGCAGAAGTTGAAGATTTTATGAAATTCACAACCATTGAAGTTCTATCATTACGGGGGTGTTACAGATTGACAGAGAAGATCATTCGCTTAATTACTGACAATTTTCCCAACCTTGTAAGTTTAGATATATCAGAAATTGGGTGTACTGATCTTTCCATGCATTTTGTTAGTAGAAACATGAAACGATTAAGAACTCTTTCAGTCAAATCTTGTGATAAGTTGACCAATGAAGCTGTGACTGTGCTAGCATCAGGTTTAGAGACTTTAGAATATCTTGACATCAGCTCTTGTCCAAAGATTGATGAAGGTTGTATGGGTTCAATCCTTAAGATGAAACAACTAAAAACGCTGTGCCATACCTTGTGTTTAAGTGAGGAACACAAACAAACACTTGAGTTGAATGGTATTAATAAAAGTCAAACCCTGAAATAACGTGCTCCAACAGTATGCATGGGCGCCAAGGTTTTTAAATACAAAATGAAACATTCTTAATATAGCACATTTTAACACTTTCCAACATACAAAAAATCTGCAGCAGACAATCTCCAAAACATCTTGGCAAAAGAATGAAAGATTTCTGTAAATGAATTAGAGATGAACATTATTGTTGCAAAAGGAGAATTGCTCATGATGTTTTCAAAAGTAATCTGCTGTGGAGGCATCAGGAAGCATCTGCAAGTGAAAAGTGTGTGATAAGTCTGTGTTACTGGTAGAATCTTGGTTTTATAGTACAACCGTGTATCTTGTTGCTGTATTATCACAGTCTTATTATGTCTTCCTCAAATAATGGGGAGACATATTGTTTTTGCTCTGTCACAAATCGTGTCCACTCCATAACTTTTGAACATCTAGAAGGATTTAGAAATAAATCACCATAAATGTTCACCATACTGAGACGATCTGCAGAGCGCATGTTACAACCACTTTGGTTCAAGGTCAAGGTCGCAATAAGTGGTCAAAGTTCATATGACTATATTTCGTGTCTGTGGCATTCAATCATTTTTGAACCGTTTGAAGGGTTTTGAAAATTTTAACCATACTGAGATGATGTTCAAAGCGCATGTTACAACCACTTCGGTTCAAGGTCAAGGTAACAATTACAGGTCAAAGGTCATACAACTATTTATTTTCCACTCAATAATTTTTGAACCATTTCAAGGATTTTTAAATAATTCACCATAAATGTTAACCATACTGAGATGATGTGCAGAGTGAATGTTACAACCCCTTTGGGTCAAGGTCAAGGTCACAATAACAGGTCAAAGGCAATATGAATACATTTTGTGTCCATTCAATACCTTTTGAACCGTTTGAAGGATTTTGAATTAACTCCCCACAAATGTTCACCATACTGAGACGATGTGCAGAGCGCATGTTATAACCACTTTGGTTCAAGGTCAAGGTTTCAGTAATACAATCATTGACAAACTGCAATGGGGGAGACTATGTTTTTGTGGAAAAAACAACCATCTAGTTAAATAATTGTTTTAATCAAATGTAGTGTGATGAAATAATTATAGCAGCAAAATTAAGTTTTTAACCTTTTGCCACATTTATTTTATCAGCAGTTGATGACCTTGAAAATGCTTAGGCAAAACTATGGGAAATATCTTTAAATTAAAAACTTTGAAAACTTGGCAAAAAGTATCGCATAACTCCAGATAATAGGCGTTTTAAATGTTCTGAAATTTGTATTTGACCCTGTAACCCTATGTTTTGGTACTCAAAAAGAATTGTCTTAATGAGACAATTCTTTTGAGTACCAACATCATAGGGTTTGGTTTGATGCTAAGAGAGATACTGTGGGGAAAATAGCTGTATACTCTGTACCTCTGGTATCGAAACATTTCTATAAATGAAAGAAGTATTATTTCTGCAGATGTTTCAAAATGCAAGGGGGAAAGGATTAACATACTGATATGTCTAAAGTTTAAACTATGAATTTTCAAGCAAGTCTGAATAAGCATACACAAGATATGCTTAACCCTTTCCAACATACAGACGCTTTCTGACTTCTCTGTAGCAGTCATCTTTTGAAAACATTGTGGCAAAAATAGAAATTACTCATAATGAGCAAATTCTCCATTTCCCTCAATGTGTTCAACTTTATTCATTAATTCTTCTTCATTCATAACGAGATTTGTTTTATGTGGTAAAGGGTTAACCATAATGAGTCTTGAATGCCCATATTAATTGATGGGGTGTCTCATTTTAGTAAAGTTAGTTCCGTACATATGAGGAACATAACGTTATCCCTTTCCCTCATACAGACACTTTCTGACGCCTCTGCAGCAGACATCTTTTTGAAAACATAATGAACAAAAGTAGAAATTGCTCAAAACGAGCAATTTCTGCTTTTGCCACAACGTTTTCCACTTTTAGTCATAGGTTATCCATTCAATTATAGAGATTTTCCATTTTTTGACAAAATAATTTCAAAGTCGTCTGCTGCAGAATTGTTGTATGAGGAACATAACGTTAATAAGATTAGTAGTGATGTGAGCAATACTCTTCAAAAACTCAACCCAAATGTAATAACTGCATGTGTGGGAAAAGACCTGTCTGCTTTTCCATGCTGATGATCCAAATCTCTTTTTCAGAAGTTTCTTGAAATATTCTATGATTATTTGGCAAATAGTGCAGAACCAGAACAGACTGTGTGGTTGCTTTTGGCAGATCTGGTTCTACAATGGTTGCAAATGCCTAACTGTTGGTTTTTGCTGAGCACCGCTCATATACTCCAATGAATTGAATTTTGTTTGACCTTGCTTTTAAAATTAAGGTCATTGAAGGTTCTCTCCACTGAATACTTCACTTCTTCAAAAGAAAAACACTTAGTTTTGTTCTTTGATATATTTAACCTATTCCCACTTATAGATGCATTTTGACGAATCTGCAGAAGAGAACTTTTGAAAATATTGTGGCAAAAGGAGAAATTACTCCTTATAAATGTTTTCCTTTTTCTACAATGATTTCAACTCTACTAATTATTTATTCATTAATTAATTCAATGTTTTTAGAGTTGATTGCTGTGAATTTGTTGTATGTGGGAAAGATTTAATGATTATATCTTTACTTATTCAATATTTACATGAAATGAATTCAACATGTTTAACCCTTTCCCTCATACGGCAATTCTGCAGCAGACGACTTTGAACGTTTTTTGTCAAAACATAGAAAATCTCCATAATTGAATGGATAACCTATGACAAAAAGTGGAAAACATTGTGGCAAAAGGAGAAATTGCACGTTTTGTGCAATTTCTTCTTTTGTCATTATGTTTTCAAAAAGCTGTCTGCTGCAGAGGCGTCAGAAAGTGTCTATATGAGGGAAAGGGTTAATGAAATTTATAAATTTAAGATGCATTGACTGTATTCAAAATTTAAATTATTACAATGTCTTGTTTATGAATTTTGTTATGACTTTAAATAATACAAACAAGCAGTGTGACACCTTTGTAGAAGATAATATTTAGAGAAGAGAAGTAGATAATAAATATAATGAATAACATCAAATTTAATTTTCCTGCAATATTTAAATAAAAAACAACTTTTAAATTCTTGAAATTCTATCCTTTTTTTTTCTTAAAATTTCATCATGTGTTCAAAGTAGATACTACTGAATGCTATTCCGAGTCAATGGCTTTTGAAAACAGTCTGACAAAATTGCTCATAATTCAACAGTTATAGTTTCATTTACTTACATACTTTGTATAAAGATTATCTATAATTCTGACTTGATATCTGCAAAGTGGTCTGCTGCATACTTGTGGTATGTGGGAAATAGTTAATGATCTAACCTGGCGATGTGCCATTTTATTCATTTCTGTTAAGGTTCAAAATCACAACTTTATTCATCAAACTATTCCATTCTTTTCTTCATATTTTATTTCAATGTAGAATAATATGAAAAAAGCAAGTCTGGGGACATACATTGAAAAAAAGTAAAAAACTAGTGCCAAACAATAGATATCAATTGTCTTGCTGTTACTTATTTAACCTGTACATTTAGAACCTCAACCTTAACCATTTTAAACTTCATATACAACACATTTAACCCTTTCTTGTGCCTCTGCAGCAGAGATCTTTTTAAAACATTGTGTCACATTTTGCTACAATGTTTTCACCTTAATTTAATAATTTAACTTTCATTTGTAGACAACTTTCTAATGTTAGTATATGTTTTAAAATTCATCTGCTGCATGTCTGTTGCATGTGGGAAAGGGTTAAACGTGTCTCCAGCAGAGCACTGAATAGAAAACTAACATCAAAAAAAGAAATAACTTATCATTATTTTCAAACTTTTCTTGATACAATGTTTTCAAGATTCATCTGATTTTAAGTGTCATAAGAAAAGGTTCAATATGTAGAAAATTAAAGAATAATGATGAATTGTAAACAGTATGAGAAATTGCTGAGGAAGATGAAATTATATTTAGAAATGTTGATATACATGTATAAATTTAACACTAAATTATTGTTGAAAAAGGATATTATTTTTTACTTAAACATCTGTCTAAAAAAGGTTGTTATGCGGCAAAGGTGTCAAATGGCCTTTGTTTCAGGGAAATGATTACATGTGAAGAGATAAAACTTTATATATATAGACTTTTGTTTCTATTACATTATATACCATAACTTATAAATTAAACATTTTAATTTCTTCTGTTATGTTTCTTGTATTTCTTTAATCCTATTGAGAATAAAAAAGCTGTGCCTCAAGAAAATCTAACATAGGTCATTTGCGACCAGTGTAGAGCCAGATCAAGCTATGCACATATCTTGCTCTGCATTTTCCCAAAATTTATCACTGAAGGTTTTAAGATACTTTTGACAGAAATGTTTAATGTTAAATCATTTAAAAAAAATCTTAAACTACATTTATCATGAATATGCTAATGTTTTTTTTTCTTGAGCACCCCTCTGATATATTTGATGATGACTTTCAATAAGGAATAAAATTAAGATTTTGAAAAAACCCTCTGTGGAAATATTATATAGACACAAAATAGGGAAATCTGCCATTTTGCCATTTCTACCACCTCGGTAATAATGAACTTTGCCAGTGAATATGAGATCGTATTCTATGGTTCACCAGTTCATCACAGCCAGAACTCTTATCTTTGCAAACTGAATTTAAACGTTGGATGTGGTTCATGAATATTTACACCTGGAAAAAGATGAGCACCACTCGATTCACGATGACATTATTAAAAAAGTTGATGGAGTACATATGGGACCATTTGCGGACAGGATTCAATTAAAAAAAGCCTGTTTGTTTTACAATCAGGGCTGAATTAATTACTTCAATTTACTTATATGTGAATGACGTAATCAGAGCTAGAGGTGCTTACATCTGATATTGAAGCTGACATTCTCAGTTTTTTTCTCACATAGTGTGAACATATCAATAGACCCTTTAATCTTCTGCCAAAAGCGGATGGGATATTGGTTTGGCTTCGTATGTCCATCCCTCTATAGTTATATCCAAAGCATGGTTGGAGATTTTATGAATAGTAAGTATATGGAAATGTCGGACAGTCGAACTACTAATTTAACTAAGATATATTAAATACATCAAGAGTTGTGTCCTCTTGAACATATTGTGTATATGTACGGTATATCAATTTAATTACATAATTACATGGTAAGGAAGATAACCTTATTTGAAATCTAATTTAGTGTGTTACAAGTTATATCTCTTCAATTAATGGTTTAACGTTTTTAACTATGAAAACTAGAAGTTGCATTCTATATATATACCCAATTTTCATGAAAATTCATCAGAATAGTCATTTACATCAAATCTCGGTCAAGCTCTAAATTGTGTTATGTGGGGTCAAAAACTAGATCATTATATCAAGTTCTAAAAAACCTTTTGACTTTTCTTTGTCTTCATATCTTCATGAAAGTTCATCAGATCATTCATTTCTACCAAGTTTAGTTATCCTTCCAAACAAAAAGTTGTTGGTTTATTGGCTCGGCAATGCCTTTCCATCCGGAGCCATATCTAAGGCATGATTGGATGGATTTCATTAAAGCTATATGAAAATGTTACCGGCAAGATTCTCTATACTAAGATTGTCTTAATTAAATTCAACACAGTCAGAGTCATGGTTTATATCACACTTACCATGGGAACACTAAACAGGACACATTGAACAACAAATCTCGATCAAAATCTAACTGGGTCAAATGGGGGTAAAAACAAAGGTCATTAGTGTTTTTGTTTATGAAAGACCTAATGAACACTCGAAGAGCCTGACTTTTCATTAAATCAACTTACGGTTTCATCGGAAGATTCATCTCTAACAATTCCAGTCGGGCTCAACAACTGGGTCACGTGGGGGCAAAAAATAGGTCACTCTAGCTCAAATTCTAGTGTGCCCGGCCCATGGATCGAACCCGAGACCTCATGCACCCAAGGCGGACGCTCTTCCACTACAACACCTAGGTGTTCCGAAATCTTTAGCATTTCTTCTTTTCGCATTTGTTATAAAATTTAAATTTACACATACTAAACAAACAAAAATACAGGTTTACGGACGATTAAATGGCTGAAGAGAATGAAGCACATAATGTAATTGCATTAGGCCTATCACCGGTACTGTAATTTAGACTGATTTCCGATACTGAACAAGTTATAATTATGTCTCCCCCATTACATGGGGGTGACATATTGTTTTTGCCCATTCCGTCCGTCCGTCCTTCCGTCTGTCACACTTGTTTCCACTCAATAATTGAAGAATGCTTGGGCGTAGGAACTTCATACTTGGTATGCAGGTTGGTCATGACCAGTAGCTGACCCCTATTGATTTTGATAACAGAAGGTCAAAGGTCAAGGTCATGGTGACCTTGTGAGGTAAAAAATGGTTTTCGCTCAATAAATGAAGAACGCTTTGGCTGAGGAACTCCATACTTGGTATGCAGGTTGGCCATGCCTAGTAGAAGACCCCTATTGATTTTGAGGTCAGTACGTTTAAAGTCAAGGTCACAGTGACCATGAGCTTGAAAGGTCACAGTGACAATGAGCTGATAATAGTTTTTGCTTGGGCCCAGGAACTTCATACTTGATGTGCAGGTTGGTCACCACCAGCAAATGACCCCTATTAATTTTAAGGTCACTAGGTCAAAGGTCAAGGTCACATCCGTCACACTTGTTTCCGCTCAATAACTGAAGAACGCTTGGGCATAGGATCTTCATACTTGGTATGCAGGTTGGCCATGCCCAATAGAAGACCCTATTAATTTTGAGGTCAAAGTCAAGGTCACAGTGACCTTGAGCTGAAAGGTCACAGTGACAATGAGCTGAAACATTGTTTTTGCTTAATAACTGTAGAATGCTTAATGGCCATACTTAGTGTGCAGGTTGGTCACCACCAGTAAATGACCCCTATTGATTTTGAGGTCACTAGCTTAAAGGTCAAGGTCATGGTAACCTTCAGCTGAAAAATGTTTTCCTCTCAATAACTAAAGAATGCTTATGTTGAGGAACTTATGTGGTGTGCAGGTTGGTCCTTACCAGTAAATGACCTTTATTGAATTTGTTTGATTTTGAGGTCAAATGTCGAAGGTCACGGTAACCTTCAGCTGAAAAATGTGTTTTACTCAAAAACGCTTATACCCAGGAACTTCATACTTGGTGTGCAGCTTGGTCCGAACCTGTAGATGACCCCTATTGCTTTTGATGTCAGTAGGTCAAAGGTCAAGGTCACGGTGACCTTTGGCTGAAAAATGGTTTCCGCTCAATAACTGAAGATTGCTTGGGCCCAGGAACTTCATACTTGGTGTGCAGGTTGGTCACCAGCAGCAAATGACCCCTATTGATTTTGAGGTCACTAGGTCAAAGACCAAGGTCATGGTAACCCTCAGCTGAAAAATGGTTTCCGCTCAATAACTGAGGATTGTCACTGTTGCTTCATCTCCAGTCCAAAACTAAAAAATTCATCTCCATCATTTCTCCCCTACGACCACACAAATGGGGAGACAAGCGCTTTTTCAAAAAAGCAATCTCTAGTTCTATCTTCATTTAATGTCAAACTGGTAAAGAAAACTAATAAATCAAATGGGAAGACATGTTCAATCTGGTAGAACTGCTCCGAAGTATAGGACAGTTCACACTGTTGGACGGTATAGTGTGTTCCAATGGAAGACAGTTCTTGGAAAGAACGAGCATTTGTAGTAATAAGTGGTGGCAGTTATGCATCTGTAAGGGAAGGCGTGATACTGTCGAGATGGTCTCGTGAGTGGAATTAGGTATATCATAAGTGGAGATAGCTTCAGGTTATTGGTAATTTCATACATCAGAGAGAGAGTTTGCTGTCTTTTCTTCTCCCAATGAAGTCTACGTCACTGTAGATATTGCATTGATTATGTCTTTGACACTTGATGTCAGTCCATAGTCATGTTTAATCCACCTGACAGCCCTCCGTACGTTGGACCGATTCAATGAGATATATGAGCATCAGTGAATGGGCACTTAACTGGGGAGCAGTTTTCAAGCGGAGGACCAATAATTACTAAGTAGGCAGAAGTTTTGAATGGTTCAGAATGCGGAGTGTACCTTATGTGTCTCCTCAGAAAATTCAGTGTATTGTTTGCCTTATTACAATTGCGATTTATGTTTGTGTCCCATGATAGATCCGATAAGTTCTCAACACCCAGATAGTTTGCAGAAGAAACAGATTCTAGAAGGTAGCGGTGGAAAGTGTACTGTGTTTGTAGCTCGTCTGTTTTTTGAAGAAAAAAAGTCGAGCTACTGTGATACCATTGGCGTCGTCACAAAACTTTAACCTTACCTCATAACTAAAAAAACGTTCAACATTTTCAAATGAAACCTGGTACACGTGTTCTTTGGAAAACGTTTGCTTGTCTATACCAAGTTACATAACTCTGGCTGAAGTTTTGAATGATTCAGAATGCGGAGTGTACCTTATGTTTCTCCTCAGAAAATTCAGTGTATTGTTTGCCTAATTACAATTGTGATTTATGTTTGTGTCCCATGATAGATCCGATAAGTTCTCAACACCCAGATTGTTTGCAGAAAAAAACAGATTCTAGAAGGTAGCGGTGAAAAGTGTACTGTGTTGGGATTGGGTTTGTAGCTCGTCTGTTTTTAGAAGAAAAAAGTCGAGCTACTGTGATACCATTGCCGTCGTCACAAAACTTTAACCTTACCTCATAACTCTAAAAACGTTCAACATTTTCAAATGAAACCTGGTACACATGTTCTTTGGAAAAAGTTTGCTCGTCTATACCAAGTGACATAACTCTGGCTTTAATATTATTATTATTCAGTTATGCCCCTTTTTCGACTAAGAATAAACAGACAAGCTTTGGCGTTCTCTTGTTAGACCTCTGTATGTGAATAACTTGACATTTAGACGGGTTAAATTATATGTCTCATTCATTGCTCCAACGTTCAAGAATGTCAACCTTTTGTTTGGAGTATTTCTAATTGGGAAGATATGTTGAGAGGGTTAACTAAATGGCATTGTCATCTGCAAAGACTTTCACTTTCGATAACCATTTTGAGGACGATCAATAATGTTAACTAGTATAAGAGTCGTTGCCCAAACACAGATCCCCGAGGAACTCCAGATGCGACAGGTATATGTTAGGATGAAGATCCATTAACAACAACAGGCGGACGTTGGTTACCAAGAACTCCTTTGATACATTCAAGAGGAAAATCTCTGTCCATGTATAGTTTGAGAGCAAGTTTCTCGTGACTAGCTTTGTCAAAAGACTTGCTGTTCAAAGTCAAGCAATGTAAAATCAGTTAGCTTTTTGTTATAGGGGGATTTGACCAGATATCTTCATCAACTAGCATACGGAGCTTGGATTCACAAGAGCGAATCTCCTTGAAGCCATGTTGAAGCTCAAAGAATATGTTGAGCTAAGTTAGGTGTTTTTGATGGAGGATGCGACCATATGTTCCAATGTTTTACAAACAATACAAGTATATACTATGGGCCTGTATATTCTGGCATGAAGTTTCATATTACAAAGGGACTTGAGAATGTTAGGAGACGTTGGACTGAAAACAGTCTTTAACTGCTCATTCATCCAAATGGATTTGTAATTTTGTCCTGGTGTACAGAATGTTGTTTACGTTAGCAGGATGAGTGTGAACAACCCCGACGTAAGAGATCAACACAACAGAGGGCAGGCTGAATCTGTTTGGAATGCTTGAGCAGTGTAAAGAGCTTTTTAGGGTTAGGAATGTAGAGTTTGGTGGACTGCATAAGTAGATGTTTTAAGTCAAGATACTGTTTTTCAATCTGCAAATTTCCTAAAACTCTATCCGAAGTATTTACTTATAGCCCAAAATAATTTCAAATCAGACGACTCCAAAATAAATCTTTAAAGTAATGAACTTTTCGTTTAGATACCTCAAAGTTATGGAACGCCGAATCTACATAAACTCAAATATTTGAAGAGCTCTTCAAAAATTTAGAGAGCTCTTCAAATAATTAGAGAGCTCTCAAATTGAATTAATGATATCATCAATTCAATTGGAGATATCTCTAATTGATTTGAAGACCTCTCTAATTCAATTGAAGATATCTCCAAATCAACAATTCATTTGTTGCTCTCACTAATTGAATTAGAGAGCTCTCCAAATCAATTGGAGATATCTTTAATTCAATAAGAGAGAGCAACAAATGAATTAAAGATATCCAATTCTTCCAAATTAAACATATCCATAATTGATTTGGATATCATCAATTCAATTGGAGAGCTCTTCAATTGAATTGGAGAGCTCTCTAAAGCTCTTCAAATATTTGAGTTTATGTACTGGCGTTCCATACATAATTAGAGAGCTCTCCAATTTAATTAATGATATCATCAATTCAATTGGAGATATCTCTAATTGATTTGAAGACCTCTCTAATTCAATTGAAGATATCTCCAAATCAACAATTCATTTGTTGCTCTCACTAATTGAATTAGAGAGCTCTCCAAATCAATTGGAGATATCTTTAATTAAATTAGAGAGAGAGAGAGCAACAAATGAATTGGAGATATTTCCAATTCTTCCAAATTAAACATATCCATAATTGATTTTGGGATATCTCCAATTGAATTGCAGAGCTCTCTAATTGATTTAACGATATCTCTAATTGATTTGGAGATATCTTCAATTGAATTAGAGATCTCTCCAATTCAATTGAAGAGCTCTTCAATTGAATTAATGATATCATCAATTCAATTGGAGAGCTCTCTAAATATTTGAAGAGCTCTTCAAATATTTGAGTTTATGTAGATTTGGCGTTCCATACAAAGTTCATTGTTTGTGCAGTACCGAAAAGTGACCTGAACGAGTCCCATTTAGCTGGTTCTCAATTTCCAGCTTTTCGTGCGGAATCACAACATTTACAATGTATAATCGGTAACCAGTCGTGTTCTAGATTTAAATTGTAGTTTCGATTCGTTGCATATATCTCAGGTATATCTCATACGGTGAGTTTTGTAACGTATCCATTGAAGGGTAATACTAGCATATACCGTGTACGTGGATCTACGACATTTAGTGCAATTCAAGATGACTGCAAAGTCAAATGTGGCTGTGGTGAGTACCGCGAATATATATATCGATTGTTTAAAATAAACAAACAATGTTCACAAGTTGCAACGGTGTCGAAAAGCTTCTACATATACATGTGGGAAAGGGTTACCGGTAAACCATTTAGTCCAGGTCTCGGTACTTCGAATGCGATTTTACATTGTGACTGTTTACAATGCAACATCGTCAGAATAATTATTGTGACTTAGTTATTAGCTTACGATGAGAGGCTGTATAGTCCAGATTTCTTTAATATGAATGCGATTTTAATTCAACATGTAACGGCGATATATTGAGACTAGACAAGAAGTCACAAACTTATTGATGTGTTTAACCCTGTCCCACGTATAGAAGCTTTCTGATGCTTCTGCAGCAGGGGACCTTTGAAAACATTATAGCAAAGGGAGAAATGGCTCATACCCAGTAAACAAAAGACGTTGGATTGACGTTGTATAGACGTTAGACCCTGACGTTGGATTGACGTTGGATTTTGGTTGGTTTTGCAAAGTGCCTAGACGTCAGAATCCCGACGTCTATCCAACGTCAGAATCCCGACGTCTATACAACGTCAGAATCACGACGTCTATCCAACGTCAGAATCCCGCCGTCTATCCAACGTCAGAATCACGACGTCTATCCAACGTCAGAATCACGACGTATATCCAACGGCAGAATCGCAACGTCTATCCAATGTCAAAATCCAGACGACCATCCAACATAAGAATTTGACCATTCAAGACGAATATCCAACCAATGCCCAGCAACAATATGACCCAAATCAAACTAATTTCCAACCTTTTTTTAACCCGATAGCCTAGTGGTTAAGGCATCCGCTTCTGGAACGGGAGGTCTAAGGTTCGAATACCTCATTTTACCCCTTATCTGATATGGCCAGTTGGTTCACCGCCAGCTAGTTAAATAATGGTACCAAAAGCCCGCCTGCTCTGTGCCTGGCGAAAAGATACGACTCGGGATGTAAAAAACATGTTCAGGACATAGGTGTTTCATGAGCATGAAATGGCTGGCCCTTTCAATTGAGTTGACACTATAATAAACAAACACTTTACTTTAACAACAAATCTGCAGCAGACAACTTTGAAAAAAAAATATAGGCAAAACTATGGAAAACCTCTATTAATGACAGTATTATTATTGAATAGAGATGAAAATATTGTGGAAAATGGGGAAATTGCTCATGATGAGCAATTTCCCAATTTGCCACAGTGTTTTTAAAAGTTGTTTGCTGCAAAAGGCATCAGAAAGTGTCTATATGTGGGAAAAATAAAAATAACTTTTCATCCATTAACATTCTCTTTATTACGCAACTTCAGTAAACAACCCTTACATTACGAATACATCATAATGTACAACATTAGATTAAATTTGACAGTTCAATTGCAGTAAATCAGAGCGCCAGTATTTCAGTTATCTCCCTCCTCCACCACACCTATCTGGGGCATACTTCAAGCAGGTAGCAATCGAAGTCAAGACATCCTGCTCAGTAAAGGATCCTTTCCCTGTTTTGATGACACTAGCTGTAACAAGAAAAATAACTTATGCAACAAGAGGGCCAATATATGGCTCTAAATCAAATCGAATCTGTTCAGTCTAAAATAAAGAGTATTACACAAGCCTTTCACTACCAGTTGTTTTAAAAATATTCACAGTACATTATATTTATAGCATTTATCTGCTTTTAACAAATAAAATCCTCACAATCAAGCTAAACCTGCCATAAAAACAGCACTTCCTGAATGAGGATATATTTTCAATGATATCATTTATGTGTGCACCGGTCAATTTTAAGCAATGAAATATTGTGTTCTGAAATAATGTGTTCATTTCTTTTACATTCATTATCTAAACAAACTTCAATTATCAGTTTACTCTATCTTAAATGATCATGTATACGCATTGTTGAACATTTTTATCAAGCAGTGTCCTCTCGTTTTTCTACCTGGAGAAATCGGCCATTTTGCTTTTGTTTTGAAAAAATTTCCAGTAACTGAGAAAGTAGGTCATAATTTAAAATGGACCGGGAGATTCATTTCCTGTTTTTTTCAAGGATTGCTTAGAAAGGGGACTTAGAAAGGGCCTTTAGATAATAATTACAGCTCGTGATGACGGGTGTGGTCGCATTTATCACAAAGAATTTACCTGATGTTGGTGTTGTTAAAGTTCCGCGTGGCTCGCAGAACAATTTTGGCAGAAAGAAATTCCATGTAAAGGTCTTGACCCTTGTAGAATACGTAACCTGTAAAATTTTCCCTCTTGCCAGCATACTGCGTCAAAGTCCAGACTGAGGCTGTAGCAAATAATCTTTAATTAGAGTCTTTCTTTCAAGACGCCGAACGGGGAAATGGGCCACATAAAGAGTTGTAATTAAATTGTGAAGGGACCAGTTGCGACGGAAAATATATTTCATAAAATTTAAGGAAATATATATTTTTTTCTTTTCCTAACCCTTATCTAACGTACGTTGGCACAATGTTGTAAACACACATTGTAAAGACATCGGATAAACGTTGGATATTGGTCGCCGATGTCGCGACCAAAATCCAACGCTGATCCGACATCGGGAATCCAACGTCTATAGACGTTGGACATTGGTCAGGAATTCAACGTCTATAGACGTTGGATATTGGTCGCGACGAAAATCCAACGCTGATCCGACGTCGGTCCAACGTTTAAACCTAACGTTGCATCGACGTCCGGAATCCAACGTCTATCCGACGTTGGATTATGGTCGCCGACGTCGCAACCTTAATCCAACCATAATCCAACGTTGGTTTGACGTCGGGTGTTTACTGGGTAATGAGTATTTTCTTCTTTTGCCTTAATGTTTTCAACTTTATTCTATATTTGTTCTTTCATGAGTTGTAGAGAATTTCTATATGTTTACCTATATGTTTTCAAATTCGTCAGCTGCAGATTAGTTGTATTATGGGAAAGGGTTAAACCTACTCTCAATAAAGGACTAGTCTCAATATATCGGTGTTACATATTGCATTGTATGCGAACAGTCAAAATAAAAAATCGCATTCCTAGTACAGAAACCTGGACTAAATAAAGGACATGCTTAGAAAACAGTTTTACTCAATTTGCATCATTAATGTATAGAAGAGTTTGGGTCAGACCAAAGACCTAATAACACAGACCCCAAGACTACCCAAAGAAATCCAAGGACACTTTAAGTTCTCCATGACACTCAAATGTGTAATTAACACACTTACCTGATGAAATAAACTTTGACAGTGTGTTTCAATGTTTTTTGTTTGTTTTTACAAAATTGGCAAAAGGTGACATCATTTCTAGTAAGTGCTGAACACATCTGATGTAAGCCTGCCACAGGGAAAAGGTGCAAGTTGGTCTTTCTGCATAGTGTAGATTCAGATCAGCCCATCCATCTGATCAGTCTTTTTTAGAATATACAAAGATTGACAGAAGCTTCTGACAAGCTTATGTAAGAAATATGTGAACTGTGTAGTTCATGATCAGACAGTGCAGAACTACACTGTTGATAAAAGTGAATGTGTACTTTTATCCAAAGGACTTGTTCATATAATCTTATTCCCATAAACAGGATATTTTTGAAAATAATTGGTAAAATTAAACCCCAGAAAATTAATATTTACACAGGTTACTGGATCCAACAAGGGAATTGGCTTTGCCATTGTGAGAGGCTTGTGTAAATCCTTCAAAGGTGACGTCATTTTAACTGGTAAGTTCATGTCTTTTAACCATCTCCCACATACAACAAATCTGCAGCCGACAACTTTGTCAACATCTAGGAACAAACAAAGAAAATATATACAAATGATGATATAGTTACTGGAAAGAATTGAAAACATTGTGACAAAAGGAGAAATTGTGCTCAATTTGAGAAATTTCTCTTTTTGACAATGTTTTCAAAAGTCAT
This sequence comes from Serripes groenlandicus, assembly GCA_031761405.1. NCBI lineage: Eukaryota > Metazoa > Mollusca > Bivalvia > Cardiida > Cardiidae > Serripes > Serripes groenlandicus. The sequence goes on from JASEVX010000001.1 coordinate 144,923,307, forward strand.
CTGCTGCAGATGTATCAGAAAATGTCTGTATGTGGGAAAGGATTAACGCTTGATCACATGCAGACATCGTGTTAATGAGCTTCTCTCCTTAGTAAATGCTACTTAATCATGATACTTTTATTTATAAATATAGATTTTCCATATTTTTGCTCAAATGTTTTCAAAGTCATATGCTGGAGATTTGTTGTATGTGGGAATGGATGAAGATATTGTTTGGAAGTCAAGAATATGATTCATTTTAGTACTACATGTATATTTAAAAAATGATTTTTAGTTTTCACTTGTCAAATATAATCATTTCACTGCCACTGGTATCATCTAAAACAAATATAGTTGGCAACTATAAATATTGGAAGAAAAACAAATGCTAAGACTGATTTATTGATTGTTTTTTGATGATACCAGTGAAATGAGGCCTCAAAAGCTGTCTGAAAAAGGGATAAACAAATCACTTTCTAGTCTAGTACCAGATCTCTTAGATAGGAGTGTTTTGCATGTTCTAAAATCCTTATTTGACCCTCTAACCCTATGTTGTGGGTACTCAAAAGAATTATCTCAGTGAGTCGATTCTTTTGAGTACCAACAACATGATAAGGTTTGCTTTAGAAATTGTGGGAAAAAGAGCTGAATAACCCTCCGTATCTGGACCACTGCTAGTAGTTCTGTTGAGCCTAAATGATTCATAATATGAGCATTGGTGTAGGAAAATTGTCCTTTTGTGTGTTTTGATTTAGATTTGCCAAACAAGTCCTATGGTCAGTGTTTTAACCCCCCTACCATCAGTTGTTTAAAAAGTCTAGAAAATAGTCACATCCTGATCATGTCGTGCTAAATTTTATGCACAAGAGGATCTTTACCTTCACTGGTCACAAAATGTCTGAGTGCCTATTTTCCTGCATTAAGGCTCCTATGCAATAAGATACCTTTTCATCTGACATGGACTCAAATCAAATTTTAAAGACATTGTTACTTTCTCCCTTTCCAAAAATGTTTCTTAAAGAAACCTGCTCCCAAAGGCATATAAATGAGAACATATACATCGGTAAAAAATGAACTTTTTCTGACATGAAGACTACTTTTGAAAAAAGCTTGATGAATATAATTGAAAATCTCTATAAATGAAAAGTTGAAAACATTTTAGAGAAAGTAGTATTTTCTCATTTTGACAAATTTCTCCTTTGACCACAATGTTTTCATAAGTTATGTGTCAAAAAGTGTCTGCATATGGGAAAAGAAAAACAATAGTGCAGCATGGCATTAAAAGAGCAGCTTTATTTTGGAAGGATTGAAACATATTCCTGCCATAATTGATTTCAGCAAGGAATGAGGAACTTGGGAATGAAGCTGTCAAGAAGCTTGAGGGTGAGGGTTTGAAACCGAAGTTCCATCAGCTTGACATTACAGACAAAGCAAGTGCTGAACGATTACAGGAGTTTCTAAAGGAAAACTATGGAGGATTGGACGTTCTTGTGAACAATGCTGGCATGGCCTTTAAGGTGAAACATTGTGTTATTTGTTTGAATGGTGTTGTCATGCGTTTTTAACTTTGCATACATACGAGGCGTCGCATGAGAAAGCCAATATTGTGGATTCTGCGTAAAGTAACGACCCGGATCAGCCTAACAGTAAGCATGCCGTGCAGGCTGACGTGGACTACACTTATTTCAATTATATCATAGTCTTTCCTGTGTGAATTCCCATTGCAGCGGGAATGTTTATCCTGAAGCTAGTTATCTGTCAATTAATCTTTTGCATTTATTGATAAAAAAATTGTCTCTGGTTGGCAGATTGATCTCAAACTTGCAACTTATACCCAGTGCTCAGCAGAACAGAACAGAACAATACCAGGAACATACCAAAAACATGAGTACAGGTCATAACAAAGACTTTAAAAAATGGTTCCTTCCTTGGCTCTAAGGGTTGTGGGGATAACATTGAAACTGATTTGTTGGCATCAGGATGAAATGATACCATAAGTAAATTATCCAGGAAATGCCATGATTAATGAAATACTGTTAAAAATGGCGTAAAACACCATTCAAAACATGTTCCAACTTTTGCATTTGACAAGTGTGTTCCTTTTTTTAAGGTTTTGTTAATTTTGGGCTCAGTCAGATTTAACACTTGTGCTTAGCTCAACGTTAAAGTTTAGTTTTTAGCTTGACTTAACGAAGAATAATGAGGGCTTTACTACTCTCCTAGATGTCGGTTAATGTTTAAGGGCAAGCTGTCATTTTCATTTATAACTCCAATACCCTTCTTTCAAATCACTTCATACTTCACACATTTGTTCAGGACCATCACACAATGAGGTATCCTTGATTAACTTAGGAAGTTTTTTTGTGATCTTCACTTACATCTTAATAATGTTTGTTCTTTTCACTCGATGCTTTGAACAGTTATCTAAAATTAATTATTTGTGTGCATTTAGTAATGAAAAATACAATTTTGGAGGCAAGTACTTAAATCAATGTTTATACATTTTTAAACAATTGATTATTTAAATTATATATATTTAAATGTTTGTATCTATTCATTCGCTTTTACATACAGAGTATATATATTTTAATAGTACTTAAAGGCAATATACTGAAATAGTGCTTAGGTGAATAAGCGGTGTATAGTCGAGCGCGCTGTCCTCCGACAGCTCTTGTTACATAGCCAGTTACTGCCTCGATGGTGAAGTGGTAGAGTGTCCACCTCAGGTGCGGGTCTTGGGTTTGATCCCCGGCCCCATCTTACTAAAGACTTTAAAAATGGTTGTAATGGCTGCCCATCTAGGCGCTCAGGGTTGCAGGATTAGCATTACCACTGACTGGCTGGTGTCAGGATAAATGGACCAGATGTACTGGTAACTTACCCAGGAAACAGTGTGATAAAACTGAAACATTGTTGGAGCGGCGTTAAACACCAAACAATCAATTACATAGTCAGTTGCAATCACTTGTTATAATGCATGCATAGCTCCAGATAAGGAGCATATCTTATGTTCTTAAATCCTTATTGGACCTAACACTAAAGGTTGTTAGTACTCAAATTTTACAAAATATATCTTTTGAGAACCAACAGCATAGGGTTTAATTTAGTTTTTTAAGAGAGATTTTTCTGGACAAACGCCTGTTTACTCATCTTCATCTAGACCTCTGGCATGCCTGTTGAATTCATAAATATATATATGATTGATCACAAGTCGTAATTACAGTTGCCTCCATAAAACCTATCCAAAGAGCCCTATCAAGCCCGGGCTGACATGTCAGATAATATCAAAGTCTTATCTTGACCCTATATTTAGGTTTTGTTTAAACTTTAAGACTAAAAAAAAGTTTTCGTTTGTTTAGAATGCAGCCACTGAACCTTTTGCAGAGCAAGCTGAAGTGTCGGTTAAGACGAATTTCTGGGGTACACTGAATGTTTGTAATGCCCTCTTCCCGATACTGAAACCGCATGCAAGGTACACATTATATACACAATAATCTATTTATGTGATTGTGAACAGAGTAAATGTCCCTGCAATATATGCCATTTCCTTTTAATCGTGGAAAAGCATTTAGTTGGATTGATTGATTGATTGATTGATTGATTGATGTTTAACCCTTCCCTCATACAACAATTCTGCAGCAGACAACTTTGAACATATTTTGTCAAAAATTAGAAAATCTCTATAATTGAATGGATAACCTATGACTAAATGTGGAAAACATTGTGGCAAAAGGAGAAATTGCTCGATTTGAGCAATTTCTTCTTTTGTCACTATGTTTTCAAAAAGCTATCTGCTGCAGAGGCGTCAGAAAGCGTCAGAAAGCGTCTATATGAGGTAAAGGGTTAACAACGCTTTCAGCAAGTATTCAATTATATCACAGCGTTTCCTGGGTAAGTTACCATTACTACTGGTCAAAGTATCCTGGCACCAGCCAGTCAGTCGTAATGCTAACCCTGGAACCCTGACAGCCAAGGAAGGCAGCCATTACTACCATTTTTAAAGTCTTCAGTATGACACTCTACTACTACTCCACCGAGGCGGTCCATTCACTTGGAAGGAGGGCTGAAAATTAAAACTTTTAATTACAAAACATTGAAGATGAAGCCTCTTATCGTTCAATTGAAGTTTTCACTAATTATAATGTAGAATGAAGACTTTCCTTTAACAAATAGTTCTTTTGTAACTTTAAATAGCTGAATCCACTGTACATGAACATATTTGGATGATGATTGTCTCATTGTAAGATCAATATATATATTTCCAATGAATGTTAACTTAATTCTTTCCCTCATATAGATGCTTTCTGACACCTGCAGCAGACAGCTTTTTGAAAACATGGCGAAAAAAGAAGAAATTGCTCAAAACTAGCAATTTCTCCATTTGTCACAATGTTTACAACTCTATTGAATTATTGTACTCTCATTTAAAAAGAATTTCCATTTTTTTTTGTGTATGTTAAGTCGTCTGCTGCAGATTTGCTGTATGAGGGAAAGGTTTAACTTTAAGTGAGATTTTTACGAGTAACTTTGTTTTAAATAAATTGAACACTTTTGATGTTCATGTATAAAATGTTCCCTGATCTTGCATCTTAACAAACAATTTCTCTGTTTGTTTTTAGCTTACCTGAGCCATTGTTATCACCCTGTGTCCATTGTGTGTCATTGTCAAAAAATTCTTTAAACATATCGCCTCCTTAACCACTGGGTCCATTAAATTCAAACTTTAGAGGAACGTTCCTTGTTGAGCCCAGGTAGGGATGCCAGCTGTCAATCCTGGGTTTGTGAGTTTGAATCCCACCTTGGCCAACATTATTTCCGACTTTGACACGTGTTATTCGTCTTTCACCACTGGAAAAGCAGCCAGTTGCTTGGAAAGTATGTTGTGTGGAGAACTTGTGTGAGAAAGCTTGGAAACAATTGAGTAGGTGAACTTGCCACCATATTATGACTGATAAATTGTTGAAAACGGCGCTAAGCACCAATCAATCAATTGGTGGTCCTCTTTTAGTTTGTTCAAAGAATTTGATTAAATTCATAACTTTAATAGAAAGGTGGATAAATGCCCAAGCTTTAAAAATTCACTAGTCCAAAAGAACTAGCCAGATTTTGCACAAATGTTCCTTATGTGCCTTTCTGCTAAAGTTTGTTCAAATCATAATTATATATCAGAAAACATGGCTTCCAGGAGGCGGGCTTATTTTCCTTAAATTATTTTGGTACATATTTAATAAAAGAAAATTGTAAATCTTCTTGGCTAAAATCATTTACCTGGTTGAAAATAATTTCGCACAAATGTGTCATGAGTGATCCTCTACCAAATGTGTTCAAATTATTTAAATCCGTTAAAAACTATCCAGGAGGAGGGGCTTATTTTCTTCTTATGCATAGTAAAAACTTTTAAAAACTTCTTGTCCAAAAGTGCTGGCTAGATTTGGGAATAATTTGGCACAAATGCTCCTTGGGTGCCATTCTACCAAGTTTATTCAAATCAGAGTCGAAAACATGGTGACAAAAGGAGAAATTGTTAGTTTTTAGCAATTTCTTCATTTTTTCGCCATGTTTTCAAAAAGCCGTCTGCTGCAGAGGTGTTAGAAAGCTGATATATGAGGGAAAGAGTTAATTAATTTGGGTGAATATTGAGAAATGATGTGAAGAGCTAGAGTGATAAGACAATGAGTCACATTAAGATTCAAGATATTTGTGTAAATAGAATGAGAAATCTAGCTAGCTAGCTACAAAGATGTATTGTTGGCAAAACAAAGTTGGTCCAGAAAAGTTACTTTGTGGTCATGTTGTTAGTAGGGCTACACTTATAGTGATTTGTCAAATAATGCTGTATCTATGACTTTATTACATGTAATGACTAGTTGCACGTCCATTCAACCTATTTTGTATATATATATATATCTTGTATATTTGTATGATATTATGAAATATATATGTTTTGGTGACTTATAGGCCCAAGGGGCCGGGTGTTAAAAATAATTGTTAAAAATAAATGTTTATTATAAATGCTTTGTAACACATGTCACATGTCACAGTAATAAACAATTTACTTACTTACTGTAGACGGAAAGAGAATACTTGCCAGATAATTAAGTTTCTCCTGCAGAGGCATAAGAAAACGTCTATATATAAGAAATGTAAATGTAACATTAAATTTGTTTAATGTTGTATAAAGTTGTTTCTACATGAAGAGACGGCCAAGAAAAAATGGTTCATTTAAAATTAAAAATATATAAAAATCTATTTTTTTTTCTTGCATATTTCAGAGTAGTTCATGTATCAAGCCGGGCGTCAAATACGGCCGCAAAGAAATGCAGTAAGGCATTACAAGACCGCTTTCTAGCAAAAGACTTGGATATGAAAGCAATTGAGGATTTAATGACAGAATTTGTTACGTAAGTATCACTGCAAAATGGTTTATCCCTTTCCCATATATAAAAATTTGTAGCAGAAGACTTTGAAAATAAATATATCTATTTAAATCAAAGTATAATTAATAAATAGGTTTGAAATCACTCTTTGAAAGAGTAAAATGCTTCTATATGTGGGTAAGAATTAAAGTAAGATATTGATATCTGCTGATTTTCCAGAGCAGTCTTGCAGTTTATGAGAAATACATGAAGCAAAACTTTTTTCTCATGCAGACCCCATTTGATGCCTTTGCAGCAGACACCTTTTCCTTAAATTGCGGAGTTTTCAACGGATTATCCTTTTTCCCGGATACAAAATACTTTTTAACAGAAAATATGGAACACACTGTAGGGAAAAATAATTGTTTCTTTTTACTGATACATTTTCAAAACTGTATCAATATTATATTAGACCGTCTTAATGGTGTTGTGCTTTACATGCCTGCAGGAGACCAAACCACAAAACCATTAAGACAGTCATAAAGGTGCATAACTCCAGGTGGAGATCCAAAGTTTGAAAAGTTGAAACTTCTGCAAATATTGTTAATAGTGGCAACAAAGTAAGTAATAAATAGTTCTCAAAACTATTTTGGCATTAAACTTTAAAAAATAGTCAATTGAAAGTCAATGAAAAAGTATAAAATTTGACTTACTCGGTATGTCTACCCAGTTAAAAATGAAGCATAAACAATCAATATTTATTGTACAGGAATATGAAAGTATTACTTTGATTTTATCCCAGAACTAGGATGCTAATATTTCAAGATGACTTGAACAGTTTTAGAACTTTGACTATACTATCTGTAATCTGGAGTTCAGCTCCTTTAAGGATGTACTGAACTGAAAAGTGGATTTTTAATAATATTTAACTTTTGTTGTAATATTGTTTTTTTTTTAAAGTTGGATATATGTTAAATTAAAAAAAAACAAAAAAAAGGTATGGTAGTGGGCTTTTTTCTTTGCTAGATCAATTTATAAAAGCCTTATGATGAGCTTTTTTTTGCTATTAAGGGCCCATGAAAAAAAAAAAAAAATCACGCAAATTGCCGATATTTGAAAGATGATGCTAATTGTTTATCTTCTTGTGGTTTTAATCTCATTCTGAAGGTATTTTATCCATATCTTTGGAAGTTCATGCAATACATTGTAGTTAAAGCTAAAAAGATAGACACTATTTGACACTAATGAAAATCCATATTTGTCAGATTTAAGAATAGACAATTTCAAAACTTTGAAATAAGGAAAAAACATATTTGTAATATTTAACTTTTTCTGAAACTTATTTCAATTACTATCATTTATCAGATTTTAATAAGAAAAGTATATGTCATTGGGCAATATTTATTAATTTTTCAAACATATCTTCAAATGTTAAAAAAGTTTTCCAATATTTCCAATATTTTCTACTTTTTTTCAAAACAATATGATACTATACAAGTTCTAGATTAAAATTTATATACATGGACTTTAATATGTTCTTTTTGCCCAGTTTTATTTCTTAATCAAACACAGCAACTGGACAGCGTCTCATGAAAAAATTGAAGGCTCATGAAAAAATAGGCCCTTTATCTCAAGCAAATTTTATCCACTTTTTTTTAAATTTTGAAGAATTATAAAAAGGTATAATGACTAAACAGGTTTTAATTGACAACAAAATAAGAAGATTTAATAAGAAAGTAATAAATTTTTTATTTTTTTTTAAATTTCAAAACCTCAGTTCAGTACATCCTTAAGGTCAAAATGAGTACTGTTTGATAGGACTACCTTGTCCGGCTCATATCTCAACCATGTATCATTAAGCTTCTCAAGGTACTGGGCATACATGTTCAGCATGATGAGGTGACATGTGGCACACAGGACACAGGCCTGTACCTCAATGGTCAAGGTCACACTTTGAGGTCAAAGGTCAAAACAAGAAACCATGCATCATAGAATTCCTAAGTTACTGGGAACACATGTTCACCATGATGAGGTGACATGTGGCAAACAAGACACAGGCCTGTACCTCAAAGGTCAAGGTCACACTTACAGGTCAAAGGTCAAAATGAGAAATGTTAAATAGGACTGTATCCAAAATGTATGCAGCGCATTGCTGTTTTTGTCCAAAAATGCACATACAATACACAATGTGCTGTCTTTATCCAGTAGGGGACTTTTGTATTGCTTGCAATATGACATTAACTTCTTCACTTTTATGATATTTCACACATGCAGACGCTTGCTGACACCTCTGCAGCAGCAGATGACTTTTCTAATAGTAGGACTTTTATTTATAGACATTTTCCATATTTTTGTCTAGACGTTTTCAAAGTCTGCTGCAGATTTGTTGTATGTGGAAAGCGTTAAGTACAATGTTTATTTCACTAAGACCTCTGCAACTATATTGTCTGTGTGGTTGGTGCTTATTGCTTACTTCACCAAATACCGCCTAGCTTGTGTAGTGGTAGAGCATACCCCTCGGATGCTGGAGGTCACAGTACAGATCCCCAATTTGGTCATATCCTGAACTTTAAAGATTATAGTAATGAATTTCACTCCTTCGCATTCATTGGTCTATAAGTGAGAAAGAGTTCAACAATCCTATAAGGTAAAACATTCCTACATATTTACAGAACAGCCAAGAATGGTACGGCAAAGGATAAAGGCTGGCCAGATTCTTGTTATGGAAGTTCAAAGATCGGAGTCACCTTGATGGGGTTTGTTCAACAACAACAACTTAATGATAAGGAAGACATTGTTGTGAATTGTGTAAGTAACACTGTATAAGTGACAACCACCCTTTGTTATATATTTACAGTCCAACATGTGCTTAAAGACCACCCATGGGAAGAGAACAATCTGGTCATTCTTCACATGTGGTCTTTAATTTAAGGGTCATTTATGGAAATAAGTAGTACATCAACTTTAAAGTAATTATCCCCCACTTTTTCGAAGTAAAAAGGGGGGTTATTAATTTGGGTCCGTCCACATGAGAGAGTACTTGTGGGGTGCGTGTTTTTCCTAAATCCCACCCACCACCCTTATAAAGACACTTAATAGTTTATTTTTATTTTTTATAACGGGTATCTCATTTGCATATTAATGTTATTCATTCTGTAAAAGGGGGTTAATTACGGAATGAATTGCATACTTGTGGGGTGCACCCCACAAAAGAACATCAAAAGAAATAACCCCACAAGTACTCTCCCATGAGTCCGTCCGTATGAACAGACGAAGTGTATTTGTGGGGTTATTTCCTTTGATGTTTTCTTGTGGGGTTAACCCTACAAGTATGCAATTCATTCCGTAATAACTTCCCTTTTACGGAATGAATAACATTAATATGCAAATGAGATACCCGTTATAAAAAATAAAAACTATTTATCTAAGTGTCTTTATAAGGGTGGTGGCAGGGCTTTAGGAGACCACCCAACCCCCACAAGTACTCGTCTGTCTGTCACACTTCGTTTCCGTACAATAACTGCCACAAATGTTAACCGGCTTTAGGAGACCACCCAACCCCACAAGTACTCGTCTGTCTGTCACACTTCGTTTCCGTACAATAACTGCCACAAATGTTAACCGGTTTTTATTCAAACTTGGTAACAAGGTTAAATGCCTTAAGGGCTAGGCCAAGTTCGATCTTCACTTTCGGCGGACTTTATTCGGTGGAGTTATGGCCCGCCCCTTATTTAACAAGAAATGTCGTTTGTTGCTGTTTCCGTGCAATAACTGCCACAAATGTGAACCTTTTCTTTTTTTCAAACTTGGTAACAACACATGATACATGCCAGGTTTTAGCTGTCCGCATACAGTCACTTAACCCTCCATTCACGATAGCAGTCCTTTATCGACCACCAGCAGTTGGTATATCAGAATATGTGAACCACCTTGTTAGGACTATTCGGTTCCTCGAACCACATACTTCAAATCTCCTTCGACTTGGTGACTTCAACATTGATCATGATTCACCAGCTTTCCAGGATATTCTTCGGCAGCATAGCCCTCAAAACATTGTCAACCAACCAACACATTTCCATGGAAGGACGCTTGATTTCATCCTCACATCAAATTCATCCATTCAAGGACATTCATTTCCAGTCCCATATACTGATCACGATATTATGTGGACTACAATCCCTACAGATTACCAAGGATCTGCTTGATATCATTACATGTATGCAATATTTACACTATGCTTTCTTCAATCAGTTTAATTTACCCTGTAATACATGTTCAATAAAAAGTCTACTGACATGTTTAAACCTAACCTCAACATTTTCCTACAATATTTCCTGCAAGCGGAGGATATAAATTTCATGAATTTGCTTGTTATTACATGTATTGCCTGTGCATCACCATGAATTCTGCTTTAAGTTTATTGACTGAAGTGAAAAGTTCAGGGTTGGATCAGACTATACAGATACACTAGCTTATCTGCATCTACACTGGTCCCAATTGCCTAACTGTTGGTTTTCACAGAGGGCTTCTGAAAAAAGCCTTAGACAATACTACTTAATCATCAAAAGATGTATGAAGTTGTTTTTATTTAAATTTCAGTGTTGCCCCGGTTACGTGGACACAGATATGACTAGTCACAAAGGACCCAAAACAATAGACCAAGGTTAACAAACTATATTTTTCCAAATCATTAGCCCAACCTGCTGACCTCTAGTTGAGCTTATTTCATGGTGAAGTTGTCCATCATGCTTGCGTCGGTTAACTTTTAGCTTCAAATGACTTCTCCTCTGTAACTACAGGGCCAATGGTGATGAAACTTCCTGAACTCCTTCGAAACCTTTGGAACTTTGCATAATTTGTTATTTCCAAACTTTAAAAATCGTCTAATTTTTGTGAAATTTTTATTCGGTAGCTCTCTACCAGATTCCTTCAAACCATATTGAGTGGACAGAAGCATGGCAACAAGAGGCGGGGTTCCCCCTCCTTATATGGCTTTTGTGAAAACAAAAACTCTTTGCATTAGAACATTATGGTTAACAAATATGGCAAACAAGGAGTGTTAAACCGTTTATCCCTCTGATTTTTAAAAATCTTCTTCTCAGAATTGTTTGACCTGATTTTTAACTCACCGGAGCAAGAAGTGCTCAAGGTGAGTTTTTGTGATCACCCTTTTGTCCGTCAATCGTCAACTTTTGCCTTGTTAACACTCTACAAGCTATATTTTGCATCCGATCTTCATGAAAGTTAATCAGAACATCCTCTATATCAGATCTTGGACAAGTTCAAAACAGGGTCGTATTGGGTCAAAAACTAGGTCGCTATGTCAAATTGAAATCTTGTTAACACTCTAGCAGCCTCATGTTTTGTTTCCACAGCTTGACATTTTGTCAGAAAGTTTGTCTTAAATGATATCTAGACCAAGTTTGAAGATTGGTCATATTGGGTCAAAAACTAGGTCAATTTTAAAGAAAATCCTGTTAACACACTGGAGGTCACATTGTTTGCTTCAGTTTAAAATTATGTCAGTATGTTTGTCTTAATGACATCTAGGTGAATTTCAAATATGGGTCATATTGGGTCAGAAACTAGATCACTAGGTCAAATTGAATGAAAATCTTGTTAACACTCAAGCAGCCGCAATTTTTGCATCCAAAGATTGAGTTTTGTCAGAATGTTTGTCTATCTAGGTCAAGTTTAAATATGGGTCATATTTGGTCAAAACAATTAGGTCACTAGTTCAAATTTTAACAAGACCAAGTTCAAAGATTGGTCATATTGGATTAAAAACTAGGTCACTATGTCAAATTGAAGGAAAATCTTGTTAACACTGTAGCAGCTTAAAGTTTGTCAGAATGTTTGTCTTAACCCTTTCCCTCATACGACAATTCTGCAGCAGACGACTTTGAACATATATTGTCAAAAAATAGAAAATCTCTATAATTGAATGGATAACCTAACTAAAAGTGGAAAATTGCTTGTTTTGAGCAATTTCTTCTTTTGTCACTATGTTTTCAAAAAGTCGTCTGCTGCAGAGGCGTCGGAAAGCGTCTATATGAGGGAAAGGGTTAACGATATCTAGGCTTAGTTTGAATATGGGTCATGTCCGGTAATAAACAAGGTCACTAGGCAAAATTGTAGAAAAATCTTGTTAACACTATAGAGACCGCTTTGAGCAGCTTGAAACTCAGTCAGAACGTTTATCTTGATGATATCTAGGCCAAGTTCGAAAACGGGTCATGTTGAGACAAAAACTAGGACATTAGGCCAAATTTAAGGAAAATGTTTTTTGTTAACACTCTAGAGACAACATGTTTTCATAAATGTTCCTTGGGTGACGACCCTCTTCTAAAAATGTTGAAATTATTTCAATGATATGATCTGTTAAAACATGGCTTCTATTATTAAGTCTTAAATAGCAAAATCTCAGGTGAGCGATCCAGGGCCTCATGACCCTCTTGTTTAAATTATTTTATAAAAATGTTACTAGATTGACTTTCTACCAGATTCCTCCAAGCCATGATAATTTGTTTTGTTACCCTTTATGCCCAAATTAAATATCACTTTTCTAGAACATTTTTCAAAGGTTTTTAAACTATTTCATACGAACATTGCTTTGATGACCCCCTACCAAATTGCTTCAAGCCATGCTGATTGGTAAAAATTAGACTGCCAGGGAGCATGTTTATTTTATGGTTCATGAACAGGAGCAGCATTGTTTAACAATTTATGCCCAAATTGAAAACTTGAGAAAACTTATAGTCCCCTAACAGACCCTAAGTCATTTCAATTTGACCATCTACTAAATTGTTCAAATAATCAGATCTGTTGAAAAACATGGCTGACAGAGCGCACAGAGTTAGTTTACGTTATTAATTGTATATGTACAAACTTAAAAAATCTTCCTGTTAAAAAAAACATGAATATTATTTTTGTGGTTTTTCAAGCTACAATAATAATATATATATCTTGCATACAGTAGTGCATGTAGTTTTCATAAAATATCTTTCATCAACCTGAACAAAACCTTTCAATATACTTCCTGGAACTAAAGTGTAATGATAATCAGGGAAGTAATGCAGACCTTCATAGCTTTCTTGGTAAATTTGGCATAACATCAACGTGAAATTTTGTTTGCTGGTTCAGTAAATGAACGGAAACAGTTTTGTTCTATAAAACCAAACCTTAAGGTATCCATGTCTTTTATAGATCTAGATCAACGTGTGCATTTCCAAAATTAGTTAGCACTGCTCACCTGTTGATCACAGAAGGTTTCAAGAAATTTCTAAAAAAATATTGCACATCTAAATCAAGAGTACATGAATGCCCTGGTAAATCTTTTTTTTTCCCTTTAAAATCATAAAAACACTAAGGTAGGCTTTGAAAACTGCGTTTTGCTTGTTCTAAATTTTTTATTTTATCCGAAAACCCTATGTTGTTTGTACTCAAAAGAATCGTCTCATTGAGACGATTCTTTTGAGTACCCACAACATATGGTTTGGTTGGATAATATGAGAGATATTGTGGGGAAAAGTGCTGTAAACCCCTACTTATATGGACCTTATGTGGGAACAATGTGGGAACAATGTGGGAACTCTCTATAAAAAAGAAATAACAATTACTGAATAAAGTTGCAAACATTCTGGCAAATGAAGAAATTGCTCATTATGAACTATTTCTCCTATTTTGCAATTAAAATTCGACTGCTGCAGAGGTGTCAGAAAGTGTCTGTATGTTTGAAAGGGTTAATGAATCACTGTATTGATAACATTTATAATTATAGGAGCCGAGACACCATTGTATTTAGCACTCCTTGAACCTAACTGCACAGAGCCCAGAGGAAAGATGGTTGCAGAGAAGAAAGTTATGAGCTGGCCTTAATCATTTCTCTCATAAAAATGACATTACGCATAAATTAGGCAGATTGTTCTTAAAATGATAATTATGTTTGATTTTTGTTTGTTTTAAAAACTCATTTCATTTAAATCGATTCCATTATTGTTATGCTTCAAAATTGAAAACATTGAACAATATCATTGCAGGCTTCTGCAATTAAGGTCTTAACAAAAGCATATCATATATATTGCTTTAAAAGAATGTAAATTTGAAAATGGTGTGAAATAAGATTTTACTTTACAAATTTGCAGATTTTAGGATTAATATATTGAAAAAAAATCCCCCAATATTAGCAGTTAAACATTTGTTACTAAACTTTACTATCATTCATGAAATGTATACATTGTTTTGAAAACGTTCCTAGATAATTTAATATATTTAACAGATTTCAAATGTTGTCAATTTTAATTCATTCTGCTGTTTTGATTTGTATAAAATTTCCATCTTTGAAATACATTGGACATTTCTACAGTAAAGTTAATGTAAACAAGGTGGAAGTAAGGAGTAGAGAGTCTGTCTTTGTTTCCTTATGCTCCACAAAGTGCTATGTTAAAATTGTCCATTTATCATATGAGAGGACATAATATTTCTATAGTCCGCTTTAAAAACAATTGAGTAAAATATTAGTGCAACATATCAAATTTAGATTTATTTTTTTACTCAGTTGAAATATTGCTTTTACAATAATTATTTCAGAATTGATCAATTATATGTCATGACTTATGCTGTGGTAATTCTGAGAGTTCAATGTGAAACAAAAGAAAATAATAAACTGTCAGACTAGAAAAACGTGTTTTATTTAAATTCCATATGAATATAGCTCTAACCTTCCACTCATGTCTTAAAATGTATGTCCTTCCAAATTGTTTGTTTCTTGCTTGTATGGCACGTAGATAATTATGGATCTTTTTCCGGCTTTGCATAAATTGGTCACAACTATGATTCTGTGTGGTAGATATACTTCAAAGTTCCAACGTAAAATGAACAATGTAACCAAAAATGTGTTTCTTCTTCTGGCACTCGCAAATCACGAAAGGTGCATAGTCTTCCTCGGGTTTTTCACCTACAAAACGACCTGTTTCTATTCGTAATGGTAATACACCACATCGAAATTGGGCAATGATATATCTCTCAGAACGATTTAAATTAAGTTTGATATATTCTTCCGTGTGATATGCTGTCTTAAATTGTACATAAGTACGTAGTTTTGGTGTGTTTGAAACTTTACATGGCCAGGCATCTGCATAGTACTGTAATAGCTTAGATTTCACCATTTCTTAGTTTGCTATGATTTTATTGTTGTATGTGTCAATTATATCTATTGTGTTAAAAACAGACTTAATCTTCGAGCACAAATTTACACACTGATCAGAATTTTCAAAGTCATAATTGAACACATGTTTAGTCAGTCTACTATTGTTAAAAAGTAGTAATCTGTTCCACATACGAATCATATTGAACCAAAGTCTTTGTGTGCATGGTAGCCAGCCGATATCACCGTTAATAGCCACCGTCGGCGTAAATATATGTACGCCTAAGAAGTAGCGGATTGCTCTATTTTGTACCGAATCTAACTCGGACTGTTCCTTAAATCCCCAAACAGACGAACTATAATCTAAAATAGAAACAACACAGGCGTTATATAGTTTTTCATATATATTGAAGCCAAATTCTTTTAGATTATGTATTTTAGAAATTATACCTCCCAGTGCTCGTCCCGCTCCAGACGTTAAAGCGTTGGCTGTAATTATAATTTTTTTCTTTTCGTGAAATATGACACTCACTTCGTTGTTGTCGCTGTGTTCTAAAATGTAATGAGTTTGATTTGGCTGTATTAATTAGAACGCGCCATCTTTTACACCAGTCATGTAGCCATGTTAACATCGGTTGCATATCGGCCTCATTTGAGGCCACTAACACAATGTCGTCTGCGTTAATTAATAAAGATATTTTCTTGTTGCCCATGGTAACTCCAACATCTAAATTGTTTATTTCACTCACTAAATCGTTAATGAAAAATGAAAATAGCGTAGGTAACAAATATATTTGTCTCTGTTATGCAGATTCACCTCAAGCATGCAATGCCTTGTTATCTAGAAAATGGGACAATACAGCTTTTTTGGACTTATCTCATTAAACTTTGTTAAAGCTTATATCATAGCAAATTGTCCGTCGTGCGTCAACTTTTTGCTTCAAACAACTCTCAATGTTCTCTCTCAAATTCAAACCTTCAATTTTTTTGGATCCATGCAACATTTTGGTATCATGGTAACCGAAAGAAAAAACTTTAAAAATTCACTATGCCAAAACCAGTTGGCCGATTTTCAAATATTTCCATTCTATCAGATTTCTTCAAGCCATGTTAATTAGTAAAACAACCATGGCCACCAGGTGAAAGACTGTTTTGCCTTTTATGGCTTAGTGAAAACTGTAGAAATCTTCTCCTAAAGTATGAAACTGATTTTCAAATAATTTGGTAGAAATGTTGCTAAGGTGACTAACACTCTATGAAATTCTTTCAAGTCATGTTGATTTGTGAAAAAAAACATGGCCAACAGGGGTCGGGGCTGTTTAGCCTTATATATGGCCTTAGATAAAATCTTCTCTGATTAAAGTATGTGGCTGATTTCCAAATAATATTAATGAAATGATCCTTAGGTAGCCTTCTATGAGATACCTTCAAGCCATGTTGCCAATAAACATGGCTACCAGGGAGCAGGCTGGCGATATTGAAAACTTTAAAAGTCTTCTCCCCATTAAGTATGTGGATGATTTTCAAACAATTTTGTAGAAATGATCATTTTGTGGGCCTTTTTCAGATTCCTCCAAACCTGTTCCATTGGTCGAAAAACATGGCAACTAGAAGCCAGGGGCCAATGTGATTAAACCCATCTCCTCAAAAACACTACGCTATGAGGAAGATAACCCTTTTTGAAATATAATTTAGTGTGTTACAAGTTATCTCCCTTAAATCAATGGTTTATCTCATTTGCCTATAAAAACTCGTTAGCTAAAAGTCACATTATATATCCAATTTTCATGAAAATTCATCAGAATATTCATCTACATCAAATCTCGGTCAAGCTCTATATTGTGTCATGTGGGGTCAAAAACAAGACCACTACGTCAAGTTTTAGAAAACCTCTTGACTTTCTTTTGTTTTCATATCTTCATGAAAGTTCATCAGATCATTTATTTCTACCAAGTTTAGTTATCCTTCCCCCACATAAAGTGGTTGGTTTGGCAGGTTTGGCAGGTTTGGCAATGATTGTCCATCCTGAGCCATATCTTAGGCATGATTGGATGGATTTCATTAAAGATATATGGAAATGTTACCGGCAAGATTCTCTATACTAAGATTGTCTTAAATTCAACATAGTCAGTCATGGTGTATATCACACTTATCATGGGAACACTAAACAGGTCACATTGAACATCAAATTTCGGTCAAAATCTAACTGGGTCAAATGGGTAAAAAACAAAGGTAACTAGTCTTTGGGAAAGACTTAATTAACAATCTAAGAGCCTGACTTTTCATCAAATCAACGTAAGGTTTCATCGGATGATTCGTCTTCATCAAATTCCAGTCCGGCTCAAAACTGGGTCACGTGGGGGCAAAAACTAGTTCAAATTCTAGTATGCACACGGCCCGTGGATCGAACCCGAGGCGGACGCCTCCATTTTAGACACACATACTAAAAACAAAACAGGTTTACTGACGATTAAGTGGCTGAAGAGAACGAAGCACGTGATGCAATTGCATAAGGCATATCAACGTTATTGTTATTAAGACTTATTTCCGATACTGAACGAGTTATAATCTTCCTTTAATGTCAACCTAGACATTTTTGCGTCAAGCTGCAATAATTTTAATAAGACGTTGTTGAAAGAGATACAGAAAACTAATAAAATTAAAAGTTAGGAGGTATTGGTTATGTTAAAAGTAAAAGAAATCTGATATTTCCCTATGAGGAGACATGTTCAATCTGGTAGAACTGCTCCAAAGTAGGACAGTTCACAATGTTGGGCGGTAGGTTTTTGCATTGGAAGACAGTTCTTGGAAAGAAGGAGAATTTGTATAAGTAATATTTGGTGGCAGTTATGAATCTGTGAGGGGAGGCGTGATAATGTCGAGATGGTCTTGTCAGTGGAATAATCTAGTCATTAGTGGAGATAGATTTAGGTTATTGGTAATTGCATACATCAGAAAGAGTTTGCTGTCTATTCTTCTCCCATGAAGCCTACGTACGTCACTGTAGATATTGCATCATGTCTGCGACACTTGATGTTTGTCCATAGTTGTGTTTGATCCACCTGGCAGCCCTACACACACTGGACAGATTCAAGTTATGATATATTAGCATCAGTGAATGTGCACTAAACTGAGGAGCAGTATTCAAGCTGAGGACGAATAATTACTTAGTAGGCAGAAGATTTGAGTGATTCAGAACTTCGGTGTGTACCTTAATGTTTTTCCTTACTACAATTGCGATTTATGTTTGTGTCCCATTATAGATCCGATGAGTTCTCACCACCCATATATTTCTACAGATTCTAGAAGGCACCGGTGAAGTGTGTACTGTCTTGGGATTTGGTTTTAAGCTCGTCTATTTTTACAGGAACATAGTGTCCCTGGATTTTCGAGGAAAAATGTCGAGCTATTGTGATAAATTGTCGTCACCACAAAACTTTAACCTCTCCTCATAACTAAAAAAACCGTTCAACATTTTCAAATGAAACATGGTACACATGTTCCTAGGAATAAGTTTGCTTGTTTTTACCAAACTCTGGCTTTAATAATTATTCAGTAATGCCCCTTTTTCGACTTAGAATAAACATACAAGCTTTGGCGTTCGTTCCGCGGCGCTCTTGTTAGACCTTGTCATGCGAATAACTTGACATTTAGACGGGCTAAATTCCATGTCCCATTCATGGCTCAAACCTTCAAGAATGTCAAGATCCTTTTGGAGAATTTCTGATTGGGAAGATGTTGAGAGGGTTAGATAAATGGTAGTGTCATGCGCAAAGACTCACTTTGGATTGGACATTTTGAGGAAGATCATTAATGTAAACTAGTAAGAGTAGTGGCCCAAGCACAGATCCCCGAGGAACTCCAAATGAGACGGGTATAGGTTAGGATGAAGATCCATTAACAACAACAGGCGGACGTTGGTTATCAAGAAACCTTTTGATACATTAAAGAGGAAAATCTCTGATGCCTTAGCCATGTAGTTTGAAAGCAAATTTCTCGTGACTGGCTTTGTCAAAAGCCTTGCTGTTCAAAGTCAAGCAAAGTAAAATCAGTTTTTTTTTGCTATAGGGGGATTTGACCAGATATCTTCATGAACTAGCATACGGAGCTTGGATTCACAAGAGCGAATCTCCCTGAAGCCCTGTTGGAGCTCATAGAATATGTTGAACTTAGTTAGGTGTTTTGTGATGGAGGATGCGACTATATGTTCTAATGTTTTACAAACAATATAAGTACGTAATATGGGCCCGTATATTCTGTGTTGAAGTTTCATATTACAAGAGACTTGAGACTGTTAGGAGACTTTGGACTGAAAACAGACTTAAACTGCTCATTTTTTTTTTATCAGAAAATTTCCTGCAACTCTATCCGACGTATTTACTAATATGGCGATCACACTGACCCGAATGAGGTTCCGTTTGTTTTCCGTATACGAAAGTGGTGTAATTTTTTTTAACTCGCCTAATGTCCCTCCGAATGTGTTTCCCCCAATGTATCACCGAATGTTTTCCGAATGTTTTCAGTATGGTTTCAGAATGCTTTCAGAATAGACCGAATACTTCCCGCATGTTGACTTCGAAAGGTTTCCTTTCATTACCCTTTCCGAATGATTTTTGAACACGGCGAATAGACCTAGAATGGATCGAACTCTTTCCGAATGCTTTCCGGACGTTTTCCGAAAGTCCGGAAAGGATACTGAACACGTTTGGAAAGCATTCGTCATTTTTTAGGTCCATTCGGGCTTCCCGAATATGATCCATTCGCTCCCCGAACACCCAAATTCCTATTCGGAAAACAAACGGAATGGCATTCGGCCCAATATCCAAAATAATTTCAAACCAGACGACTCCAAATTAATCCGGCTTTGAAGCAATGAGTTTTTCGTTTAGATATACCTTAAAGTTCAATATTCATTGTTTGTGCAAAGATACGGTGTAATTGACATTCACACAACCCGACACAGAGCATAAAACGAGCTTTGATGTTCTAAATGATATTTAAACATTTTACTATAAAAAACCAGTCCTGAAAAATGTACCGAAAAGTGACCTGTACGAATCCACTTAACTGGTTCTCAGTTTCCAGCTTTTCGTGCGCACTAAGCACTTTTACAATTTATAATCGGTAGCCAGCAGTGTCCTAGATTTAAATTGTAGTTTCGATTTGTTGGATATCTAACGAGGTGAGTTTTGTAACGTATCCATTGAAGGGTGTTGCTAGCACGTCATACACGTTGATCTACGCCATTTAGTACAATTCAAGATGACTACAAAAGTGGCTGTGGTGAGTATTGCAATATATCGATCGTTTAATTTTGTTATCATGCATACTAGAGTCATAGCAAAGTCAACACTGTTAAGTTGCAAAAGCGGCAGTCTCAAGGTGTCGAAAAGCTTCTACATGTGGGAGAGGGTCACCGGTAAGTAATTATCTAGTCCTGCAGGTCTCTGTACTTGGAATGCGATTTTATATTGTAGATTCAGGGCTCTAGAGAAGGAGCGTTTTTCATGTTCTTAAATCCTTATTTGACCCTCTAACCCGGCCTATGTTGTGGGTACTCAAAAGAATCTTCTCAGTGAGGCGATTCTTTTGCGTACCCACAACATAGTGTTTGCTTTAGTAATAAGAGAGAAATTGTGGGGAAAAGAGCTTAAAACACCTCCTTATTTGGTCGTAGATTAATGTATCGTTCTAGAACGCTGACTTACAAGCTCATTCAAGACACATTTACTATTAAGCCCGAGAAGTTTTTCACTATCAAAACACATCGTATGACAAGAAGTCACAAACTAATTTATGTGTTTAACCCCTTCCCACATATAGATTAGCTTTCTAAGGGTTGACTCAGACTGCAGCAACTTTTGAAAGCATGAGCAATTTCTCCATTATAGGCTAATGGAGAGAAAACAGAACTGTACGTTTTATTCACTTTGCATCATTAATATATATAGAAGAGTTTGGGTCATACCATTAACCCAAAGACACCGGAAGACTACCCACAGAAATCACAAGACAACTCTTCAACACTTAAATGTGCCAATCTATTGTAACGTGCCGGGCTAGGACCGAACGTTTTCGTTACACTATTGTAAAAAATTAACATACTTACCTGGTGAAATAAACTTATACAGTGAATTTCAATTGTTTTTTGTTTGCTTTTTTATGCCCCCCCGGAATCTCCGATTCGGGGGGCATATAGTTTTTGGCCTGTCTGCACGTCTGTCTGCACAAAAAAAACTTTAACCTTGACCACTTCTTTTGAACCATAACAGGTACGGCTACCATATTTCACATGTGTATTCCTTGTGACATGACCTTTCTGTCAGTACCAAAATTTTTGACCTTGCGACCTTGACCTTTGACCTAGATGTAGTTTTTGGCCTGTCTGCACGAAAAAAACTTTAACCGTGACCACTACTTTTGAACCATAACAAGTACGGCTACCATATTTCACATGTGTATTCCTTGTGACATTACCTTTCTGTCAGTACCAAAATGTTTGACCTTGCGACCTTGACCTTTGACCTAGATGTTGCCATTCTCGAAAAAAACTTTAACCTTGGCCATTACTTTTGAACCATAACAGGTACGGCTACCATATTTCACATGTGTATTCCTTGTGACATGACCTTTCTGTCAGTACCAACATTTTTGACCTTGCGACCTTGACCTTTGACCTAGATGTTGCCATTCTCGAAAAAAACTTTAACCTTGGCCATTACTTTTGAACCATAACAGATACGGCTACCATATTTCACATGTGTATTCCTTGTGACATGACCTTTCTGTCAGTACCAACATTTTTGACCTTGCGACCTTGACCTTTGACCTAGATGTTGCCATTCTCATTTTTTTTTTTAACCTTCCCCACTACTTTTGAACCATAACAGGTACGGCTACCATATTTCATGTGTATATCTTGTGACATGACCTTTCTGTCAGTACCAACATTTTTCACCTTGCGACCTTGACCTTTGACCTAGATGTTGCCATTCTCGAAAAATATACCATATTTCACATGTGTATTCCTTGTGACATGACCTTTCTGTCAGAACCAACATTTTTGACCTAGATGTTGCCATTGAGGGGCATCAGTGTTTCACAAACACATCTTGTTAAAATTTGCAAACGGTGACATCATTTCTAGCAAGTTCTGTACACATCTGATATGACTAAACCTGTCCGAGGGAAAAAGGTGCAAGTTGATCTTTCTTAACCCTTTCCCTCATACGACAATTCTGCAGCAGACGACTTTGAACATATTTTGTCAAAAAATGGAAAATCTCTATAATTGAATGAATAACCTATGACTAAAAGTGGAAAACATTGTGGCAAAAGGAGAAATTGCTTATTTTGAGCAATTTCTTCTTTTGTCACTATGTTTTCAAAAAGCTGTCTGCTGCAGATGCGTCAGAAAGCGTTTATATGAGGGAAAGGGTTAATAGTGTAGATTCAGATTGACCCATCCATCTGCTCAGTCTTTTCAGAATATACTAAAGTTGACAGAAGCTTCTAACAACAAGCTTAATGTGAGAAATATGTGAACCGTGTAGATCATGATCAGACACTGCAGAACTACACTGTTGATAAAAGCGAACTTGTACTTTCACCAATGGACGTTGTTCATATTGTACCATTCCCACATACAGACTTCATGCTTACTAACCCTCCAGATTCAATCGTGAGTCTCACGATTTAGACTCACGATTTGAAGGGCGTAACCCCACGATCGTGAGGGAGAAACTCACGAAAAAAAAAAATTCTTTTTTTAAAATCAAATCATGAGAATAAAATGTACTGAAAATTACTACAATCATTTTCTAACATCAACTTTTTAACATATTGTCACTGATAAAAGGCCCTTTCTTTCAACAAGTTCAAAACAATGTGTATAGCTCAACTAAATGATTAATACATGTATGTATATTTCTTCTCCATGTGTCTTTATTCCATTGGTATCCGTGTTTTTCATTCAAAAGTATGTCTATAAATTAAAATGTTAATATTTTTATTTTCTTGGATGTAATATGAAAGTCTTTGACATAACAGACAACTTGCGTGATTTTCTAGTTAACCACAGTTAAAACATTTCTAAATATCAAAGGACAGATTTGAAAACATGCCAAAATAATACTTAAATGCTAATATACAGTTGAAAATAATCTGTTTAATAGAAAACATTCTCAAAAAGAGTCTTTTTAATTATTTTCCTATATTAAATATTGAAAGTATTGTACATGTATCCCTGCATAGTTATCTAAATTCCGTTCTATTGTGAACATTTCTACTGTTAAATTCATGGCGCTGAAAATCTCCCCCTTCAAACCCCAATCCCCCACTTTGAGATTATGAAACTCCCCCTTGAGGATGAGAAAAGGTTGGTAAGCATGCATACAGGAAATTTGCAGCTGACCACTTTCAAAATATCTGCTCAAAAATATGGTAAACCTCTTCAAATGAAAGTAAAATTATTGAATAGAGTTGAAAACATTGTGGGAAATGGAGACATTGCTCATCATGAGCAAGTTCTCCATTTGCAACAGCTTTTTCAAAAGTTGTCTGCAGCAGAGGTGTCAGAAAGTGTCTATATGTGGGAAAGGGTTTAAATATATTGGTAGGTGCCTATTTATATGCAGGATGATAATTGATTCAGACATTTTCACGTTATTTTGCCTATATGTTTTAAGAGTTTCTGCCGATTTTTCATATGAAGGAAAAATATTAAACCCTAGAAAATTAATATTTACACAGGTTACTGGATCAAACAAGGGAATTGGCTTTGCCATTGTTAGAGGCTTGTGTAAATCCTTCAAAGGTGACGTCATTTTAACTGGTAAGTTCATGTCTTTTAACCATCTCCCACATGCAACAGATCTGCAGCAGACGACTTTCTCAACATCTGGCCAAAAACACAGGAAATAAATTATATACAAATGAAGATATAGTTACTGAAAAGAGTTGAAAACATTGTGGTTAAAGGAGAAATTGCTTGTTTTGAGCTATTTCTCCCTTTGTCACAATGTTTTCAACCGTCATCTGCTGCAGAGGTGTCAGAAAACGTCTGTAAGTGGGAAAGGATTGACTCTTGTTTTAAGTGAGCTAATCTCCTTCATTTAACTCTTTCCCTCATAAAACAACTCTGCAGCAGACGACTTTTAAAACATACCCGAACACTCTTGGAAACTCCCTTTAAATGAAAGAACAATAATTGAATAGAGTTGAAAACATGATTACCAAAGGGGAAACTGCTCCTTTTGAGCAATTTCTTCTTTTGTCACCATGTTTTTAAATAGCCGTCTGCTGCAGAGGCCTCAGAAAGAGTCGATATGAAAAGTAGATTTTCCATAGTTTTACTCTAATGTTATAAAATGTCATTTTTGTATGTGGAATGGATTAAATAATTGTTTGGAACTTCAAGAAAATGATTAATTTGACTACTTTAATTATATATACATATATATAAGTTCAAAAAAATGAATGTTAGTTTTCACTTGTCAAATTTAATCATTTCAATGCCACTGGTATCATCAAAAACAAATATTGCTGGCATCTATAAATAATGGAAGAAAAATAAATAATTTATTGATGTCCAAATTTGTTTTTAACATCAAAGCCATTGTAACTAACTTACTTTCTCCCTTTTCAAAAATGTTTCTTAAAGAAACCTGCTCCCAAAGGCATCCAGAGGCATCCAAAGGCATCCAAATTAGTGCATATACATCAGGTAACATATTGAAAATCTCTATAAATGAAAGCAGAAATTTTGCCAAATTTCTCCTTTAACCACAATGTTTTCATAAGTTATGTGTCAAAAAGAGTCTGCATATGGGAAAAGAAAAACAATAGTACAGCATGGCATCAAAAGAGCGGCTTTATTTTGGAAGGAGTGAAACATAATCCTACCATAATTGATTTCAGCAAGGAATAAGGAACTTGGGGAAGAAGCTGTAAAGAAGCTTGAGGGTGAGGGTTTGAAACCGAAGTTCCATCAGCTTGACATTACAGACAAAGCAAGTGCTGAACGATTACAGGAGTTTTTAAAGGAAAACTATGGAGGATTGGACGTTCTTGTGAACAATGCTGGCATGGCCTTTAAGGTGAAACATTGTGTAATTTGCTTGAATGGTGTTGTCATGCGTTTTTAACTTTGCATACATACAAGGCGTTGCGTGAGAAAACCAACATTGTGGATTCTGCGTAAAGTAACGACCTGTGGATTTTCTGTTTCACGAATAATTACTCTATACCTCTATCCCGCTAAGATGGAATGTGTCAGCCTGGATTAGCCTGCATGGACTGCGTAGGCTGATCTGGGTCGATACATTACGCAGAGACCATTATATTGGTTTTCTCGCGGGACGGCTCATTTTAATTTTTAGTCTTTCCTGTGTGAATTCCCATTGCAGCTGGAGTGTTTATCCTGAAGCTAGTTATCTGTCAATTAATCTTTTGCATTTATTGATCAAAAAATTGTTTCTGGTTGGCAGATTGATCTCAAACTTGCAACACTTATACCCAGTGCTCAGCAGAACAGAACAATACCAGGAACATACCAAAAACATGAGTACAGGTCATACCAAAGACTTTGAACATGGTAGTAATGGCTTCCTTCCTTGGCCCTCAGAGTTGTGGTGATAACATTGAAACTGATTCGTCGGTGTCAGGATGAAATGATACCATTAGTAAATTATCCAGGAAACGCCATGAATTAATGAAATACTGTTAACCCTTTCCCACATACAGACGCTTTCTGACGCCTCTGCTGCATACAAATTTATTTTGAAAACACTGTGACAAAAGGATATATTGCTCAAAACGAGCAATTTTTTCCTTTGCCACAATGTTTTCAACCCCTATTTAATAGTTGAACCCTAATTTATTGAGATTTTTCAGATGTTTGTAAATGTGTAAATTTTCATCGGAATTTTTGTATGTGGGAAAGGATTAAAAATGGCGTAAATCACCATTCAAAACATACTTTTGCAGGTGACAATTTTTAAAGTCCTTGGTATGACCTAACTCCAGTCAACCCGAAAGAAGGATGTTGTAACCACTACACCATTAAGGTGTAATTTTTTTTTGCATTGTCCATATTTATTATTGGTATATTTATAGTTGTTAGCTTTGAAAGCATGGTCATTTGAGTACATGTACAAACAAATTTTCATCTTGAAAAAAATGATTGTTTTATTTTGATCAAGAATTGGTCATATTAATTGAAATGAATAATTTGCTCATTTAAGAATAGTAAGCTCACCTGAGCACGAAGTGTAGGATGAGCAATTGTGATCCCACACTGTCCATCATCATTTGTTCGTCCGTTCATTGACATTTACCTGCAAACATTTTTTCCTCTTCTAAACCAATGGACCAATTTCAAAATAATTTTGAAGTAGTCCTCTTTTAAAGTTATTCAAAGAATATATTTCTATGAAGAACTTTGGTTGCAGCAACATATGAAGAGGGGAAAATGCAAACATTTATAAAATCTTCTTATCCAAAAGTACTGGCCAGATTTATAAATTTGGAAAAAATGGATGACCCACTTCCAAGATTGTTCAAATAATTTAGATCTATTTAAAATAGTGGTGGGCAAGTGATAGGGCCTGTTTTCCTTAAATGAATAAACGGTGTACAATTTATATAAATTTTCTTGTACAAAAGCACTAAATCGAGGGCTTGGCGTGAAACAGTTGTATCTAAAATTGGTATTTTTTTACCAAGGTTAATCACCTGCGCCATAAAGTCTTTATAAGCGTTAAATCACTTTTCTTGGTAAACAATGTAAATTTAGGTGCCATTGCTCGTTCTGAGCAATGGCATCTAAATTTGCATTGTTTACAAAAGGGTCAAAATTGCCCCTAAACCTGGGTTTTCAAAATAGGTTTTAAGTTACAACTGTTTCACGCCAAGCCCTCGTATAATTATTTTAGTCTAGTCTGATATGAAAATAATTTGGCACAATTATTGCTTCTTGGGTAATGATCTACCAAGATTGTTTCCCTTACATTTGAATATTAAAAACTTAACCCTTTCCCTCATACGACAATTCTGCAGCAGACGACTTTGAACATATTTTGTCAAAAATCTCTATAATTGAATGAATAACCTATGACTAAAAGTGGAAAACATTGTGGCAAAAGGAGAAATTGCTTGTTTTGAGCAATTTCTTCTTTTGTCACAATGTTTTCAAAAAGCCGTCTGTTGCAGAGGCGTCAGAAATCATCTATATGAGGGAAAGGGTTAAAGTACAGTAAAAAAAATTTGAAATAATATTTAACAAATGTTCTTTGGGTGACCCTCTACCAAGATTGTTCTGATCCATTTAAAAAAAAACAAGGGGCAGAGATATAGTTTTCCTTATATATATGAAGTAAGAACATTGAAAACTATTCTAGATTTACTTACCCTTTCCCACTTGAAGACGCATTCTGATGCATCTGCAGCAGAAAACTTCTGAAACATTGTGACAAAACGAGAAATTTCACCTTTAGCCAATAGGGTTGCATATTGCATGTCAGGGTAGGGCTTCAAATGGTTCTTTGTATCTTGTTTTGGGTGAGACAGGTTTTTACATAGTTGTTATAATGCATGCATAAAGAATTCTTTTGAGAACCCACAGCAAATTCTTTTGAGATCCCACAGCATAGGGTTTAATTCAGTTTTAAGTGAGATAATTCCGGACAATTGACTTTTTACTCATCTTCATCTAGACCTCTGAAATTCATAAACATACATGATTGATCACGAGTCGTAATTACAATTGCCTTCATAAAACCTATCCCAAGAACCTACATACACAGAAACCTATCAAGCCTGGGCTGACATGTCAGTTAATAATTTTACCCTTTCCCTCATATAGACGGTTTCTGAGGCCACTGCAGCAGACAGCTTTTTTAAAACATGGTGACTAAAAGAGAAATTGCTCAAAACGAGCAATTTCTTCTTTTGTCACCATGTTTTCAACTCTATTAAGTTATTGTACTTTCATTTAAAGGGAGTTGCCAATTTTGTTCGGGTTTGTTTTCAAAGTCATCTGTTGCAGATTTATTGTATGTGGAAAACGGTTATCTTGACCATATATACATTAATGTTTTGTTTTAGGCTGCAGCCACTGAATCTTTTGCAGAGCAAGCTGAAGTGTCAGTTAAGACGAATTTCTGGGGTACACTGAATGTTTGTAATGCCCTCTTCCCGCTACTGAAACCCCATGCAAGGTACACATTATATATACAATAACCTATTTATGTAATTGTGAACAGAGTAAATGTGCCTACAATATGCCATTTCCTTTTAATGGTGGAAAAGCATTTACTTGGATTGATTGATTGATTGATGTTTAACAATGCTTTCAACAATTTTGCAATTATATCACAGCATTTCCTAGGTAAGTTTCCAGAACTACTGGTCAAATGCAGCCAGTCAGTCATAATGCTAACCCCGCAACCCTGAGCGCCAAGGAGGGCAGCCGTTACTACCATTTTTAAAGTGTTTGGTATGACCCGACCGGGGATCAACCTGCAACCTCCCACATCCAAGGCTGACACTCTACCACTACAACAAAAATTTAAACTTATAATTGCAAAACATGGATGATCAAGCCTTTTATAGTTTAATTTAAGAGTTCACTAATTTTAATGTAGAATGAAGGCTTTCTTTTAACAAATAGTTCTTTTCAACTTAGCTGAATCCACTGTACATGAACATATTTGGAGGATGATTGTTTGTCTCAATGTACGATCAATATATATTTTCAATGAATGTACACTTAAGTTGTTTCTACATGAAAAGACAGGTTCTTTTAAAATTAAAATTATGTAAAATCTATTTATTTTTTCTTGCAAATTTCAGAGTAGTTCATGTATCAAGCTGGGTGTCAAATATGGCTGCAAAGAAATGCAGTAAGGCATTACAAGACCGCTTCCTAGCAAAAGACTTGGATATGAAAGCACTTGAAGGTTTAATGACAGAATTTGTTACGTAAGTATCCCTGCAAAATGGTTTATCCCTTTCCGATTTATAAAAATTTGCAGCAGAAGACTTCGAAAATATAGATAATCTATTTAAATCAAAGTATAATTAATAAATAGTGTTTAACTCATTTTTAGCTCCACTGGCTGAAAGCCAGTCGAGCTTATGTCATGGCGAATTGTCCGTCGTGCGTGCGTGCGTAAACTTTTTCCTTTAAACGACTTCTTCTCCCTAACCACTTGGCCAATTTGGTTGAAACTTCATAGGAAGCATCCTCTCAATGTCCTCTCTTAAATTCCTTCAATTTTTTTTATCCATCCATAATTCTGGTTTCCATGGCAACCAAAAGAAAAAAATAGTGAAAACTTAAAAAATCTTCTTCTCTGAAAGTGTCAGGCCGATTTTCAAATAATTTTGTAGAAATGTTCCTTGGGTGACCCTTTATTAGATTCCTTCAAGAAATGTTGATTGGTCGAAAAACATGGTCGCCAGAGGGCGGGGCTATTTTGCCTTATATGACCATAGTGAAAACTTAAAAAATCTTCTTCTCTGAAAGTGTTGAGCAGATTTTCAAATAATTTAGTAGAAATGTTCCTTGGGTGACCCTCTATCAGATTCCTTCAAGCCATGTTGATTGGTAAAAAAACATGGCCGCCGGAGGGCGGGGCTATTTTGCCTTATACGGCTAAAGAGAGAATTAAAAAAATCTTCTCTTCCGAAAGTGTCAGGCTGATTTTTAAATAATTTTGTAGAAATGTTCCTTGGGTGACCCTTTATTAGATTCCTTCAAGAAATGTTGATTGGTCGAAAAACATGGTCGCCAGAGGGCGGGGCTATTTTGCCTTATATGACCATAGTGAAAACTTAAAAAATCTTCTTCTCTGAAAGTGTTGAGCAGATTTTCAAATAATTTTGTCGAAATGTTCCTTGGGTGACCCTCTATCAGATTCCTTCAAGCCATGTTGATTGGTCGAAAAATATGGCCGCCAGAGGGCGGGGCTATTTTGCTCTATATGACCATAGTGAAAATTTAAAAAATCTTCTTCTCCGAAAGTGTTGAGCAGATTTTCAAATAATTTTGCAGAAACATTCCTTGGGTGACACTCTACAAGATTCCTTTAAGCCATGGTGGTTGGTAAAAAATATGGCCACTAGGGGGCAGGGCTGTTTGGAGATTTGATTTTTGCCTTATGGCCGTGGAGCGATACTGGCCCTCTTGGGCCTCTTGTTTTTAGCTCACCTGTGCACGAAGTGCTCAGGGTGAGTTATTGTGATCGCCCTATGTCCGGCGTCCGTCGTCCGTCATCCGTCGTCCGTCGTCCGTCAACATTTTCTCCTCTGTAACCGGTGGGTCAACTGGGATGAAACTTCACAGAAAGCATCCTCTCAATGTCCTCACCAGAATTCCTTAAAATTTTCGGGATCCATGCATAATTCTGGTTTCCATGGCAACGAAATGAAAAAACTTCAAAATTCTTAAAAAATCTTCTCCTCCGAAAGTGTCAGGCCGATTTTCAAATAATTTTGTAGAAATGTTCCTCGGGTGACCCTCTATCAGATTCCTTCAAGCCATGTTGATTGGTCGAAAAACATGGCCGCCAGGGGGGGCGGGGCTATTTTTCCTTATATGGCTATAGTGCAAACTTAAAAAATCTTCTTCTCCAAAAGTGTCAGGCCAATTTTCAAATAAATTTGTAGAAATGTTCCTTGGGTGACCCTCTATCAGATTCCTTCAAGCCATGTTGATTGGTCGAAAATCATGGCCGCCAGGGGGGGGCGGGGCTTTTTTGCCTTATATAGCTATAGTGCAAACTTAAAAAATCTTCTCCTCCAAAAGTGTCAGGCCGATTTTCAAATAATTTTGTAGAAATGTTCCTTGGATGACCCTCTATCAGATTCCTTCAAGCCATGTTGATTGGTCAAAAAACATGGCCGCCAGGGGGCGGGGCTATTTTGCCTTTTATTGCTATAGTGAAAACTTAAAAAATCTTCTCCTTCAAAAGTGTCAGGCCGATTTTCAAATAATTTTGTAGAAATGTTCCTAGGGTGACCCTCTATCACATTCCTTAAAGCCAAGTTGATTGGTTGGAAACTATGCCCGCCAGATGGCGGGGCTTATATAGCTAAAGTGAAAAAAAAAATCAGGTGAGCGATTCCAGGGCCATCATGGCCCTCTTGTTATGATATTTTAACCCTTTCACACATGCAGATGCTTTCTGACACCTCTGCAGCAGCAGACGACTTTACTAGTAATAAGACTTTTATTTAAAGACATTTTCCATATTTTTGTCTGGACATTTTCAGTAATCTGCTGCAGATTTGTTGTAAGGGTTAACCCTTTCCCTCATATAGACACTTTCTGACGCATCTGCAGCAGACAGCTTTTTGAAAACATACTGACAAAAGAAGAAATTGCTCAAAACAAGCAATTTCTCCTTTTGCCACAATGTTTTCCACCTTTAGTCATAGATTATCCATTCAATTATAGAGATTTTCTATTTTTTGACAAAATATGTTCAAAGTCGTCTGCTGCAGAATTGTCATATGAGGGAAAGGGTTAAGTACGCCTAGCTTGTGTAGTGGTAGAGCATCCCCCTCGGGTGCTTGAGGTCACAGTAGGGATAGTAATGACTTTCATTCCTAGGCATTCATTGGTCTATAATTGAGAAAGAGTTCAACAATCCTATAAGGTAAAACATTCTCGCATACTTACAGCACAGCCAAGGATGGAACGGCAAAGGATAAAGGCTGGCCAGATTCTTGTTACGGAAGTTCGAAGATCGGAGTCACCCTGATGGGGTTTGTACAACAAAAACAACTAGACAAGGAAAAGAAGGATGACATTGTTGTGAATTGTGTAAGTATAATTGACAACCACCCTTTGTTATATATTTACATTCCAACCTGTGCTTAAAGACCACCCATGGGAAGAGGACAATCTGGTCCTTATTCACATGTGGTCTTTAATTTAAGGGTCATTTATGGAAACAATGAGTAATTGAGAAATTAAAAGTCTGGTTGCTATAGACAGGGAATTGCTAAACAAAGATGGTCTTTAGCACAGGTTTGACAATATTTGAGTTACCCCTATATGAACCTGTCCATGGGAAAATGGGCACATTAGCTTACCTATAAAGCGTAGATTCAGATCACCCTGTCCGTCTACACAGTCTCTAACAATTTTATGCAATGAATATGTGAACAGTGAAGATTATGATCAAGATGCGCAGGCTAACTGGTTATACACTTTCAAAAAGCTGAGTTGTACTTTCTTCGCAGAACAAGCGAATTTAGTGTTAACAGTCTCCCATGTGTGAACACATTTTGATACACCAGAAACAGATGGCATTTAAAAACATTGTGGCAAATTGAGCAATTTCTGCTATTCAACTATCTTATTATCTCTATTCATTAATCACGAGCTCATTTCTAGATTTTGAATAATTTGTCCTTACAATATCAAAGTAGTCTGCTGCAGACGACATCTTTAGAAATGTTGTTGTTTTGAGCAGCTTTACCTTTTTTTCCGCAATGTTAACAAGACTGTATCAAAAGTGTACTTCCAATTCCAAAATAGATGACTTTATTTGTAGCAAATAACATCAAAAACCTTTTCTTTGTGCAAGAATTAATAAGTGGTAAACCAACCTTAACGTAATTATTACATGTATTGCCTGTGCATCACCATGGATTCTGCTTTAAGTTCATAGACTAATAAGTGAAAAGTGCAGAGCCAGATCAGACTATGCAGATACACTGGCTGATCTGCATCTACACCAGTCCCAATTGCCTACCTGTTGGTTTTCAAAGAGGGCTTCTCAAAAAAGCCTTAGACAATACTACTTTTATCATCAAAAGACATATGAGGGTGTTTTTATTTTAATTTCAGTGTTGTCCTGGTTATGTGGACACAGATATGTCTAGTCACAAGGGAACCAAAACAATAGACCAAGGTTAACAAACTCTTTTTTTCCAGCCGACCTCTAGTTGAGCTTATTTCATGGTGGTGAAGTTGTCCGTCATGCGTGCAACCGTTAACTTTTAGCTTCAAAGGACTTCTCCTCTGTAACTAAAGGGCCAATCATGATGAAACTTCCTCCATCCTGAATTCCTTCAAAACCTTTGAATCTTTGCAGAATTTCTTATTTTCAAACTTTAAAAAATCTTCTAATTTTGATAAAAAATTTATTTAGTAGTTCTCTACCAGATTCCTTCAAACCATATTGAGTGGTAAGAAAGTATGGCAACAAGGGGGCGGGTTGCTTTTCCTTATATGGCTTTTGGGAAAACATAAAAACTCTTTGCATTAGAACATTTTGGTTAACAAATATGTTAGAACATTTTGGTTAACAAATATGTCATACAAGGAGTGGGGTTGTTAAACCCTTTATCCCTCAAATTTTTAAAAATCTTTTTCACGGAACAGTTTGACCTGATTTTTTAAAGTATTTTATAAAAATGTTACTAGGTTGACCATCTACAAGATTCCTTCAAGCAGTGATAATTTAAGCCCAAATTCCTAGATCATTTTTCAAACTATTTCATAGGAACGTTGCTTTGATGACCCCCTACCAATTTGCTTCAAGCCATACTGATTGGTAAAAAAAAATTAGACTGCAAGGGAGCATGTCTTTTTTACGGTTCATAGCTAAATTGAAAACTTGGAAAATCTTCATTGCAGAACTATGTTCGGCAAGCTGTTTGAATTATTTCATTGAAATGTTTCTAGGTTGATCCTCTGCTAGATTCCTTAACCTTTTCCCTCATACGACAATTCTGCAGCAGACGACTTTGAACATATTTTGTCAAAACATAGAAAATCTCCATAATTGAATGGATAACCTATGACAAAAAGTCGAAAACATTGTGGCAAAAGGAGAAGTTGCAAGTTTTGTGCAATTTTTAGCTCAACTTTTGAAAAAAACGAGAGCTATTGTCATGACCCTGGCGTCGTCGTCGGCGGTGTGGTCGTCTGGTTAAGGTTTTTTGTTTAGCTCATTTTTTTTTTTCTGTTTTCTCCCTATCAGTTGAGCGCCTGTGCCGTACGCGGTGCTCTTGTTTCTTTTGTCACTATATTTTCAAAAAGCCTTCTGCTGCAGAGGTGTCAGAAAGTGTCTATATGAGGAAAAGAGTTAATTTCATTTGGATTTGTCAAAATAATTGGCCACTAATGGACAGAAGCAGCATTGTTTAACAATTTAAGCCAAAAGTGAAAACTTGAGAAAGTAAATGTCCGATTTTTAAAAAAAAAATTATAGTCCCCTAACAGTTTCTTTAAGTCATTTCAATTTGACCCTCTACTAAATTGTTCAAATAATCAAATCTGTTGAAAAACATGGCTGACAGAGCACAGAGTTGGACAGATTTGAATATTATTTTTGACCATGAGCAAAACCTTTAAATACACTAATGTGGTTTTTCAAGCTACAATAATAATATATATACCATGCATACAGTAGTGCATGTAGTTTTCATAAAATGCCTTTCATCAACCTGAACAAAACCTTTCAATATACTTTCTGGAACTAAAGTGTTAAGATAATCAGGGAAGTAATGCAGACCTTCATGGCTTTCTTGGTAAATTTGGCATAACATCAATGTGAAAGGTTTCCTGGTTCAGTAAATGAACGAAAACAGTCTTGTTCTATAAAACCAAACCTTAAGGTATCCATGTCTATTATAGATCTAGATCAACTTGTGCATTTCCAAAATTAGTTAGCACTGCTCATCTGTTGATCACAGAAGGTTTCAAGAAATTTCTAAAAAAATATTGTACATCTGAATCAGAGTACATGAATGCCCAGGTAAATATTTTTGTTTTAATATCATACAAACACAAGGGTAGGTTTTCTCGGAGCATGACTTAAATACTCTCTTCAACACTTCACATAGAACAACTTTTTAGAAGACAACTTTGAAAACAGCGTTTTGCTTGTTCTAAAATCCTTATTTTATCCGCTTACCCTATGTTGTTGGTACTCAAAAGAATTGTCTCATTGAGAAAAAAGAAATACCAATTACCTAATAAAGTTGCAAACTTTCTGGCAAATGAAGAAATTGCTCATTATGATCTATTTCTCCTATTTTGCAATAAAGATTCGTCTGCTGCAGAGGTGTCAGAAAGTGTCTGTATGTTTGTAAGGGTTAAATGAATCACTGTATTGATAACATTTATATTTATAGGAGCCGAGACACCATTGTATTGTGCACTCCTTCCACCTAACTGCTCGGAGCCCAGAGGAAAGATGGTTAAAGATGGGGAAGTTATGATCTGGCCTTAATCATTTCTCTCATAGAATTGACATTACACGCAAATTAGGCAGATTGTTTTGAGTGTCTCATTTTTGTTTAAACTCTTTTATTATGATATTTTTTTTAAAACAGATTCCATTATTGGTACGTTTTAAAATTGAAAACATTGAACAATGGCATTGGATGCTTCTGCAATTTGAGTCATAACAAAAGCATTTCATATATTTTGAAAAGAGACAGAGCATTTGCTATAAAAGAATGTAGATTTGAAAATGGTGTGAAATTACATTTTACTTTACAAATTTGCAGATTTTAGGATTAATATATTGATAAAAAATCCCCCAATATTAGCAGTTACACATTTGCTACTATACTATACTATCATTCATGACATTTATACATTGTTTTGAAAATGTATCTAGATAATTGAATATATTTAACAGATTTCAAATGTTGTCAATTTTAATTCATTCTGCTGTTTTGATTTGTATAAAATTCCCCTCTTTGAAATACATTGGACATTTCTACAGTAAACTTACTGTAAACAATGTGGAATAAAGGAGTAACGAGTCTGTCTTTGTTTCCTTATGTTCCACAAAGTGCTATGTTAAAATTGTCCATTTATCATATGAGAGGACATAATATTTCTATAGTCCGCTTTAAAAACAATTGAGGAAAATGTTGCAACATATCAAATTTAGAAATATGTTTTTACACAGTTGAAATATTGTTTTTACAATAATTATTTCAGAATTGATAACTTTTTATCAAATCTGAGAGATCGATGTGAAACAAGAGAACATAATAAATGGGAGACTAGAAAAACGTGTTTTATTTAAATTCCATATGACAATAGCTTGAACCTTCCACTCATATGTCTTAAAGTGTATGTCCTTCCAAATTGTTTGTCTTTTGCTTGTATGGCAGGTAGATAATTATGGATATTTTTTCCGCTTTGCATAAATTGGTCACAACTTTGATTCTGTGTGGCAGGTTTACTTCAAAGTTCCAACTTATATGGGGTGATCAGGAGAACGGAAAATAAAAGTAAGATAGCTCTAGGTCTGTTTATATTTGTCTCTGTTATGCAGATTCATCTCAAACATGCAATGCCTTGTTATCTAGAGAATGGGACAATACATAACTCTAGCCTGCTTAGTTTTGGACTTATCTCATTAAACTAAGCTTATGAAATGGCAAATTGCCTGCTGTGTGTCAACTTTTTGCTTTAAACGACTCCTCTGTATCCGATGGGCACATTGGCTTGAAACTTCACAGGTAGTATCCTTTCAATGTCCTCTATCAAATACCTTCAAATTTGTAGGATCCATGTAAAATTCTGGTTAGTATGGCAACCAAAAGAAAAAAACTTTAAAAATTCACACCCCAAAACCCAGTTGGCCGATTTTCAATAAACATGACTTCCAGGGCGCTGGACTGTTTTGCCTTATAGTGAAAACTTTAAAAATCTCAAATGATTTTGTAAAATGTTGCTAAGGTGAATAACCCTCAATGAGAGGCTGTTTTTCCTTATATATGGCTTTAGAGAAAATCTTCTCTGATGAAAGTGTGTGGCTGATTTCCAAATGATTTTGTAGAAATAATCCTCGGGTAGCAATCTATGAGATACCTTCAAGCCATGTTGTCAAAAAACATGGCCACCAGGGCGCAGGCTGGCTATAGTGAAAACTTTAAAAAATATTCTCAAAGTATGTGGATGATTTTAAAACAATTTTGTAAAAATGTTCATTGGGTGAGCCTCTTTCAGATTCCTTCAAACCATTTCCATTTGTCGAAAAACATGGCAACCAGGGGCCAGGGCTGTTATTGCCTTATATGGCTATAGTAATTTAATGCTTGCCCAATTCAGTGGAGAGATACTGGCCCTCTAGGGCCTCTTCATTGTTAGTCCAACCACTAACTATGGTTCTGTTTGGCAGATTCTTTAACTTGCAATAACAGGGGCCTGGCAAGCTATTAATATTTAAAAAAATATGTAATATATAGTCTATTTGTAATGTTAGAGAGTCAGACATTGTTTAATATATATATATAAAAAGCGTACCAGGCCACAATGCTTGCAACATTGTTAACTAGAGATCAGGAAAATTGAACAATACAAGGGACATAACTTGACTCTCTAGCTTCTTTATTAGATAATCTGTGAGCCAAAGGCTCAAGGTGAGCTATTCTGATCACTGTCCGTCGTCTGTCGTTAACTTTTAGCTTTAAACATCATCTCCTCCTTAACCACAGGGCCAATTTCAACCAAACTGCACAGGAATGTTTCTTTGGTGACTCTTTTAAAATTGTTCAAAGATTTAAAATTCCATTGAAAACTCTGGTTGCCATGATAACAAAAAAGGGGAAATTAACCAAAACTTAAAAAATCTTCTAGTATGAAAGTAGAAGGCCCATGCTTTTGATATTTGGTATGTAGCATCATCTAGTGGACCTCTACCAAGATTGTTCAAATTATAGCCCACGGATCAAAAATGGCCCCTCCTCGGGGTCACTTGTTTTACATAGACTCGTATAGGGAATTGTTTTTAAAATCTTCTTGTCTAAAAGTAGAAGGCCAAGGCCTTTGATATTTGGTATGTAGCTTCATCTAGTGAACCTCTACCAAGATTGTTCAATTTATAGCCCTTGGGTAAAAAATGGTCCCTCCTCAGGGGTCACTTATTTAACATAGACACATATAGGGGAGAAACTTTAAAAATCTTCTTGTCTAAAAGAAGAAGGCCCAGGCACTTGATATGTAGTATGTAGGTTCATCTATTGGACCTCTACCAATCTTGTTCAAAGTATAGCCCTTAGGTCAGAAATGGCCCTACCATGGGGGTCACTTGTTTTACGAAGACTTGTATAGGGAGAAACTTTAAAAATCATCTTGTCTGAAGGCAGAATGTCCAGGCTTTTGATATTTGGTATGTAGCTTGGTGTGTTCCCAGAACGTCGGCTCGATTTAATCCCTAGCTGGTCGGTAGAAAATCAAATAAACTGATGTATGGTATGTATAGTTCTATATCCCTTTAGGTACCCCCTAATCCTGGATTAGTGAAAGGTGTTAAGCGGAACGAGTCGACGTTCCGGGAACAAACCTGTAGCTACATCTAGTTGACCTCTAACAAGATTGTTCAAATTATAGCCTGGGTTATAGACCCATTCCGGGTCACTTGTTAACCAGGTTTTCCAAAGGAAAAATCTGGTTATTAGTTTGGCAAAGTCGGCGGGCGTCAACTTTCCTTGTCCGGACCATAACTTTGCCATGCATAGAGAAAATTTCTGTAGATTCAAGGTCAAGGTCACAGTGATAAGAAATAGACTTT
Organism: Serripes groenlandicus; assembly: GCA_031761405.1. Taxonomy (NCBI): domain Eukaryota; kingdom Metazoa; phylum Mollusca; class Bivalvia; order Cardiida; family Cardiidae; genus Serripes; species Serripes groenlandicus. The sequence continues at coordinate 144,962,342 of JASEVX010000001.1, forward strand.
AAGTGAACTGTTCTTGTCCGGACCATAACTGTCATGCATAGAGATATTTTCAAATAACTTGGCACACATATGAACTATATCAATATGATGTGTCACATGCAAAACTTTTGTCTGTAGCTTCAAGGTCAAGGTCACAGTGACAACAAATAGACATCAGTTGAACTTTTCTTGTCCGGACAATAACTTTTTCATCCTTAGAGATATTTTCAAATAGCTTGGAACAGATATACACCATATCAAGACGCTGTGTCATATGCACAATGTCTGATCTGGGTCCGAGGTAATGAAACTTACTCAATTTGAGCATGTTAACATAATTATTACTATTGTAGTTACACACTTAGATTACAAGGCTAGGAAATTGGCTCGTTGCAAAGTAGATTTCAGTTACAAACTAACAGTAGATTTTTTTTCCAAACTTTGTCCTCAAGCTAACAGAGCTTTTTTAGTTTGAGCATCATGCTCAAACTAAAAATGCTTCGTAACCATGGCGACAAACTCCAAACATGGATTTTATTCTCATCGTTGTTTGTAATTTCACCCTATTTTGCAATGAGCATATTTCATAAACTTGTAACTCGAGCATCTAACTTCAACAACAATATATCTATTACATGCTCAAATTTAGTAAGTTTCATAACCTCGGGCCCTGGATCTAGTCTGTTTGCAAAGGCATAAACGCGTTACTATCAAGTAAAGGCATATCACTAATTATCAACCTGGCATTAGGGATCCTAAAATGTGGCTGCTTACAAGAAAAGGTTGCTTAATATCTGTTATCTATTATATGTTCTTAATAAATGAGGCCATCAACACACGATTGACTGTATTGAACTGATATTTGTTAGATAAAATTGTGATATATTTAATTGACAAAGTAATTATGATTATTCATCAATAGAAATATTCCCTGTTACTTGAATTACTAGCTTTGATTAACTATTAACAGAAATATTTGACAGACAAATGGTCCGGACAAGGAAAGTTGACGCCCGCCCAACCGCCCAACCGCCCACCCGCCCGCCGACTCCGCCCGCCGACTTCGCCAAACTAATAACCAGATTTTTCCTTTGGAAAACCTGGTTAACAAGTGACCCGGAATGGGTCTATAACCCAGGCTATAATTGAACAATCTTGGTAGAGATCAACTAGATGTAGCTACAGGTTTGTTCCCGGAACGTCGACTCGTTCACAAAGTTAAGCAACATACATTGTTGTTAGTGCCTAGATGGGTGACCCGCGTAGGCCTTACTCCGTGAAGGACCAGGTAAACGTTACACTTTCACTGTGAAGGAGCAAGAATTGCGACGTCATCAGAAATGCGAACGACCACGGCGATTATGACACAACAAAATGTATGTTTTTGATATTTTCTTTATTACATTGAATCAAATTCTTATAAGACCTATCCCATGGTACGCCACTTGATTTCCGCTTTCATAGGGTATACTGTCTGTCATTCTTGATGTTGTATTTTTTGAGAACATTCAAAAACAAATTTGGAATCGGCGATGCAGACGACCACACATTTTGTATATCTTGCAAAAACAATGATAAATCGGCTAGTTTCAACTGGTTCTTTACAAAAAAAGTATATAAACATCAAATATATACCATTTACAATACCTTTTCAAGGCGAAATGATGTTTTTGAAAGAAATCGTAAAATAATCAAATCATGCGAACGACTACACTCGAGAATTTTAGGCTAACGACCACAACTTTTTATTCAATTTAGCCAACTGTTAGTCAAAAAGACGTTCTTGCAAAGAAGTTGATTTCTCAAATCCCAGTAGGTCCACATCTCCCGATGATCGAGTTAGGCCTTATTTAATTTTCTTGCCGTCAAATGTCAGACAAGCAGATTGCTGCTGCATATTAGCACCCATATGAACCATTATGTCACCATAAAACCCTGATTTTCTATCAGTGAATTCAGTGTAAGCATACATTGTCGCAATACCTTAACATCACCGGGCAAAAAAAAAAAAAACAGAGGGATAGGCCGGGCTCAGGTATAACAAAATAATACGCGATGAAACGGGATCATAACGTTTGGCCAATGTCTCAGAATGGACATCTTTTTCCTCTTGTTGATTTTTATAACCACACAACAAGTTTATGAACCGTCCACCAAACATCCTCCTGATGTGGTTTACCGTAAACAAATTCATACTGTTTTGCAGTTATAAAACAAGATGCAATTGGACCTCATCACGTGTTTACTTGTTGTTCAAAATGTTTTATGAGATATTTTGATAACTTAGAGTAAGGTAAAATGTTGTCAATTTAAATGGTTATTGATATGGCAGCATGTTTTGATAACATTATGAGGTCTCAATACATGTGATTAAATTGCATTCTGGAAGAAAGCTTGCGGGTCTAAAATTTGCATCGCCAATATAATTTACAGAATAATATACAGAAAATCTGGGCAGACTCTGTATAGAAAAATATCTAGTTCATTGAGACATAGTTGAACAAGAATTCTATAAATAGACAAAGAGCAAAATCTGTACAGAATTTCGCGAAATATTATAATTAGGCAGGAAAAAAACTGGGCAGAAAGAAATCTAGGCAGAAATAAATCTGTACAGAATTAATTCTGTATGGAAAGAATTACTAAAAATGTGTAGTAATGTTTCCTTTCCCTCTTAAAGACAAATTTGCAGCAGAAAACCTGTGATAACATTGTTGAAAAAGGAGATTGTTTGAAACAAGCAATTTCTCCTTTTGCAACAATGTTTTTCAAAGATATTCAAGTTATATTTTCAATTATAATGATATTCCATGTAAATTATTGCCTGGATGTTTTCAATGCTGCCTGCTGCAGTTTTCCTGTATATGGTAAAGGGTTAATATGGAAAATACCCAGATATAAGGTTTTTTTCATGTTCAAAAATAATAAACACACAGGGAAAAAAATATTTTCAATAACTGTATGACAACAATGATGAAAGCATCTAGACAAAAAAACGGAAATTTTCTATAAATGAATGTACAACTATTGGACAGAATTGAAAACATTTGTGACAAAAGGATAAATTTCTCAATAAAAAAATTCGCAAAAAAGAAGGTGTAAGTAACATAATATTTATTAAAGTTCAAACGCAAACATTTTCAATATTAAATGACATATTTTCTTTTAAACAAGATGATAAATGTTTAATTTATAAAGATAATGATATCTTTTTAAGATTGATTACGTATTAATTTAATTAGAAAGATAATATTTATTGCAATTGTAATTTATTATTGTTTTATCACGTATTATTTTGAGGTATATATTGAGTTAATCGGACTTTAAAGCCGACTCGTCACTGTGTTGACAAAAAAATGGCGAAATTCGCCAAGCGAACGTGTTTCGCACTAGAATTGCTATGCGTACGTCAATTTCAGGCCGATGCAATCACCGCCCGGCCAACTTCGAATCACGGATCATTCAAATTCTAAAAAAAATGCAAATTCGTATCTGATTGGATGTCAATGTGATCGTTATTGATCCACTAAAATATCACCCGTCTCAACATTTGTAGCAAGTAAAACGCGAAAAACTATTGAAGATATGAAAATAACAAAGATATTTTCCGGAAGTTTAAACCGTGATTGTTCTGTTGCAATAGATAGTACTATTTTAATACACTACACTCTTTGATAATAGTTTATTCTTATGAATAATGTCAGTCTATCGATATTTGGAACAAAATTAATAACATTCACAATACCTGTGTCTTTTAAACCAGTCATAATTCAAAATACATAGACATTTCAGTTGTTCAATGTATTTCTAACTTTAGCACAAAGATGATTCCTAAAACAAAATTTATTTCTGTCTTAAATTTTCTAAGCCTTATTTGATTTAAGAAATGTTCTAAGTCCAATTATTTTGGCTCATTTTTTGTCTAAGTCCATTTTTTCTGGTTCGCCTTTTTTCTAAGTGCGAAACATCTGTCAGATACAATAATATGTACAGACAAAAATCTGGTTCAGTAAGATTCTGTACAGAAAAAAAACACCAAGAAGTCTGTACAGAATTTATATCAGATTCTGTGTCTGTGTTTATTCTGTACAGAAAACGGAAATTCTGTATGCATTCTGCCCAGAATTGGTACATAATCTGTACATAATTGGCTCAGAGTTTTCGTACAGGAATTGGAACATACTACTTTGAGGTTTCTTTACGCATGTAAGATTATATGACAAATACTTTTTTTTTGCCCAGTAGTGCTTTCTCAGAGCAAATCAGTGTAATTTGAAACAAACCTTTGTTTATTCAAGTGTGAGCGGCTTTTCTCAGCATGAATAGCTCATATATACCGAGATGTGCTGCTCCATGTTGTCGTGGCCACAATACTCGCACCCTCTTCAAATTTATTTTAAAAAAGTGTGGTCGTTCGTCAAAAATTCTAGAGTGTGGTCGTTCGCATAATTTGATATTTTAATATTGCCTTCAAAAACATCAATACGCCTTGCAAAGGTAATCTTAATGGTATATATTTGCTTTAATATGTGTTTTTCGTAAAGAACCAGGTGAAACTAGCTGTTTTATCATCGTTTTTGCAAGATATACAAAATGTGTGGTCGTCTGCATCGCAGATTCCGAATTTGTTTTGGAATGTTCTCAAAATCCACGACACCAAGAGTGACAGACAGTATATACCACACGAAAATGGAAATCATGCGGCGTACCGTGGGCTAGGTATTGTTTTAATTCGATTCATGTTAATAAAGAAAACATCAAAAGCATACGTGTTGTTGTCTCAATTTCTCCGTGGTCGTTCGCATTTGTGGTCACGTGATTTTGTTTGCTCCATCACAGTGCACTTTCTTCATTAAGATTCGAATCAATCAATTCATTTGCAGTTTAAAGGTAACGTACTCCAGTTAGTTGGTTCTTAGTTTAATTGATAAACTAACACATAGTTTGTTAAGAACAGGGTTAAACATTGCACTCGCTCGAACAATCTTAGCAGAGAGTTGGTTGACTGATTTATTTATTGATGGATAGGCCTATGGTTGTTTATAGTTAAACAACGATGATCCAATGGTGTGACTTTGTTAAACCCGTTTTTAAGAACTGTTCAATACCAGAAACAGGAAAGACAAAATACTATTTTGATTAAGACTAGCCTGGGACAGAATACAGTTATTTTTACACTATTTATAAAAATAGGTAAAACAGAAGCATGTGTCACTCCAAATATATGTCTAAGCATTTGGCGAACAGTGCAGTGACATATCAGACAGTGGGAGTGCGATGACTGATATAAATGTACACTCGTCGTAATTGCCTTGTGGTCTTGGTGTGTGCAGAGCGCCGCACAATTCTCCTAACATGATAAACGAACAATAACTCTTGTCTGTACATGACGTATAAAGTGACGTTTGACGTCATATCACGTTGTAACTAAGGTACGTCCTAACATGGCGTTCGTTGAGTCGCTGTCTTTTTAAACATTCATTTTAAACTATTACCAAAGCTAATTTAAAATGGGTAATTGTTTACCAAAGTTTAGAAAGAAGAATAAAGTTCACCCAGGTCCTACCGCGTTGATTAAGAAGAAGGAAACCAATGTTTCCGACATTTTAAGCAGATCATCTGCTTCTGTCAGTATTTCAAGTATGAATTCTACGGACGAAGAATTAGAGATGGTGAAGAAACTCACACTTTCTGATGTGGAAAGTACTTCTGTGGAATCTATGATCATGAAGAAGGAGAATTCAGCCATGGATGAGCTAGAAGAAAAAGGTACTATTATTTTCTTTGAAATATGTAAATAACATATTTTCAATAAAAAATCCTAATAAACATTACAGCTTCCCGTATTTGTCTGTTTGCTCATTTAAAAATGTGCATTGCTATACTTGAACAATTATTTAAATTATATGTTGTATTAATTGGATTTACAATGTCGTTTTAAAATATATGTATTTGAAAATGTTGTTGCGCGTAAAATATTAATTTTAAGTTTGATATTGCTAGAATCAAATCAATAATTCAATGTAACGTATTGTATAACTATTTCAGAACCAGAAGCAGTTATCAAAAAGCCAGTGTTTTTCCAGGTGGATTTTGTACAGGGAATGAGACAAATGCCTTCACGATTGACAGAGAGGATGGATCAGAAACTGGAGGACAAGAAATGTAGTCATGTAAGTTAAAATGAACTTAAATTAAAATAAATTTAATCTTGGCTATCTTATCCTACACTGTTTGTTGGATGAACGAAAGCTGGTTAATAGATTAAAGTGTATTCCTTAATGAACGAAAGGTGGTTTTTATTAAAGTTGATTCTTTAATAAACGAAATGTGGTTAATATATTAAAGTTGATTCCTTAATGAACGAAATGTGGTTAAAAGATTAAAGTTGATTCCTTAATGATTGAAATGTGGTTAATAGATTAAAGTTGATTCCTTAATGAACGAAATGTGGTTAAAAGATTAAAATTGATCAGGGTTTTTTTACCTTATATAAAAGGGGCCGTTTAACGGCCCCTTCCCCTCGGAAAATAAGCATAGTTTTTCCCCTAAAAAAATAAATTCCCCTCGGATAATTTTTTTTTTTTTTTTTTTTTTTTTTTTTTTTTTTTTTTCATATTTAACTTTTGAACATTAGCTTAAATTAGCTCATTTATCTTTCCACAATGAACAGAATACAATTTGACTCGAGGTGTAGGCTTGGTGCTGAAATACTTGATATTTTGATGAGAATTAAAGTTGCTGATGTTGCCCTTAGAGAATATGACCCAAAAACTGCTGTGACAAGATGGATGTTGTCTTGACTAATTCAGAAAAGACCCCATACTTTGCCATATGGAGCCAGAAATTGAAACACAGTTTCTAGACTATGTTGAATATCTGACAGGCTCAGCAGCTTCTTTTCACAGCATGTTTCGGACCATGTTTACATTACATTCATGATTGACCATAACAGTGTATTGCACTATTGTAGTTCACATTGTGTTGCTTAAAGTTAAAGTTCTAATAAGTTGTTTTCTCATTTAGCAAGTAACAAAAAATAGAAAAGAATAGTAGAAAATCTTGCTAATTTCGACCCTTGACAGTGGTATAGTTTAAGTGAACTGGATTATGATAATCTAGTGGAGGAGTTCAATAACATGAAAAATAGACAGATGGCCTTGTAATGATAAAAGTTAAACATGCACATTATACTAGTTTACAATTTTTCCCCTTTTTTCTAAAACGCCGCGAAATTTTCCCCTTCTCAAAGGCCCCAGGCCCCTTCCCCTTTTTCAGAAAAAAACCCCTGTTGATTCCTTAATGAACGAAAGATGGTTAATATATTAAAGTTGATTCCTTAATGAATGAAATGTGGTTAATAGATTAAAGTTGATTCCTTAATGAAGGAAATGTGGTTAACAGATTAAAGTTGATTCCTTAATGATTGAAATGTGGTTAAAAGATTAAAATTGATTCCTTAATGAACGAAAGATGGTTAATAGATTAATGTTGATTCCTTAATAAATGAAATGTGGTTAATAAATTAAAGTTGATTCCTTAATGAATGAAATGTGGTTAATAAATTAAAGTTGATTGCTTAATAAATGAAATGTGGTTAATAAATTAAAGTTGATTCTTTAATGAATGCAAGACGGTTAATAGATTAAGGTTGATTCCTTAATGAATGAAATGTGGTAAATAGATTAAAGTTGATTCCTTAATGAATGAAAGACGGTTAATAGATTAAAGTTGATTCCTTAATGAATGAAAGATGGTTAATAGATTAAAGTTGATTCCTTAATGAATGAAATGTGGTTAATAGATTAAAGTTGATTCCTTAATGAACGAAAGATGGTTAATAGATAAAAAAAAAAGATTCCGTAATGAATGAAAGATGGTTAATAGATTAAAGTTGATTCCCTAATAAACGAAATATTAAAGTTAATTCCTTAATGAATGAAATGTGGTTAATAGATTAAAGTTGATTCCTTACTGAATGAAAGATGGTTAATATATTAAAGTTGATTCCTTAACGAATGAAATGTGGTTTAAATATATTTAAGTTGATTCCTTAATGAATGCAATGTGGTTAATAGATTAAAGTTGATTCCCTAATAAACGAAAGATGGTTAATAGATTAAAGTTGATTCCTTAGTGAATGAAATGTGGTTAATAGATTAAAGTTGATTCCTTAATGAATGAAAGATGATTATTATAATTAAAGTTTATTCCTTAATGAACGAAAGATGATTAATATATTAAAGTTGATTCATTATCGAATGAAATGTGGTTAATAGATTAAAGTTGATTCCTTAATGAATGAAAGATGGTTAATAGATTAAAGTTGATTCCTTAAAAATTGAAATGTGGTTAATAGATTAAAGTTGATTCCTTAATGAATGAAATGTGGTTAATAGATTAAAGTTGATTCCTTAATGAATGAAATATGGTTTAAAGTTGATTCCTTAATGAATGAAATGTCCGTAATAGATTAAATTTGATTCCTTAATGAATGAAATGTGCTTAATAGATTAAAGTTGATTCCTTATCGAATGAAAGATGGTTAATAGATTAAAGTTGATTCTTTAATGAACGAATTGTGGTTAATATATTAAAGTTGATTCCTTAATGAAAGAACGATGGTTAATATATTAAAGTTGATTCCTTAATGAATGTAATGTGGTTAATTGATTAAAGTTGATTCCTTAATGAATTTAATGTGGTTAATAGATTAAAGTTGATTCTTTAATGAACGAGTTGTGGTTATTAGATTAAAGTTGATTTCTTAATGATTGAAAGATGATTAATATATTTAAAGTTGATTCCTTAATGAACGAAAGATGGTTATATATATAATCATCTGAGATTAAAGTTGATTCCTTAATGAACGAAAGATGGTTATATATATAATAGATTAAAGTTGATTCCTTAATGAATGTAATGTGGTTAATAGATTAAAGTTGATTCCTTAATGTTGGGTTGAGACATTCCATGGGGTAATTTACCAGCTGGTTGCGAAAAGTTTCGACCCAGATCAACCTGTACATCCACACAGTCTGATCAAGATCCACACTGTTCATATATTACTTATCATAGCCTATAGTCAACTCGTGTATATTCTGATAAGAAGGAGTAGATGTACATACTGATCTGAACCTAGTCTGTCAGGAATACCAACTTGTACCGTGTTCTCATGTACAGGTTCATTCATTTGATAGAGTGGTTAAGTATGTACCAAACATAATATAACTTTTCTAAGCGAATGAAGTTAGACTATTAGCAATTATAGGAGTGTCTTGATTAATTATAGGGAATAAGAAGTAAGTTTAAATGATCCACATTTTTTAAATTTAAAACTTAATCTGTTTAATAATACATCGCATAACAATCTAAATCCCTTAGTTTTTAGTTTAAACATATTTTATTACCAAAATAACATGTAACATTTACAAACATACATATTTATACATAGTTAAACAATTATATAAAGCAAAGGGTCTGGCCACAAGTTCTCTCAACTTAGGAAAGGCCATTCTTTTAAGGCTTAGATACCTTCATTCGGTCTTTGTAACAATTCAAAATTGTATGATAGATATAAAGATAAGCTGCTTGAATTGGTTTATCTTGATAAGCAACAAATGACTTTACTACATTCAGATGGCATTAAACGATGACGACGAACTTCTGATGAACCAGATCATGGAAGAAGTTGAGACCAAAGACAAGTTAGAAAGGTTACGAGAACAGCTGACAGCGGCACATAACATGAGAGAGCTACACTTACAGTCCATCAGGGATAAAGCTAGAGGAATGGCATCTAGACCTCAAACAAGGGCGGGCATCACGGGGATGCCGGATGTGGGTTAGGGGGAGGGGGAGAGAGGGGCTGAGTAGGGTAAGGGTCGGGTGGGGAAGTGGCGTGGGGGGGGAGGGATTATTATGTGAGGATAGTATGGAGGAGGGAGAGGTTAATCTGTGGATTGTGAATATGAGATATGGGGAAGAGGGAAATATTACCCAGCAAGCAAGCACAACTGGGGCCCATATGGGCTGTACCTGGGCAAGCTCTATATTGGCGACCGATGTGGGACCAATCTGGGACCCATATTAGAAAGTTCTGCCCTTACTTGACCCACATGGGACCCATGACAAAGTAACTTTTCAGAAATATATAAGTTAAATGTATAAGAAATAAATAAACGTTGAAAGCAGAAAAGCTGGTCCTTTTTTCTGTAATTTTATGAATGTTTTTTTATTGATACCTGTTTGGCTGTGTGTAGATTACTTATGTGGGACCCATGCGGGACCCATATAAGAAGGTGTTGCCCTACTGGGGCCCATATGGGGCTATACATGTGTAAGCCCTGTATTGGTGACCGATGTGGGACCCATCTGGGACCCATATTAGAAAATTCTGCCCTTACTGGACCCACATGGGACCCATGACACAGTTACTTTTCAGAAATATATAAGTTAAATGTATAAAAAATAAATATACGTCAAAAACCAAAAAGCTGGGTTTTTTTCTGAAATGTTATGAATGTTCATTTAGTGATACCTTTGTGTGGATTACTTATGTGGGACCCATGTGGGACCCATATTAGAAGGTGTTACCGTACTGGGGCCCATATGGGCTGTACATTGGTAAGCCCTGTATTGGTGACAAATGTGGGACCCATCTGGGACCCATATTAGAAAGTTCTGCCCTTACTGGACCCACATGGGACCCATGACAGTTACTTTTCAGAAATATATAAGTTAAATGTGTGTGAATCACTTATGTGGGACCCATGTGGGACCCATATTAGAAGGTGTTGCCCTAATATGACCCACGTGGGGCCTATATGAGAAATGCTTCCTTCTTAAACTATATAAAATATGGTAAAACATTGAAAGATTTTATCAGCTGGTCTTTTGTTAGTCATTTCTGGAATGTTCTTTCATAACTGCGAAGCATTCACAATGAAAGTCCTGTATTGATTTCACTTGTGGGACCCATGTAGGACCAGTATGGGACATATATGAAGAAAGAGTCCTTGCTTAACAGTATAATTAAAATGCAATTTATGTAATATTAGGAATGTTTTTCATATAAATTTAGATATTTAGTTTGTATATATACATGCATTGGTTACCCATGTGGGACCCATGTGGGACCCATATTAGGAGGGTTTGCCCTTATAGTATAGGACCCACAATGGACATTTATTAAAAAATAGTCATGCTTCTACATTATTAAATACAAAAAATATTGAAAGGTGATAGAAGCTGATCTTGAAATGTAAATTTAGGAATGTTCTTTCATAAAAACGAAGTTTGCACATTGAAAGTCCTGTGTTGATACCCATGTGGGACCCACATAGGGTGTGCCTTTATATGACCCACATGGAACCTATATGTGTATTAAACTAAATAAGATGCGACACTCGATGAAATGTGGTAAAGTCTGTTTTTTTTTCTGATTTTTTTATGAATAAATTAAGTCGTGTACTTTAAAAGTCCTGTATATCCCAATGGATTTGCCCTGATAGTACCCACATGGGACCAATTAGGGAAACCTTTTTAAAAATATAATAATTAACACCATCAACAGTGAGACAGTCAAAAGCAAAACTAAAATCATGAGAAATTTGTTATTTTTTCAATAATGTAAATCTGATAATTGAAATAGCCAAAATATTATGTTAATCCTACCAGCAGTACTTTGATTTCTAGAAAGGAACAACAACAACAATTATGCGCCATTTTTGAAGAGACGAAATAAAGGCGAATTCAACGGGAAACTGGTTTTGATTATAGGAATATACAAGGTAAAATAATACAAAGCCCACTTTTGCAATAGATGATCTTTTTGTCATTTCTTTGGTCTTTTCATGCGTATGTGAAGCTTTTGTTAACTGTGAAGCTGATTTGCATTTATCTGACTGTCATGTAATTTCGCGAGTAAATTTATAGTTTTGCTTTTGTTACGTGAAATCAGAGACATATAAACAGGTGTTTATATGTCTCTGGTGAAAAAGAGCTCTACTGTGTATGTGTTGGAACATATTTTGACAATTGAGTGTCGAGAAAGAAATAACCTCTGGTATGGTCGATACATGCACATTGTTCATTAAATATTTATGATGTAAATTTAAGTATATATATAATATAAAAAAATAGTTATTTGTGTTCCAAGTTCCTTTGTCTATAAGTTACTTAATTAGTTGTATTGATAAACACATTTGAAAACAATTATAAATGAGTAGAACATCTCAATACTGGCATAATTACTGGAGAGTAAGGTCTAGTGTGAATGATCATTTGTCAAATATACAATGCATGACTATTCAGTTAGTCATACAGCCATGGTGTTTTAGCTATGATACCTAGTGTAATTAGTCAATAACTCATGTATGTATGTGTTCTTTCAGGAGCTCCCCAAAGGAATCCATCAACAAAAATGCTACAAGGAATGATATGAAGCTGGAGTTAAGGAAATGGCTGTCTGGTGCTCGTGACAGGGATGGAGGAAGAAAAAAAGGGCAACAAAGATAAATGAACATTTGCCTCGACACAAAGTGATACGGAAAATTCGGATGTAGAAAGTTAGCACAAATAAGTTTGACATGTCTGCAGCAGACAACTTTTGAAAACATTGTGGCAAAAGGAGAAATTGCTAATAATTAGCAATTTCTCCTTTTGCCACGATGTTTTCATCTTTATTCAATTTATAATTTTTTTTTTAAACATTCTCCTAGGTGTGTTCAAAGTCTTCTGCATGCACAAATGGCTCGAATATTCGAATAATTTGTGATTCAATATTCGAATACTAATTTTGGTATTCGTTGCCAACCCTAGTAAAATATGTTCTGGTTATTGAAGATCATAAATATACATGTATATAAGTAGTTTGTGACATATTTCATATTATACAAGATGTAATTATATGTATAATTCTTTCAATTATTACACCATTCACTCTTTCAAAACCATATTTGAGCCTGTTGATTGAGATTTGGTAAAAGTTGGCATTTCCGAACAGAGTAGGTTCAGATCAGCCTGTACATGTACATCAGCATATGAGAATCTACATAAGTTAACAGAAACTTCTAAGAAGTGGTTTTATTATTTTGGTTTTATTTAGCTTCACCATAATAGGTAATTCTGCAAAGCGAGGTAAATAAAACCAAAAAAATAATAAGAAGAAGTGGATGTAAGTGATGTGTGAACAGTTTATATCTTGACAAAACAAGATTCAAAGACTGATCTTGATCTACACTGTTCACAAAACGTTTGCTAGTACATTATATCATGGCTTGTATTAAGCTTTTACCACATACAGCAAATCTGCAGCAGAAAGCATTGAAATTATCTACACAAAAACAAAGAAAGTCTACATAAATGAAGATATAATTATGGAAAAAAGTTGAAAACCTTGTAGCAAAAGGAGAAATTGCTCGTTTTGAGCAATTTCTTCTTCTGTCACTATGTTTTCTAAAAGCTGTCTGCTTGTGTTATGTGTTATACATTAGATGCATTTGTTTTTATTTAAGATCCAATGTTACCATAGATCTAAAAAACACTTTTCAATTTCAGCTTGTCTGTTTTTGGAAGAAAAATAGTCTGGATACACTTAATTGATGTCATTGTCAAAACACTTTAAAGTTACCTCAATATTCAAAAACCGATAAACATTTTCAAAATGAAACTTAGTAAACATGTACCTTGGAACAATAAGCATGTCTGTGCCAACTCCCATAACTCTGGCTTCAGTAATTATTCAGAAATGCCCCTTTTTCACCTTAGAATAAAGCAGACAAGCATTTGATTGGTAGTGCTTTTGTTGTTCTTTGTAGTGTTATTATTGTCGATTCTGTTATACATTGCTACTATTAACTACATATTTAATCTCATTTCTATAATTTGTGTTTTGATTTATGATATGTCTTTGTTTCTTACGATTCAAAAAATCACTGTTCAAAATTTAATTTTTATTTCCTTAGTTGGCCCTTATTCTCGGATATGTCTTAAAATTACGGTATTTATATGTAATATATCCCATGGCCAGTAAAATTAAATTCTGACGGTGTGCAGAATACAGTGCATAATTATACATTAACATCATCTGGCACAAAGTGGAAACTGAAAATGTATAGATATTTTACAAGCCTCATATTCCAGTGCTTAGCCAGATGAGTTTTACAGTGCCATCATAGCCCTCTTCGTTTGATGGTTTTTGTTGTTGTCGTTAGATAACTCAGGTGATCGATTTAGGGCCATCTTGTTTTCAAATTATCATCACACTTTGAGATTAAGACATTATTAAGAAGTTATTTCACACGAATCTAAGTTAGAGCTATGAATTCACTTGTTTTAAAAAAAGTATATATTGAATGTTGTTATACCTCACATGACTTTGTAATGTTAAATTCTCATATACTCATCATGGGCAATTTCTTACTGTCTCATGCTTACAGTACATTTTTGACCGGTAAACAGTATACTAGCTGTTACATGGCAAGCGCGTTAAAATGTTGGTTATGCACGTCCATGACGTCATCTCAAACAATAACGTCACCTTTTAGACGCGCGTGCCATGTAACAGTATACGGTTAACGGTATATTCATATGTGTGTGTTACATTGTAGTAGATCTACCCATGTTCACCTCCCCTACAAAGATACTGAATAAATTGAATAAACATGTCATTTTGTTCGGTAAAATAAAATAAATAATGCATGGCTTCGCCTCGGGTAACAGTATTTTTCTCATGTTGACAATATGTACTGTCACACTGGAAGCCATGCAATATTTATATAATATAAGGTTAGTGGCTTAATTCTAGTCAAATTCTTCCTGTAAGTAAAACCATTTATATACCGACTAAAGTTATTTCACACAAATCTAGTCAGAGCTATGAATTCACTTGTTAAGAAGTATATATTGAATGATATAAGGTTAGTGGCTTAATTCTAGTCAAATTCTTTCTATAAGTAGAACCATTTTGTTATATACCGACTATTAATCAAAATGTCAGTGCATCATTATTTCATTTTCAATAACCTTGTTTGTGTCCAACACGTTTTTTAACATGCTTTGCAGTTTGCTTTCATGTAAACACTACTTTAATTGTTTCTTATATTTCAAATTTTAAATAATTATGGATGCAATAGTCTGTCGAGCTGTCTATGGTCTACATATATTTTGTCAGGCTGCATAATAATATGTTTTGTATTAAATTGTCTATTTTTAAAATGATATCAAGTAGTTTGTCAAAATATGCCTTAATAACATCAACCCACTTTTACAATGGTTCGATACCTGTTTGCCCATAATGGTCGATATCTGTTTTCCCATAATGGTCCGATACCTGTTTGCCAATATTGTGCCCACGAGGGTCCCATGTTGGACCCATATCTTAACCCGTATGGGACCCATGCCAATACCGGTTGCACTTTCCATGTGGGTACCACATGGGTTACCCATCTGGGGCCCATAAAGGAATCTATATGGGACCCATATCTGTTTGCCCACATCGGTCCCATGTTGAGCCCACGTGGGTCCCATGTTGGACCCATATCTTAACCCGTATGGGACCCATGCCAATACCGGTTGCACTTTCCATGTGGGTACCACATGGGTTACCCATCTGGGGCCCATAAAGGAATCTATATGGGACCCATATATGTTTGCCCATAACGGTCCCATGTTGAGCCCATGTGGGTCCCATGTTGGACCCATATAATAACCCGTATGGGACCCATGCCAATACCGGTTGCACTTTCCATGTGGGTACCACATGGGTTACCCATCTGGGGCCCATAATGAAATCGATATGGGACCCATTAGGGTCCCATATATTTTGCTAACTGGGTAGTTGATAAGGATATGTTGAGGGGGGGGGGGGGGAAAGTGTAGAGATGGGTTAATCAGGTTATGGGTAGTGTGAAAGGGGGAGGGAGAGGGGGAGGGAGAGGGAGAGAGAGAGAGAGAGAGAGAGAGATATGGGTTAATTGGGGGGGGGGGGGGGGGGGGGGGGTATAGTACATTGTAAACTAAAAGCGACAATAAAGACATATTTCAATTAGAAACATTTTAATTATGTATTTTCCACTTGAGTCTCATTAGAACATTCATTCTCCATGTACATGCAACTTAATTCTACATACAACTTTTCTTTTACAAAACCATAGAAGTGTAACCCCTACTAAGCCTTTACACGATGTTCGAATTGCTTATTGTAAAACTCTTTCCCTTTAGTAGATGCATGCTGACGTATGTGTGTGACTGAAGACTTTTGAAACTATTGTGACGAAATCTTAAAATTGCCACAATGAGTTTAGTTGTAATAAATAAGTATGCTTTCATTAATAGAGAGTTTACATAGTTTAATCTAAATTTTTCCAAAGTTGTCTGCTTCATATTTGTTGTATGTTGGAAATGGTTAACTCTTTGACTGCCATGTTAGACATACGCTAAAATGCGTAGAGTGGCGATATGCATTCCTTTAATCACAACATTTAAAAAAAAAGCTTTTTCAAAAATGAGAATGTAAATGAGCGTTGCTCCAGGAAAACTTTCCTGTAAACAATTGTATCACTTCACGAACGCTGTTTACAACACGTCTGGAGATGACGATTTTGAATTCAGACAACTACATATACATGTTTCCTGGATATCATGCAACTAAAGTCCACACAGCCTTCGTCCTAGGTAACTTTAATCTCAGGCCATACTCTAAGTATAAGGTTTTCAATGTTTTCACAATAGCCAAATAAGGCAAAACAGACCCGTTCCCTGGTGCTCATTTTTCTTTTTACAAATCACAATGAAATGAAGGAATCTTATAACGCCTTCCTGTGAACGGATATCTAAATTGGGCCACTTGTATCCGAGGAGAAGATTCTAAAAGTTATCCGAGAGGTGTTCAACTTATTTTTTTCACCAGATTGAAAATACCAAAAACGAATTGCATTTACATTTTTGGCCGGTTTGCTCTAGCAATTCCGGTCTATAGATTGGCGATGTCCGTCTGTCTGTCCGTCAACATGTTGGTTAAAGTTTCAGGTTGAGCCAAATCTCAGCACTGGAAAGGGTTACAAACTTGAAACTTTGCCTGAAGGGAACCAGTAACAAGTTATATTGATTTCTATGGTTACTTTGACCTTGACTTTTGTCGATTTTCAAGGTCAAATTGCCGACAATCCGGCCTTACCGTCTTCAGCGGTTTCTTGTATTCTAAGAAATGTTCAATTTGAGCTCCATACCAATACTATATCATTCCACAACGTTTGGACTTAAATGCCAATGTCTTATTTATAGTTTTGTTCTCAAGTGTTCCCCCACTCCTCTTTTAGTGCAAGTTAGAAACCTGTTAAGGTGTCGAACTTTTTCTTTTGTAAACTGCGTTTCAATATCCACCAGATTCAAAAGACCATTGGTGCTGTATCGGATGTCTTCGGCACTCACTCAAATTTACTTCACAGTTTTGGCCTGAATATACTGAATGGTAATTTTTGCTGTCTGGCCTGACGCGGAATATCGGTGAAACACCATGTACTTGGAACTTTCTCCTTTGAAGAGACGGGGCATATATTTTTCCAAAAGCTTTACGAATCTATTTATCATAGTACTTTGAGTTTCCTTTCGTGCCATTGTCAATGATTCTCATTACAGTTGCGCAGCAATATCACACACCAGCCTATATCATGAAACCGGCGACGAAATCATCACGCTCAACAAACTTCAACGTATGCCAATCGTCGAGACCCTTTCTCTCTTCTTCTACCATAACTTCCACCTATGTAGAACGTTCCCTCATCAGAGGTAAAACGAATTTTCGAATTACCGTTCCGCAGTCGCTTATACAGCTTCCAAGACCTTTGTCTGCGGTTAATGATTTGCCTGGTATTTATCTTATGGACACGGTACGTTTTCCGGAGTTTTCGAAATAATGCTTTTAACAGTTCCGATTGAGGCACCCAACATCGTTGACATCTCACGTTTCGTTTTTTTATTGGTCTTCGATATTGCGGAACCGATATGCTTAATATCTGCCGAAAGTGACCATATAGAGCGGGGTTCTTTTTAAATCTGGGATGATTCTCGCTGTTACCGGCGGCAGTAGGCATTGCTCTATATTATTTGACAAATATAAGTTTTAAGTCCCCACATAAATCGTATATCCATGTTCCGTCACCCCATTATTTGTGTTCCTATAGGAGTGTTTAGACTTCTAAAGTCCCTGCAACATCACTTATTTTTATCTCGAACACTATTGCATAAACAATACCAAAGTGAATGTTTATCATAAATGGTTTAATAAATTGGATGTACTGTTCGAATATAAGTTGAACACCTCTCGTATTAAGACAAAAATGTCAACATAATGGCGGCCCTGCTTTTGGACAAATCAAGATGAGTGAAATGAATTGGATAGAGGGTCGGTCGCCCAAAAAGATCCGTGTGAAATTATAACAAAACTGGGCCATTGGATCCTGAGGAGAGAACGTTCGAAGTGTTTCCCTTTATCTTGCCTATATAGCCTATAGTTCTAAACAGATTAAAATTATTTGAAGAAATATTGAAGAGGACATTGGTTTTTTTTTGTTTTTAAGTTTCATCCCAATTGGCCCAATGGTTAATAAGGATAGTACTAAGGAGTTGTTTTAGTCAAACATCAACGCATGGCGGAAAGGTCTACATGACATAATAGCCTTATATGTCTAAAATGAAACATATCCTCCCTTTTAAGCACTATTGGTCGATGACATCTAAGGATAATTTGTAGGAAAAAATCCACCAGCCGTTTTGGAAGAGGTTTCGTTTGTGGCATACTCATATTGACTCTCTAGTTGACAATCACCCAACGTTACATCGGCGAAGTATCAGGGGTGCTACACTTCAAGAAGTTTGTTTCGTCAGATATTGATAATCATAGCATTGCCATTATACATTGACGTATTATCTTCTGATATTTTCAAAATTCAAATTGCTACGTCGTTTCTTTCAATAAGTCGTCTGTATCAGATCGAGGTTCGACAGTTACAAATGCCAAAAGAAGTCATAAAGCACCAGGGAAACCCAAAAGTGCACCGAAACATGAATTGTTCCAACGCCTCTTGCGTTTAGATCTAACCTGTTCGCAACACGATCCAACTCGCGCACAGCAGGTTAAGGGTTAACGTATGAAGCTTATGTAGTTATTTTGTTGTAAAAAACTGATTAAAAGTGTGGTTTTCATATACTGATCTCATTTTAGGACAATGCTTTAAACTAAGAAATAAATTATCATGTGAATAGCTATTGTTGAATTTAATTCTATGCATCATTTTTCGTAGGATCGCTTTTTTTTTATAATGGATATGCATATTACTAGTTTATTTGCTGTTTTTTTTCTTGAATATGAATATGTATATACTGATGTTATTACGCGGCTGCATCAGCACCAGTGCATATATTGGTTGTGAAAACACTCACTAATCCTAAAGGCTCACTTTCAGGTTAGCTAAACATATATGGGTTTTCAGCAACGAATGGCCCATGAGGGCCTGAAAGAATTACAGTGATAATGTCGAATGGCTAATTAAAGCAGATATTATTAAAACAGATCAAAACGGGAGTGAAAACGTCGAAAAGGAAAATTATGTATAATAGTTATTTTAAAGTCTTATAAAGTTATTATAAAGTATTACTATAGTATAACTTTTAACTTATTACACGTATACAATTCATAATTGGTACAAACAATTATTTTAACAGCTTCAACAAACATATTCATTATACGCTTGTTTTATTTTATTGAATAGCTCTAAATACATATCACTTCCATTAACTACAAACAAAACACAATTCTAAGTATTTAAAACTTTAAAATTTTATACAATTATATATAGGTTATATATTTTCCTTTTCGACGTTTTCAGTCCCGTTTTATTAATTCGACGTTCGATCTTGTCATTTGACGTTTTCACCATCACCCGCCTGAAACACACGAATGACAACCCATCATTGTGGGACAAAGAAGAAAAGTCCCCGGGTTGTGCCAGTTCTGACTCAAGAGTCATTATTTGTACAACTTTGTTACGTGACCACCAGATAAAGTGAAACTATTTGAAAAACGTTGAAATAAAAGGAGAAATTGCTGATTATGAGCAATTTCTTATTTTGCTTTGATGTTTTCGAAAGTTGTCTCATGCAGATGTATCAGAATGCGACTACATGAGGGAAATGGGTTAAACACAGTCTAAGTAAACTGAAACACCGAGTAGTAGCCAAATATTTATCTATGATAATGAGAACACATATCTTTCTATATAGTATCTATAGCCTATACAAAAAATAGCAGTGCCACTAAACAATTGTACTAACAATACCATGCATTATTAACCCTTTTCCAAAAACATGCGATTTCTGTCGCCTTTGTAGCAGAAGATGTTTCAAAACAGCGTTCCAAAAGGAGAAATTGCCCACTTTTAATCCACCACCACCTCAGTGTAATTGAGATTTTCGCGAATATGTGCTGGTACGATGGAGACGACTTAGCAAGTGAAACAACAACAACAAAAATGGCTGCGTTTATGCAGCTTTCAAGGTTACTTTTACTTTACTTAACTCTGTTTTATCCAGCAGGACTGTACCTTTCTATAAGTATATATGAAACTTAAATGATTTTAATGTATGCCCAATAACAATATATTGGAAATTTCAGAATCCACGTCAGTAGCACTGAATCGGTGAAAGTGCTCTGGATTAAGTTTTCTGTATGTTTCGCAACTGCGAAAGTTCTTCACTGGAGGTTTCGAAAATATTTTTCGATCTTGTATTTGGAATACGAAAAAGATGACTTTCGAATATTTTTCTTGCTGTGTTTTATTTTTTGAAATTGATAAAACGAAAAATTTGCTTCAGTTTTAAGGAATTGCCAAGAAATCTCAACTGGTCAAGTTTACAGGATCTAAACTAGTGCCACTAGTAGTGGTAGCCAGGCTTTTCGACCCTTCGGTTTTGATTCCTCGTTTCCGACCCGTCGTTCAATTGTCAGTTATATTATTAAAATGTACTTTGTTGTATTTTCACTGTACTGTTTACAGAAAAAAAATCAGTACATTTTTTTTAATAATTATATTTTCATATCGTGTAAATTCGCTTCATTTTTCAATAAAAATATTTATATTCAATCTTCTATATGTCAAGGAAGGTAGCTTTAACTCTCTCATCCTATCACAACAACTCATATTTCTAATACACTAGTTTTTTGGGCCTTTACTTAATAGAATATATTCATTAGATTTATTACAAATTTTGAAAAAAAGTTGTTTTTTATAACTATACCTAAACAATACATTTCAAATCGCAACTTCAGCAGTTTTCATTGCACTGTTCAAAAAAAGACATAAAAAAAATTAATTAATGTATCAGATTAACCAACAAGCAATCAATTGACAATTAGCAGTCAAGCATGACTGATCATGGAGGGTCGAAACGTCTGGCAGCCAACTAGTGCACTTTTAATTAAATAAACGGGTGCTGGAGGTTTTGGTTCATGACAAGTTCAGTAAATTGGTAATCTATAGTTAACCTGTTGGAGGTTTTGGTAAAAAGGAATTTATATAGTGTTGTTATAGTATACAGGATTATTTCCTATCCCAATCAACATCTTGCCTTGTGTGTAAGCAAACAATCAATTAACTGTTAAATAATAAATTGGTTTGACATCGAAGATTTACTTAACTGGTCATTTACTAAACCTCCAAATAATTTAAGGCTTTATCTGGATCAAAGTTAATTTAGATCTAAACACTAAACCAATAAATCAAACATAGCACCAGCTATAATTTTCAAGAACACTCATTGATTAATACTATCTACTAAATATTTTTTTTTACTCTTAAAAAAATATGTTGATATTTTTTGTTTATCTCTTTTTCATTGAAAATCAGAAATAAGTGTTATTTGGAATTTTAGTCCTGTAGATAAAGGATTAAATTATGATACTAAAATTGTGCAAACTCTCTATGAAAGAAAATATTTATAATAATAATTAATGTGAAAACCGGACAATTACTGATGATGAGCAATTTCTTCTTTGGTCTAGATGTTTCTAAAAGTTGTCTGCTGCAGATGCATCAAAATGTTTATGTAAGTTGGAAAGGTTTATATAAGTCATTGAGTGAAATTTGAATTATTTTTTCTATGCTCGGTAGGCCTACAAAACCAAAGGTGATTCAATTAGATTCTGAGATTCAGGGTAGATTTACAAAACTGTTTCAAGTTTGAAGTCAACCCATAGCTCTATATTTATTGAATGTATGCAGTTGAAGAGTTTCTCAAAAATGCCTGGTGGGTATGCGATCAAAAAAGCAGAAGAACTAAAGCTTTGATTTTCATTATGTATTTAATTTATCTTGCAGACAAATTGTTCGCCAACTGCCATGTTATATTGGTTCCACTGCAAAGCCAACTTGTATTATAACCGTGAGAACAAACTGTCATCGAGCTCTTATCACCAGAACAAAAAGAAATGATTACACAAGAACATATCCAGTACAACTGGTTCTTGCTGATGGGTCATCGTTTACTATTCGATACAATACACCACGAAGGATGATTATAGTAAGTTACAGAACACATCAATATGATAATGTCCTTTCATGACATGGTGGCAGAGCTCTTGAGATGGCAACATTTCTCTTATTAAACCTTTCCCTCATACGACAATTCTGCAGCAGACGACTTTGAACATATTTTGTCAAAACATAGAAAATCTCTAAAATTGAATGGATAACCTATGACAAAAAGTGGAAAACATTGTGGCAAAAGGAGAAATTGCATGTTTTGTGCAATTTCTTCTTTTGTCACTATGTTTTCAAAAAGACGTCTGCTGCAGAGGCATCAGAAAGCATCTATATGAGGGAAAGGGTTAAACCTTTTCCACATTTATACAGAAAATCTGCAGAAGAAGACCGAAAATAAATTGGTAAAACTGTAGAAAATCTAGAAAAATGAAAGTATAATTATTGAATTGAGTTAAAAACATTATTACAAAAAAAGAAATTTGCTCTATATTTGCAATCTTTTCTTTTGCCACAATGTTTTCAAAAGTGATTTGCTACAAAGGCATCAGAATGAGTTACAAAAGGGAAAGGGCTAATTAAGCGTAGTCAGGCGCGTAGCTGGGTCGATTTGTGGACTACGCACCATTCTAGGGGGGTCCGGGGGCATGGTCCCCCGGGAAAAAAAATCGTCTATATGGGCTCAGGTGACTTCTGGTGTATATTTCACAATTTCTAAATGAGCCTACTTGATACCCTTATGTATGGCATATCTACACAAAATATACTAAAAACGTTTGCAGCATTCGAAATTTATTTTTACCAACATTGACTGGCAGTTCAACAAAAGTGAAACCTCGAAGAAACCGAACTGAGTGATCGCAGTTCATATGCCCCGGCTTTGGCATCACCATAGTTAAGGAAGAAGTCATCTAAGCTGTCAACGACCGTCGTATACGAGCATTTGAAAGTGTTAAGTGCGACTGTAATTTAGTCCGATTTTTCATGTGTTTTATGCTTACTTAGTTTCATGAAAACGCAACAACCGTTTGCCCGAGAAGTAAAACAGGAATGCCACTTCTTGAACGGTCTTTATCATGTTTCTGGCAAGTGGCTCCTCGGACGCATGCTATAGCAAGGTTTTGACAGTGAGCTGTGTAATGGTTGTACACTGGCTGCGTCGGGAATTATCTGCCTAATTCGCTCGAACACCACGGAACTTTCCGGACATGTTGGATGCTCCATCGTAGCCTAACCGACTTGGTTGTATGGTCGAAGTACCTCAAACAGAGCGCCACTTGCTCCATAGTAGACGCGTCAGTGGCTACGTCGGTCATAAACCCAAAGAACGGAACACTTTTGCATTTGCGCAAAATTTCCTCACTGATTTGATCCCCGCATATCGTGATTACTTCATTTTGTATAGCGGATGAAGTGTATCGCGTCACCGTTCTTCAAATGATCACGCAGCACAGGGTTATATTTGGCTTGGTATTCTAAAAGTGCTTTAAAGATACTATTTGTATCCTCATGACCATGTATAGCTAGATTGTGTTTACAACAAAGGATACAATTGTATGAATTATGCCTTGTAATACATGTATGTTCTTGCTAACTAGGTCATCATTGGCATAGGAAACTGATTGGGCAATGCTTTTCTTAATTCCAGACATAACTGCAGTGAAATGTTCAGACGCTTCAAGCGAATGCGCATGTGTTTTGCACCTAATGTGAGCGGTGATAACCTTGCCAAGATTGCTTGGGTCGGTTGATTGTTGCAGGTTGCGACACTAGCGATCTCTTCTCAGATCCAAATAAATAGCACGGACCACAATTCGCTCCAACAATATACGTCGAATATCGTACTCCCATGAACAATACGAAAATACTATATGACTGTATACAAACTACATAGGACATCTAATATTATCAATAAATATAGATTATTCATGTGACATTTTGATCATATCTGAATTGTTCTGATTTGTCCGTTTTCACCCTTACCCTCTTTAGGGTCCAGTTTTTATTGCATTTTTCGCATTTGTTTCATTTTCATTTTTGGAACTCTCAAAATATTTCTTACGTATGTGCGTAAGCCTAGCTACGTGCCTGGTAGTGTTATGGGTATTTGAAAGAATCATGTCATCGAGACTATTCATTTTGAGTTCTACTACTAATAGCATAAGGTTTTTGAGATTAAAGAAGGATTGTATCCCCTTTCCCTCATACAGACACTCATAGTGAGCTGCAGATGTGTTGTATGTGGTAAAAGGTTAAGCAATTTAACCTAATGTTATTGGTACTTGAAAGAACATGCTGGGGATTAATTTGAGTACCAACAGCAAAGGTATTTGAGATTAATTAAATCTTTCCCACTTGCAGAAGTATTTGGACACATCTCATGATCTGCAGCAAACCTCTTTTGGAAACATTGTGGCGAAAAGGTAGAAATTGCTCATAATGAGCAATTTCTCCATTTGCCTGAATGTTTTCAACTTTATTCAATAATTGTTCTTTCATTTATATGTTTTCCAAGTTGTCTGCTGCAAATTTGTAGTATTTGTAGTTAAGTCTGTCTTGGGAAAACTGGAACAATGTAAGTTCAGATCAATGCATCTACTCTGTCTTATCAGATCCTACAAAAGATGACAGAATGGTCTGACAGACTTAACCCTTTCCCTCATACGACAATTCTGCAGCAGACGACTTTGAACATATTTTGTCAGAAAATAGAAAATCTCTATAATAGGATGGATAACCTGTGACTAAAAGTGGAAAACATTGTGGCAAAAGGAGAAATTGCACGTTTTCAAAAAGCCATCTGCTGCAGAGGCATCAGAAAGCGTCTATATGTGGGAAAGGGTTAATATCTATGTGAACAGTGTAGATCTTGATATGACTAAATGCATAGGCTTAACTAAACTTGTACCTTATCACATGGACCTGCTCAATACAGGATTGGAAGATTTATATAAATGTTTTCTTCAGCCTTAATTATTGGCTGAACGAATGATACCAAATAGCTGAAACAGGTATTATACTAATACATGTACATGTTATGAAAAATGTGACCATCTGCTTCTGTTTGTAAGACAAATTGCAGTCCAATGTGGTGAAGATCTTTTTGTAGCTTTTCAGATCCAAAAAAGATTTAAACTTCTGTAAACAATCAACATACAGTATATGTCTTATTAACATGAATTATTTTTACAGCTGCCAGAAGATCTTAACAAACTAACGCCGGAGGAGAAACTTACCAGGTATCGACGAATGGACCCTCCCAAAAGAGTAAAAGTGGAAGAATATGTTCCTGATGAATTTGATACCACAAGTAGATTCAAATATATAGACCAAATAAAAAAGAAATGAAATAATTAATGTTGAACTCCTTTCCTGTTACAGAAGTCTTCTGACACAATTGATAAGATGATGTTTGAAAATATTATGGAAAAAAAGAGAAGTTGTTCATAACAAGCATTTTCATTATCTCGAGCATTTTCTTCTTTTCTCACAGTGTTTATTACCTTTCATCAAAATCAGACTGTCTATTGATTCTTAAAATGTTCCAAGTTTCTTCTTCAGATATTTAAGAAGAAGACAATTAAAAACTATGACATCAATTAAACACTCAACCCTTTCCCAAATACAACACATTTGCAGCATATTTGAAAATCTCTATAAAATAAAATGAAACTATAAGTATTGAAACTTTGCTTAGGAATACAAGAAGGCATATGAAAGGATAGCCTATCATAGAATATATCTTGCCTTTTAAAATGTGACAGTTGATCTAGTCGGATTCCATATTGATAAAACAGTAGCTTGTGTATGTAAAGCACCATCTATCCCTTTCCCTCATATAGACGCTTTCTGCCGCCTCTGCAGCAGACAGCTTTTTGAAAACATAGTGACAAAAGAAGAAATTGCACAAAACATGCAATTTCTCCTTTTGACTCAATGTTTTCCACTTTTAGTCATAGGTTATCCATTCAATTATAGAGATTTTTCATTTTTAAACAAAATATGTTCAAAGACGTCTGCTGCAGAATTGCCGTATGAGGGAAAGGGCTATCCGAGTAAATCCTATCAATACATGAGTCACAGAGGCCTAGCCACACATCTGCCAGGCAATAGCTTTCTTATTCAGCAATTATAAGGTCTACATTGTATATACTCAAAAGAATCGTTTCACTAAGCAGAGGTCCAGATAAGGAGGGTTATTTAGCTCTTTTCCCCTCAATTTCTCTCATATTATTAATGCAAACCCTATGTTGTGGGTACTCCACATATGGTTCGAGGGTCAAATAAGCATTTAAGAACATTCAAAACGCCCCTTATCTAGAGCTCTGACTAAGTATGACATTATAGGGTTTGGCAGTCGACTATGGATTTCAACGTTCTGTTAAACTCTACAGGAAACATACCTTTTAGGATGATAAATTTCCCTCATGCAGACACAGTTTGGTTCATCAGCAGCAGAACAACTTCGAAAACATTGTGGCGTAAATGAGAAATTGCTCACAATAATGCAATAATAAGCAATTGCAAATATTTCATATTGCATCAATGTTTTCAACTTAAATTCAATAATTTTATTGTAATTTAAAGAAATCTTCCATATTTGTGACTAGGTGTTTTCAAAGTGGTCAGCTGCAGATCTTGTCTATGTTGGAAGAAATGAATGACTATTCATTGATGACGGTAAAGAGTTTCATGAGTGGCTTAATGAATAGGTTTCAACTATTGAACATGTTGATCAGATAGCTCAGAGGAGCATTCTGATCAGAGTCTATGTTGGGCACCGAAAATTGGTTTTCCTTGGGAAAAGGTTCATAATGTATATGAGATGTACCATTTATAAACTGAAACTATGTTGTAATTGTCAATTATATGACAATTAATGAAAATATTTGAGGATTAACCCTTAACCACATAAAACAATCGACAGCAGACGACCTTGAAAACATGTAGGTAAACACCTGTATAAATGAAAGCATAATTATTGAATAAAGTTGAAAAGAGAGTGGTAAAAGGAGAATTTGCTCTTTATGAGCATTTTCTTATTTTGCCTCATCGTTTTCTAATGTCGTCTATAGAAGATGTGTCGGAATGTATCTATATGGGGAAAAGGGTTAAGCTGGTAATGATCGGTATATATAACTCTTCATATGTCAGTTATATAAAGAAATATGAAAATATCTGTGGTGTTTTTCTTACCTAATGTATATTTTTTTTTTTATTTTTGTCAAAGTTCAATTCTGCTGTATTATCTCTTTTTCGTAATATAATTATACCCCCTTCAAAGAAGAGGATAGGAGTCACTGTGTCGGTCTGTCTGTCGGTCGGTCGGTTGGTCGGAAGCCATATTTTGTCCGGCCTATTTCTTACAAACCACTAGGCGGAATTCAATAAAATTTTACGTGAAGCTTCTATACCAAGAGGAGATGTGCATATCCTAAAGGGGTTACAATTGCATGATATTTTACAGAGTTATGGCCCTTTCACTAATTAAGTTATGGTGTAGGTCAAGGTGCTGTTTAGGGGGTATTTTGTCCGGTCTATTTCTTACAAACCACAGGTTGAAATTCAATAAAATTCAATAAAATTTTACATGAAGCTTCTATACCAAGAGAAGATGTGCATATCCTAAAGGG
Organism: Serripes groenlandicus; assembly: GCA_031761405.1. Classification (NCBI taxonomy): domain Eukaryota; kingdom Metazoa; phylum Mollusca; class Bivalvia; order Cardiida; family Cardiidae; genus Serripes; species Serripes groenlandicus. The sequence goes on from JASEVX010000001.1 coordinate 144,990,492, forward strand.
GTTACAATGGCCTTTTACTAATTAAGATATGATGTAGGTCAAGGTGCTGTTTAGGGGGTATTATCATCTTCAGTGATAGTTCTAGTTTTTTTTGCAGACAAAGTTATAAACATCTAGGAAACCAGAAAATCTCAATAAATTAAAATATTATTTGAATGCAGTTGACAATATATTTCAAAAGTTTTCTTCTACAAATGCTTCTGCATATACGGGAAAGGGCTAAATATCCATATGTGAATATGATATAAACAGGGTAAGATTTCTCCTTGTTTATTCCTGTCCTATACATAGTCGCTTTCTGTGGCCTCTGCATTAGATGATTTTTGATAACATTGTGGCAAAAGGAGAAATTGCTCATAATGAGCAGTTTCCCTTTTGAGCTCGCTTATTCAAAGAGATAGGGGAGCTTATGTAGTCACCCCGGCGTCCGCGTTGGCGTTGCCAGCTTGGTCAAACCTTTGCGTGCAAGGCTCTGGAATGGATTTTTACTGAATTGTGCCCCATATTTGGACTTAGAATTTTGGTCCAACCTTTGCGTGCAAGACCTTTTCTTAGACACTGTATATGCTGTTGCTTTGAAACTTCACACACTTATTCAGGGTCATTAGATGACCTTGTATGTCAAGTCCCATAACTCTGGAATGGATTTTGACTGAATTGAATTGTTGTCAAATATTTGCGTGCAAGGCCTTTTTTCAGACACTGTATGCAGTTGCTTTGAAACTTCACACACTTATTCAGGGTCATTAGATGACTTTGTATGTCAAGTCCCATAACTCTGGAATGGATTTTGACTGAATTGTGCCCCTTTTTGGACTTAGAATTTTGGTCAAACCTTTGCGTGCAAGGCCTTTTCTCAGACACTGTGTAAGCTGTTGCTTTGAAACTTTACACACTTATTCAGGGTCATTATATGACCCTGTATGTCAAGTCCCATAACTGTATTTTGACTGTATTTTCCCCCTTTTTGGACGATCGCCCTGATAGGCGAGCTGTATTGTCCTCCTACAATTCTTGTTGTCACTATATTCAAACTCTTTTTAATAACTCATTTATGAAGGTTTTTCATGTTTTTTGCCCATATGTTTTCAAGGTCTTCTGCTGCAGATTTGTTGCATTAGGAAAGGGTTATTATTTCTTACAGCATAATGCTGTTTATTAGATTACCTGAGCCAAAGGATCAAGGTGAGCTATTCTGATCATTCTCTGTCCGTCGTCCGTCGTTAACTTTTGGCTTTAAATTTCATCTCCTTAACCACAGGACCACTTTCAACCAAACTTCACAGGAATGTTCCTTTGGTGGCCCTCTTTCAAAATTGTTCAAATATTTAAATTCCATTGAAAACTCTGGTTTCCACGGCAACAAAAAGCGAAAATTAACCAAAACTTAAAAAATCTTCTAGTCTGAAAGTAGAAGGCACAAGCCTTTGATATTTGGTATGTAGCATCATATTGTCTGCAAGTGGGAAAGGGTTAAACATGTTACACGTCGGTGTACATCGTTGCGATGACAACTTTACGACTGGTGCTATGTTGTCGGGATAACCTCTTCAGCATTATGTACATGTATATGTGCGTTTTAGACCTAGGAATAACAGAAGGTATACTTTTCTGTTATTGCGAACAGGTGCTCGAAAACTACAGTGTTGCGTCATCTTTTCTAAGCTAGATTTTCGCGCACTTAATCTAACTTCTATCCCGGCAATACGACAATACTATTCTTAATTTTCTAGCCAAATTAGCCAGTAAAAATAACAAATGAACCCCTGATATAACTGAAATATTGTTGGAAGCATTATTAAATACCATCCAATAAGCTTTGCCGATAAACAAACCACTTCGATTGTAAATGATAAGGACATCCGCATTGAGTTTAAATGCGGGTTCGAGCCTGACCGGATCATACAAAAGCCTTATAACGGAATTCCTTCTTTTCTGGTTAGCTCTTTCCGACCTGCATACGCATTCTGAACAAACCACTTGTAAAAACATTGTTGCAAAAGTAGAAATTGCTTGTAATAAACACTTGTTCCTTTTGCCACAATGTTTTCAAATCAACCAACAAATAGTTCTTCATCCGCTGTGGTCGAGTGGTTAGCGTCGGGGATTTCGAAACCGGGTGTCCCGGGTTCGATCCCCAGTCGCGGCACTACGGTCATGGTGATGTGCCCTTGGGCAAGGCACATTTTCTAGCCTAGTACTGGTTTGTTTACCCAGGGATCATGAATAAGTGAACTGTCGTCGTGATATAACTGAAATAATGTTGAAAGCGGCGTAAAACCCCAATAAATAAATAAATAAATCATTCAAAGGGATTTTCCATATTCTTTATTCATCTATTTGTTTTCAAAATCGTCTGCTGTATATTCATTGTATGATTGATATGGTAACAACTCACTGAAAATGCATTATGGGAAAACCTGCGGTTAGTGGGCTGCATACGGCGCTCATTAACAATATGATGTCAATATTTCCATTCAATCGTCACGATGGCTTTCTCAACAATCTAGCTGATAGAAATATGCGGTCATGTTCGAGCGTCCATTGGACTAGGCAAATATCCTAACATTGTACGGGTTTGTCATCAAGGGATCAGGGATAAGAATACTGTCGTCGTAATGTAACTGAAATACCGCTGTAAACGGCGTTAACCCTTTCCCTCATATAGACGCTTTCTGACGCCTCTGCAGCAGACGGCTTTTTGAAAACATAGTGACAAAAGAAGAAATTGCACAAAACGTGCAATTTCTCCTTTTGCCACGATTTGTCATAGGTTATCCATTTAATTATGGAGATTTTCTATGTTTTGACAAAATACGTTCAAAGTCGTCTGCTGCAGAATTGTCGTATGAGGGAAAGGGTTAAACCACAATTTAACCTTTTCCAAACATTTTTCATCTGCAATTTTTAAAAACAATTTCGAAATAAGTCATCTTTTTTTTTCATTATTAGCAATTTCTCTTGAGCATACTAACTCGGTCAATTGCCCGTAATACCATATCATATCCTTTAGTTAATGTACCCGTTATGCCATATTTGGTCCTTTTAAATTGAATGTCACTTATCTATTGATTGGCCGCCATTTTAAAAGGTACTTAAGTTATAGCACTGTTAGCAGATCACCTGATGTGTGTTTCCTGACTCTCTCGTACGTGTACCACTATTACACCATTACGCCGATTTCAACAGTTTTTATATCACGACTGTTCTTGTTAAATACGAGTACTTCCGGTGTTATTTACCCTGACACCCCCGCATCGGTCACAATGCTGTCCCCAAATGTCAAGGCGGGAAGCCATTGCATGTAATACCAATGTTTGGTACGAACCGGCCGGGGATTGAACGCTGGTCTCCCGCTTAAAGCTGGCCGCTCTGATCAACAAACAGTTTTCATGTTTTCATACGGTCGTCTTCTACAGACGCGACAACATGCGTATGACGTGTGGAAGAGATTATTGATTATTTTGTATTGTCATATGAACCTTCCTGAGAGAAAACCAACATTATGGCCTCTGCGTAATGTATCGACCGAGATCAGTCCGCACAGACTGATCCGGGCCGACACATTCCGTCTCAGGAGGATAGGGGTATAGCGTAATGATTCCCGAAACAGAAAATTCACAGGAGGCGAAAAGTGGCTGCCTGAATTAGCCTGCGGCATGCTTGGGCTGATCCGTGTTGATACTTTACGCAGATTTCAAAATGGTGGTTTTATCGTGTGACGCCTCTTATTTCGTTTACGATATTAATCTCCTATTTAAAGTCCCCGTTTTTAACCTTAATCCTTTCCCAGTTACAACAAATCTACAGCAGACAACTTTGATAACGTCTCAGAATATTTCTGTTTGGAAAATTACTATAAATGACAGTACAATTATCGAATTGAGAAGAAAACCTTGTGATCAATTCCATCTTTTGCCACAATGTTTTCAAATATCGTCTGATGTAGAAGCGTCAAAATCTGCTTGTATTTGGAAAAGGTTTAACACACGCCATTGATCGGTTTGGAAAGCAAACTTTTAATTGTTTACAGACACTTAAGGACGTTGTATACATACATACATACATGGCTCTGTTTATTGAATGCTCTGGATGCTCGAAATCTAGTTATTTTTGAACATAGAGGCTACATAAATAAATAGACTAAATGAAGAAAGGATTTGGTGACACTTGGTGTATGTTCAGGCTAAGATGAGTCTTCACTTATCTCAAATATAATACAAGCTTTCCCCTTGGCGAGGTTCTCAAATTTTAAAAGCTACCCAATACGGATACTTTTTTCCTTTTCAATAGCCGTCAGATGCAAAGGTTCCTATTCTCGGTCAAATAGAGACAACAAATCAACCAACCCTTTCCATCATGCAGACTGATCTGCAGCATAAAAACAAATGGAACAATTTGTAAAAACAAAAATTGCTCATCATGATAATGGGCATAAAACAAAAATCCTTTCACAGTTGTCCGTATGATTAGCTGTCTGTTTTCCAAGTCGTCTGACGTCTGATTTGTTGTTAGTGGAAAAGGGGTTTATATTTACCTTAAAAAAAATGTGTTATAGAAGAAGATCTCTTAAATAATAGTTGTACATGTAGATCTTGTTCTAACGTTTTCTATATGCAAACTTCTGTTATTTCAGGACTTTCAATCGTGTTTGAGTTATATACCACAACAAAAGTTTTGCTTTCTCTAATATTTTGTAAATCATGAATGGTGGAATGTATTTAAGTAAATGACTAACTTTCTGACTAACAATAATTGTTCAGAAATTATTTTTATAAGGGAAAAAGAAATGAGGAAATTTGCTGTTAGGTATTTAAGTACGTGTATTACTCAGCGCTAAGTAAAGCCCAGTAAGAACTGTAGATGGGATTTTAGTCAGAAGTATTATAACTGTAACCGGGCAGTAAATATGCTGGTGAGACTGTGCGCATCAACAGGCTCTTCAGGGCCTTCATCAGTCGTCGCTGATTTGTGTTTACCATTTCAATTGTGTCCAAATGCAATAAATTCTGAGAATAAATTGTTGAGTTGAGCAGCCCTTGGTCAGACTGGGTATGGCTCTTTAACGGTGGCACAGTCTTCACACAATCGGTTCCGCAAAAGTCATTGCGTTACAAGCCCCTTTTCGAGACACGCGGTTTTAATTGATCGTCGTTATGGGTTTGTATTTGCAGGGACTTCCGTCCTCAAGTAAACCCGTCTTACTTTATAACCCATGTTTGAAAATATACAACTCAAAATGTACCCACGTCTTATATCGAATGCCACTTTTCCCCCACTTTCATATTCATTTTGATCCTTTTCCTATTCTAACATTCAATTTAGCATTTGTAAAACTAATCGGATCTGCTGCCACACCACTTCATATCTGGATAATTATGCCAGTTAAGAATGGTAAGTTGACAGTGCCACATTGAAAGTATGGATTATTGAAGAATTAAAACTGTTTTGAAAGTAACTGTGGAATGACTTGATAAGTTCAGGTTAAATTTATTGATAGTTTGTGAATCGGTTGATGTTGAAAAGTAGTTTTATCTCTAGATGATTAGGAATGAAGTGAATAGTGAATAGTGTATGTATTATCATTATTATTATTATTATTATTGTATTATTATAATTATAATTATTATTTAAAAAAATAATAATTGAATACCATGTTTGCATTAGGATGAATACATTATATTTGCATTTGATTTGTCTTTTCTGCATCGCTTGTTATCCTTTGTTCAAAATCGGACGACTCTTTTTCATGTTATAAATAATTTTGATATCTTAAATATAAACAATGCTGATTTCATGTATGACACTCCGTATGTTTACACAGAAATACATTGATGTTCCAAGGCATACATACATTGATAATGACGTTAAACAGACGTCTTTACACAAAATGAGTGATTCTCCTTTACCTCACGATATTTAATAATGTGTCAAAGTAATTTCTCGTGTTTTACAGATATAACAAATTTTGTCTCAAATATTTTTAAATCAGATTTTACCAAATCAGGTAAATGATTATAATTTTTAGTTCTAGGTTCTACAAGCTAAACTTGACCTGCCAGGATGTCTAGCTGTTTTGAAGACTTCCCCACGACGGATGTGCTGTACGATGGTAATATATCTGTCTGTCTCTCTGACTGTCTCTCTTTCTGTATATATGTCTGTCTGTCTCTCTCCCCTCCACTCTATCTCTATATCTCGCTCTCTCTTTCTATATCCCTCTCTCTCTGTGTCTATGTTTATCGCTCTCCTTTTCTGCCTGTCTGTCCGTTTGTCCTTCTCAGTCTTTCTGTTTCACTATTCTCTCTCTGTCTCTGTCTCTGAACTTATCTGTGTCTCTCTCTATCTGTCTCTGTCTGTATGTCTCTCGCTATATGTCTCACTGTGTTTGTCTGTCTATCTGTATGTCTGTCTGTCTCTGTCTGTCTGTCTGTCTGTCTGTCTGTCTGCCTGTCTGTCTGTCTCTCTCTCTCTCTCTCTCTCTCTCTATGTGTGTGTGTGTGTGTGTGTGTCTGTCTGTCTGTCTGTCTGTCTGTCTGTGTGTCTGTCTGTCTGTCTGTCTCTCTCTCTCTCTCTCCCTCTCTCTCTGTCTGTCTGTCTGTCTGTCTGTCTGTCTCTCTCTCTCTCTCTCTCTCTCTCTCTCTCTCTCTCTCTCTCTCTCTCTCTCTCTCTCTCTCTCTCTCTCTCTCTCTCTCTCTCTCTCTCTCTCTCTCTCTCTATATTTGTGTGTGTCTCTCTCGCTCTCTCTTGATCTCTGTCTCACTGTGTTGCTCGTTATCTCATCGCCGTACTATGTTTACATGTGCTATCTCTTTACTCGGGTTTGTCCAAATAGAATATAACGTCTTAGGAATTCGTTTTTAATATTTATATCTGTTGTCATTTATTCAGAATTATCGGACGATGCCCCGATGGTTGCATGTCTCGGTGTGGCCGGGTTGATGACTATCATCTGTTCTTTCATTTTTATCGAAGAGGTTTTATTTATAAAAAGAACGTACGTTGACAACCAGGTAGTATGTCGGAATGTGCTGATATTACTAGGTCTTTATCCGGTAAGTACACGAGCCACGTCTGGCGATAAAAGGTTGCATAGGGACTTTCCGCCGTTCTTTCCTACATTTCAGTTATGTCACGATGATAGCACATTTTATCCATGATACCAAGATTACTTACTAATACCAAGCTAGAAGATATGCCGTGCCGATGAGCACTTAAACAAAATTGCATCCATTAGGGATCCAACCCGGGACGCCCGATCTCAAATCCCATACACAACATTCATGTAACAAGTTTACTTCAACGAATGCCTTCGATAGGGGGTTGCCTTCCCGACATGCCGTAACATTTTTTTTTTATCAGATGTTACATCTGGGTCTACACTACATTAAAGCGGACAGTGAAGACTCCGACGAGACCGTGCGAATGCACAGGCTCACCACTATGACGCGGGCAGGGAATACTTTGATGAGACTGTGCGAATGCATTCGTTCACCCGAGGTTTCTCTGTTCGTAGATGCAGCAAGACACGTTTTAGCCTAACGACGATGAATCATATATCCTTCAGGTAGTTTGTTTCACATCGATGATCTCCCTTACCGTACCGACAAGTACCATACTGATGGACATGGTCTCTGGATGGTAAATCAATTTGTTTATTAAGTAACCCTTTCCCTTATCCGGGTAAGCCTGCGCCTTATGCTTAGGCTGATCCGGGTCGATACTTTACACATAGTTCCCAGTGTTGGTTTTCTCGCGGGACGGCTCATATCTGTTATAGCAATGAATTCCTAACGATTTACCTTAGCCAATATATGTAACAGATATGCAGCCGACGTCCTTGAAAACGTCCTTGAAAACGTCCTTGAAAACATTTAGTGAAACAAATGAAACCATTCTTGTGAAAGGAGAATTTCTTAATCGTGAGATATTTCTTCTTTTGTCACAACGTTTTCAAATGTTGTCTCCAGCAGATGTGTCAAACTGGGTCTTTTTACGACAATATCACCCTGTCACAAGTGAGTATACATATGAGCCGTTCCACGAGAAAACCAACATTATGGACTCTGCGTAAAGTATCGACTCAGATTAGCCTTAGCAGGCCGCGCAGGCTAACCCGGACTAACACTTTCGTTTCCTGCCGATATTTTGTTTCGGAATTCATTACACTATACCTCTATCCCTCTGAGACGGAATGTGTCTGCCCGGATCAGTCTGCGCGAACTGCGCAGGCTGATCTGGGTCGATACATTACGCAGAGGTCATAATGTTGGTTGTCTTGTGGTCTTGTGGTATGGCTCATACATATATATATGTGTGTGTACCGAATTGTGAATACTTGTAGTTAAACCTTACTTATTCGAGAAGCGTCTGTTAATTACTGTATGTCCGGATTATTATATAACTCAGTTTTTACGTTGTCGGTCGTCACTAGCTTACTTTAAGTAAAGTGAGTCAAAATAGAACATATTGCATGCTGCATTTTTTTTTTTTTTTTTTCTCTCTCACATTTCTTTTCCATATACATTCTATATACAGCCTGGTATTCACTTTATGTAAACATGTATACTAATTACCTCATATCACATTTAACATGTGCAGAGTGTATGTATTAAACTGTGAAACTGTTAGAATATTTCTAAAGAAAGTTTATTTGAAAAATGTATTTCAATAACAAATTATGTTTGTGTAACATTTCTTTTAAAATCCCCATTTTTCATTCAAATTCTCAACTGCAAGAGTCGCAATGTAAGTGTACCGCTTCCGACAGTATCTGCACATTAATTAAGCTTATTTAACTTTTAGTTTTTTGATTGATTTGGGTTTAATGCCGTTTTCAACAATTCAAGTTTTCAGTCATATCACGACGGCCAGTTTCCATACCAATGTGTTTCCTGACTTTCTCACACCAGCACTCCACACAGCAGTCGTTGAAAGCAAATGATTGACTGGCAGACTATTGTATTGGTACAAGACGTATGACGCTTTTTTCATTGATTGCTTTCAAAGGTCGGAACTAATTTAGTCCGAGCTGCAGCTCGAACTCACAACCCCTGATTGAGTTTACGGGAGCTTAATTTTTAGAATAAACACCGAAGCTTAAGGAAAGGTTATGACTCGTATGTCGTTTTAGATATATACTTATTTTTGACAATATTTTTTAAATGTTTTTTTCAGCTACGTTTCAATCTGTATTTACACGTTTGTGTCCCTAACGATAAGCTATTTTGGAGATGAAGACCGGATGATACAAACTTTGGGCAAAGACAAAGTGAAGCTGAATACCCCACCATGCTGTTGTTGTTTATGTTGCATACTGCGCCCAGTCACTCTTACACAGTAAGAATCAATATTGACATACTTATTACAAATCTGAAAGAAGCTCCGCGAAAACCGACCGTAAGGCATTTGAGACCAGTGATCTTGCATTATACTGTTTGTCAATTATCCATAAAAAGTAGTCACGAATATTCTGTTGATCAGTATTCCTTTGGGTCGTTAGCAAACCATTTATGTATTCAAATCAGTAACTGACCATCTTCTGAACAGACACAATTGCATTTTATTATATGAGGAAGACCACCCCGCCCCTTTATGTAGTGGTAGAACGTTCCTCTCGGGTGCGGGAGGTCACGATTTCGATCCCCAGTCGGGTCATACCAAATGGCTGCAACCCCCCCCCCCCCCCCCCCATCCTCTTTGGCGCTCCAGGGTGCGGGGTTAGCATTACGTCTGGCTGCTGGTGTCAGGATAAATTGACCAGTAGTACTGGTAACTTACCCAGGAAATGCCGTGATATAACTAAACAAGTGATGAAAGCTGGGTAAACACCAAACAATCTAGGAGGTAATCGTGTTTAGTTGCCGAACTGGACATTAATTGTCTTCCAAAACCTTGACTGATTATACCCGCTAAAACTATATATATATACATTACTAAGTATTCGTTTACAATTACAGTATAACTTGTGCTTAAGACCACATTTGTTTAGCAATTACCTGTCTATAGCAACCACACTTCTAATAACCTAATTACCCATTTAATGCATAAATGACACTACAATCAAAGACCACCTGTGAGCACAGACCAGATTGTTCCTTTCACATGGGTGGTATTTAAACACAGGTCTGACTGTAAATGAATTTTAAGGACCATTAGGAGTGGCCGTATCTAAGTTCAAAGAACTTATGGCCAGGCGCTTTGCATGTGAAAAGTAGTTTAGATTCTACACATTTTTTCTCAAAATGCCCCAAAATGCAGCTGCGGCGATAGACATCTGCGTAATGTATCGACCAGATCAGCCTGCGCTGTCCGCGCAGATTGATCCGGCCGACACATTCCGTCTTAGGGGGATAGATGTATAGAGTAGTTATTCATGAAACAGAAAATCCACACGAGGCGAAAGGTGTCTATCCGGGTAGGCCTGTGTGGCATGCTTAGGCTGATCCAGGTCGATACTTTACGTAGAGTCTACAAGGTTGATTTTCTCACGAGACGGCCTACACATTGATTATTGCAAAGATATACGCCCCTGGTATTTGCCTATGCGCTACACATGTTTTTCGGCTATACAATGTATTTAAAGGTACAGCTAGTTATAAGCCATTCCATTATACCTATTTAGGGTGTTTCAGTATCATGAGGAGATGAACATAGTATCTTCGCGTGTTAACCTTTCCCACATTCAACAAATTTGAAGCAGAAGACTTTGAAAGCATGTACACACAAATATGGAAAACTTCTTTAAATGAATGTATAACCATTGATTGAGTTGAATGCAATGTGGAAAAGGAAGAATTGTCGCAGTGTTTTCAAAAGTCTTCTTCTGTCGAGCCCCGGTAGCTCAGTCGGTAGCGACGCGGTCTGTCAATCCTGGGGTTGTGAGTTCGAATCCCGGCTCGGCCAACTTTCTTTCCGACTATTGACAAAAGTCAACGCGACATGCGTCATTCGTCTTCCACCAATGGGCTAAGTCTATGTGGAAAAGCAGCCAGTTGCTTGGGAAGACTGTTGTGTGGAGTACTTGTGTGAAAAAACCAGGAAATGCATGAGTAGGTGAACTGGCCGCCGTGATATAACTGATAACTTGTTAAAAACGGCGTTAAACCCCAATCAATCAATCAATCAATCAATCAATCGAAAGTCTTCTGCTGAAGAGACGTCAGACAACGCTCATGTGTGTGTGAAATGGTTAAGACTCGACATGTTTATAGAGTAATGGCATGCTGATTTTCTACAACCCACTTGGGTTATATACATCTGATTGCTTATGTTCTTGTTTTCGATCATAACTTCTTGAAAACCTTAGCCTCTCGGTTTCAAATCGATATAAATACATATTTAAGACATTTTAAAGGGGGAAAACGGATAACTAATCATAAAATTACCTTTAAGAATAGCCGTTATTTACCTTTATCTGTCCGGCGAAAAATCACGAGGTACTACTCACTTCTTTATACTATCCTTACACATATTCGTGTCTTTTTGAAAGCGAGGCTAAGGTAACGCGTGACTACTCTTTGAGAATAGAGTAAAAACCTACTGGTAACATATAGTGTTCGTTTTTCATGTAAATATCGGTTCGATCCCCAGTAGCGGCACGACGGTCATGGTGGAGTGCCATTTGGAAAAGCACAATTCATAGCCTTGTAATGGTTTGTTTACCAAGGGGTCATGACTAAGTGAACTGTCGTCGTGATATAACTGAAATAATGTTGAAGACGGCGTTAAACCCTAATAAATAAATTCATGTAAGTATCATTTAAAACTAATCTGTTACTCGAATACCTATGTTGATAACAATAACGTAGAGTACTCTGTCAATTTGATAATGGTAAAGGCATCATCATAGTTTGTATTGAGGGGTTTAAAATGGTAGTTTTGATTATACTGTATTGTTAGTTGACAGTTCATACCTACAACTTCATCTATACCCTGTCCCATCCCTAGTAAATAATACGATACGTCTGTGTGTTTCAGTAAATCGCTGAGTAGACTAAAGTTATGTGTTACACAGGCAGTTGTTCTTTCTCCAATATTATTGCTGACAGCTGCCATTTTGGCGACCGATGGGCGATATGATCAAGAATTTGTAAGTTCTGATAAACATTAAATTGTATGTAAAACAAAGAACAAGTTTAAAATAGAAATAACAATGACAAATGGCATATAGTAGACCCCCGCTAACTCGAGCACGTGTTAATTGGAATACATCTTTAAAATCGATCCATTTCCTGAGTTAGGCTCGTCTTTTAAAAACAGTGTAGCAGCAGTTCTGCAGTTCCGGACTGATGCTGCGCTGTTTTATTAATATGATTTTATCACTTATTTAATTGCATTTCATGATAAACATTACATAAAGGGTAAGTATGGGTCCCTTCGAGTTATCGCGATTCCACTGTTTTAGATAAAGACATACATATGTGATATGTTTTCATTGCGTTCCTGTTCCATGAATGTCGTTTGTATTATCGTATCGAATTTGGACGTGATTAAATTATTATTTGCTAATCTTTGTTTAAAAATACGCGATTTCATTTCCTTAATTAACCGAAAGAGAAAGAAATTGTTTTTTAAAACTTTTAGATGAATTTTCATATTTTATTTTAGGAGACAAACTCCGGCTACCCATACATCACGGTACCACTTACAATAAGCACCTTATTGTCCTTCTATGGTATGATTGTAATATGTAGGGCGTCCATTCCTCATTTGAAACACCAGAATCTATTGATGAAGTTCATCGCACTGCAATTGATGCTTATTTTCAACAATCTACAGCGTTTGATTTTTAATGTGCTTGCTGAACAAGATATACCAGGCTGCAAGGGGACGCGTGACTCCATCGTCAGAGGAGCGGGTATGACTATTTTAACTAAATGACTCTTGTTTGCCGAGTCCTTTTTTTTTTTATTTCTCCGCTATTGCATCATTTAGCCCTATCACACACAGACAATTGCTGATGCCCCTGTTGCAGACGACATTTTAAAACATTGTGACATTGTGGAGAAATTGCTCTTAATGTGTTCAACTCAATTCAATGATTAAAGCTTTCATTTAGAGAGATTTACCATATTTTAACCAGAGGCTTCCGAATTCGTCTGCTGCAGATTTATTCATATGTGGCGAAGGTGTAAAGTTGCATTTAGGGTACAAAGAAAGTGAAAAGGTTTCGTTTATTATTAACACTCACATAATCTGATTTATATATGCACTGTTTGCTTACAAGTCAATGAAGCCTTCAAGAAGCCTACACTGTTCAGTGAACATTTAAATCACAAACATGTACATCATATTGACATGTAAGTTGAAAGTTGCCTACACTTGTCATACAAAACGCGTTAAACTAACATTAATCAATCAATCGATCGATCAGTATAGACATGTCAAAAACTCTCCTCTTATTAGTTTTCTTAGAATGCTTTTATTATTTTATTTTTTTTATCTTATTAATTTTCACTTTCAGCAATAAACAGTGCCATTCTGACGGTAGAAGCCCTCCTGTTGTCCTTATTGAGTCGAAGAGTATACCGCAAGCCGAATGTACGAGTCATGGGGAACATATGAACTCACAGCCTAACTACATAGGACTCATAACAAACAAATGTTGTTTTCTTTTCAAAACATTTCCCAGTTTTGACGCATAGTGCCAAAAGGAGAAAATTCTCATGATGAGCAATTTCACCTTTTGTTACAATACTTCCAACTCAATTAAATTATTATGCTTTCATGTATAGATACTTTCCATGGATTTGCTTAGATGTTTTGAAAGAAATCTGCTATACAATGGTTTATTTTAAGTGTCTAGTCCTGCATAGGTTGATTCCCTTTTCAAATATGGACTGTAATTAAGAATAACATAATAATTGTCATTAAAGTGATTCTTAGTGAAATAATATGTTGCAGTGAAAACATTAATTCGGCGAAGATTTAACCTTCTCCAACATACAGATGCTTTTTGGCGAATGCGAAGAAGTCTGTTTTTGAAAACAATGTGCCAAATTGAAAATTGCTCATTTTCAATTTCTTCTTTTGTCACAATGTTTTCAGCTTTATTAAAAAAAAAAAGTTCTTTCATTTTCTTGAGAGTTTGCATATTTCTTTTTCTTCCCCGGGTGTGGTTAATAGAAAATCCTTGCAAATCTTTATATTTCGTTTTTGAAACTTTTACATGCAAAACGAGAATTCTGATTTGAAATTATTCTTTTCGTATTATATTTATAAGCTTTACAGTGAAAGCGATATTTTACACAACACCGGCAAAAAGGAGCAAATATAATGTGTGTATGTGTGCGCGTGTAATCTTGATGACGTAAAATGTGCTGAACTTCAGATCAACATTTTGAAATGCTGAAACTTCTGCAAAATTGCTAATAAATACAATAAAGTAAGTAATAAATAGTTCAAAACTATTTTGGCAGTAAGCGTTTAAAAACACTCAATTGAAAGTCATATAAATGTACACAATATGGCTTACTGGATATGTCTATACCGAGAAAAAAAATAAAGCATAAACGATCAATATTTAGATGTTTATTGTTCTGGAATGTAAAATTATTATTTTAATTTTATCGCAGAATTATGATTCTAATATTTCAGGACAACATTTGAACAGTTTTAAAACATTGACTATACTATCTATACTCTGGAGTTTGGCACATTTAATTCATTTTACTGTCTGTTTGATTATGTTTGGACATTTTTGTATTTCACGAGGATTCCCTCAATTAAATATCCAAAGTAGTGTATTTCATTAAAGTTTAAAGTTTAAAGTTTATTTGTTACTCTCGGTACATTTTAACCCTTTCCCCCATACGACAATTCTGCAGCAGACGACTTTGAACATATTTTGTCAAATAATAGAAAATCTCTATAATTGAATGGATAACCTATGACAAAAAGTGGAAAACATTGTGGCAAAAGGAGAAATTGCTCGTTTTGAGCAATTTCGTCTTTTGTCACTATGTTTTCAAAAAGCTTTCTGCTACATAGGCTTCAGAAAGCGTCTATATTAGGGAAAGGGTTAACAGTGTAATATGAGGTAATAATAAAAACATATATACCTTTTGTAATGTGGGGAAATATATATTGGACATCTATATCATATTAAGTATTAAGTCATGACATCGCTACCCCTCCCCGTTGATCCTGACCTCTGTGCTAAAACATAAATTATTATATTACGGTTATTTATTTTCGTCACAAAACTGGTTTCATTTAGTTTGAAAAGACAGATGGTTGTATAAAGGAAACTATGTTCAGATTTGACGAATACATATGTACTTCATAGTCAAAGATATGAAGCGATTTGTAATCTTATTGGCGGGATCATATGCCGGTAGATCGGCATTGAGCCAATGGGACTACAATTATCTTTTTATTTTATTTTTAGAAAACGTGCATGTAGAACTTAATTACATTGAGGCGAATAGTGTAGACTCTAGTGAGACTGTTTGATTGCAATGGTTCGCCTGAATCTTCACTGTACCCAGATGCACAAAGACCCCATATCTAGTCAGATAACATGATATGATTGTTGTATATTGTCAGACCGTTTTACATATATATGAAGAAGTTTATTTCAAATATTAGTTCACACGGCCATATGGCCCGTGAGAAAAACAAGATTGGCATTGCAAGGTTGAGCATGTGAGGAATATTGGACTATTTTATAAACATTTACATAACAGTACATAATTCAGAGAAAGGTAAAATGTCGCGTCATACACGGAAAATGGTCAAAATAACAAAGTTGGTTTAAAACACATTTTCTGTTTTCTTTAGATAAATAATGAAAACCAAGGTTACTTATATAACATGTGCAATATTTAGAACAATCACATAGCTATAGGGATTTTAAATTTTTCAATGTAGCGAATACAGGAACAATAAACAAGTTAAAGACATCAAAATGACCAAGCGTGACATTTTTTTTCATCTCTACACAGATAACTGTCGTAATAATAAGTTATTATTTGTCGCTTGTCCCTTCTGAAAATAACTGTATCGCAAATAGAGACAAATAATATTATTTGATTTCGATTGTAAGCTTTTCAATCGACAATATCATTTAATTTGAATCGTTATTTTATGTTTAACCCTTTCCCTCATACGACAATTCTGCAGCAGTCGACTTTGAACCTATTTTGACAAAAGATGGAAAATCTCTAACATTGAATGGATAACCTATGCCAAAAAGTGGAAAACATTTCGGCAAAAGGAGAAATTGCACGTTTTGTGCAATTTCTTCTTTTGTCACTATGTTTTTGAAGTCGTCTGCTGCGGAGGCGTCAGAAAAGTGTCTATATGAGGGAAAGGGTTAAACTGTTATGACTGTAAATGCAATGGTTTTTCTGAATTTTCACTGTACTCAATTGCACGAAACCCCAATCTTTCTAGACAACGCTAATACAATGATGCATAAAGGTCAGGATCAGGTTAAAATTGTAGATTTATAACTCTCTATCTGCAATACATTGGTTTATAATAGTGACATTTGTCTCGCCACAGGGTAATTCTGTTTGCTTTTTTTTCTATTTTGTTATAATGTTTATTAAAAAAACCACGTGGAAAATGTTAAGTTGTTATGTTTTTTAGTTCATAGATTGTTGTATTGATGTTTTTACCCTTTCCCACCTACACCAAATCTGCAGCAGACGACCTTGAAAAAGTCTAGGTAAAAACACAGAAAATCCCTTTGAATGATAGAACAATAATTGAATAGAGTTGAATTGCTGGTGGTTTTGAGCAATTTCTTCTTTTGTTGCCATGTTGTCTAAAAGTCGTCTGCTGCAGAGGCGTCAGAAAGAGTCTATATGAGGTAAGGGTTAATTAAATCATGCGCATTAAGATTCCAAATCGCTAAACGTGACTCATATACACGTACTATGGACATGCGATAAGTCGAAAGGCCCCCCATTAATTATTTCGAGTTATCGTCGTGTTCGAGTTATGATTAATTCAGTTATGTACATTCAGCTTCGTTATTCATGTGTACTTAAATGTTATGAAAAGCAAGTCAGTAATAATCAAATGACTCGGGAGTACTGAAAGTCCGGTTCACATGAAAACGCCGACGATTATATCAGTTCAAAGATGTTGAAAGTACACACACAAGAGTGTATGAAGGGTTACGAACAATGATAAGGGTCAATACTCTGTTAATTTTGTTTCGTGTACACACTCTCTGCATACAAAATAAAAAAAAAATGTTTTTGATTAATAGAAATGTACATTGAATTTGTATGGGGTTTAAAGCATAATTTCCTATGTTTTTGAGTGCCTGCATAAATGTAACTCTTTCAACAGTAGATTTACTATTTACCTTAACTATCCATTGGAAGTTAACTTTAGTAAAAGAGGAGTTGTTTCCCTTGTATATTGTAATGTGCAATAAAAAACCAAACGTAGACATTCCACAAACATAGATTGATTTTGATACGTGTAAACACCATAAACAATCACTGTAACTTATATCCTTTGTAAAATAAAAAAATATTAGTTATTTATCGGCGGGATATGTATTCATCCAACAATTAAAGCGAAAGCAAGGCTTGACCTCCGATCCTTCCGCCAATACGGAGCTTGACAACATGTTTGTGACTCAGTGTCTCCGGCCATCACACGGATGTAACCGAATTTCGTTTAACATGCAATATTATCAAAACCATACATATGTGTGTTTCTAAAGGCATGTTTTCAACAGTTACTGCGTTATCACGAAGTCATTCATACATGACATTTGCCTATTTTGATTATTCAATAAGAATTGGTGGACTATTTTACAATGCGCACGTCTTATTTTTTTACGATAGAAGATTCTGAAGAAGTTTGTAAATTCTAATAAGAGTGATCTGATGCACTAATAGGTATTTGCTATATGAAACAAATAATTGGTAGATTAACCCTTTCCCTCATATGACAATTCTGCATCAGACGACTTTGAACATACTTTGTCAAAAAATAGAAAATCCTCCACTTGTCCCCAGAAATTTGTCCAAATTGTAGTCATGGCTTATCAGTCCTGGTAATCAGCTGTATTAATTAATTTGCCATTAACAGGGATTCCCTACTGGGCTACAGTCCCCCATTAGTTATCTCCGTCCGATTCATGACACCATCACAACATTTGCATTGTTTGGCAGTAACATTGCACTGTAGCTTTATCATTGCATTCAGTGTAATATAAAAGCAAAGTCATATTTGTGATTGCTGTTTCTTTTAGGAGCTTTTGAATAACACTTATAAAGAAGTAAAGATGACTTAATAAAATGTAATAGATTTTTTTTACATTATGACTATTATTTGTTTAACCATTTCCCTCATACGAAAATTCTGCAGTAGACGCATTTAAACATATTTTGTCAAAATATAGAAAATCTCTATAGTTGAATGACTTAAAGTGGAAAACATTGTGGCAAAAGGAGAAATTTCTCGTTTTGTGCAATTTCTTCTTTTATTACTATTTTTTAAAAAAAAACTGTCTGCTGCAGAGGCATCAGAAAGCGTCTATATGAGGGAAAGGGTTAACATTGGATATATGATTTCAGCACAATTTGTTCAGCCTACGAAGTCGTAGAGCTCACATGTTTGTTTTAAGTATTGCTTTACCATACACATCAAATTTGCAGCAGATGACTTTGAAAACGCCTTGGCAAAAATATGGAAAATTTCCATTAATGTAAGAGTAATTATTGAATAGAATTGTAGACAATATGACAAAAACAGAAATTTCTCATAATGAGCAAATATTCTTGTGTAACTAATCTTCTGCACACACATCAACATTGGTTTGCAAGTGGGAAATAGTTAAGTAGATTTGCGTTCACATATTAACCCTTTCCCACTGGCAGACACATTTAATGTCATGTTACTTAAAGAAATTTTGGTAAGAATGTGATTTTAATGTAAAGAAAATAGTTTGAACCTAAGTCATTACGGGTAAGAGATCTACATAAGGTATGCGTAACATAGTGTAAGAATAGAATGAGACGTTCATAAGATAAACATATTTGAGGCAAAAACATAAGCATTTTATTACCTAGATAAGGATACTGTTTTTGGTCAGATTGTCAATTCTAAGACTAGACCAAATTTAAGAATGTAGTTTAACAGGAGTTGTTCTCAACTCTTAACAGGTAAGTTGATTTTAAAACTTCTATTTCTTTCAATTTGGGATAATATTGGAATAATTCTAAATGTTCATGAAAAATCCTGGTTTTAACTTGAAACTGTGCTCTATTGATAGGAAACTTATACTCTTAAATGTAAAAGAAAGAATTGAAACAATAATGTCATTGCTAAACCTCTTTTAAGAATTTCTTCTGTTTATTTAAAAAAAAATGCATTGTTATAATTTCTTGTAATACAATCATTTTATGATGTTCAAATTTTGAAATTAGCTAAGTATTTTTAGTTTAATTACTTACTATGTGTTATGGTTAAGACAAATTCGGAATACATTCTTAGTCTGTAAGGTATTTCTCACATGCAAGCATAAACTGTATATAAGCTCAACCACTACATCTGAAAATCCCTATTTTAAGCTTTAATTTCCAAAAATATTTTTATGTTTAAGTTGCAACAGCAGATGGCTTTTTGAAAACATAGTGACAAAAGAAGAAATTGCTCAAAACGAGCAATTTCTCCTTTAGCCACAATGTTTTCACTTTTAATCATAGGTTATCCATTCAATTATAGAGATTTTCTAGTTTTTGACAAAATATGTTCAAAGTCGTTTGCTGCAGACTTGTCGCATGAGGGAAAGGGCTAAGATACTGATGCAGATGACTTTGAAAACATGGAGATAAAAAGTAGAGTTGCTCATGACAGATGAGCAATTTCTCCATTTGCCACCAAGTTTTCAAATATATTCAATAGTTATACGTTCCTATTTAGAGTTTTGCTGCAATTGTCAACATATATTTTCAAAGCGGTCTGCTGCAGATTCGTTGTATAACTATAAGGGAAAGGGTTAAAGCGTATGTTTGTAAGAGTAAACAATGTTGTGTGAGGAGAAATTTCGTTCCTTTTGCCATAGTGATTTCAAAAAAATTCTGCTGCATAGGCTTCAAAATCATACATGCAATTTCTTCAACTATTATTTAGAGTCGTCTGCTTTGAAAAATATGAACTGAAAGATCTATTTTGTAGAAGACTATAAAGGGACACTTTTAGTAGAGTTGAAATTATTTCTCTCCTTTCTCCATAATAATTTCAAAACTTGGGTGTATCAGCAAATACAGCAAAATCCATCTCTGCATCTTCAAAAGTTCACCCAATACCTTTTTAAATGTTTTTTAACAAACATTCGTCTGCTTTGTATAAATACCTACCAATGCATTTGAGTAATTTGATCCAAATGGACAATATCTGTAAGAAGTTAATTGAAATACTCTGTGAATAATTAAAAGACATATTGAACTTCCTGTATATGCATGTTGATTTCTGGTATCAAATTGCTAGGTTGCTTTTGCGAGAGCAAGTTTTTGGAAAAAAAGGAGAAAGTGATCGTTATAAGCAATTTCATCTATTTTTATAGTTATTTCAAAATTTGTCTGCAGCAAAGGTATAAAAAGTCATCTGTATCATGAAGGACTACAATGTATCTATAACCAAGCATTTACAGTATGAATTTATCAATGCATAGGTTGTTGTTTCAGACAAATATTTTACTTTATTACAATTGAGTAAATCTACTCTAATTAAGAATGTATATATTTTAATTACAAATATTACAAATATATTGATACCTAAGAACATCTTGTTGTATTTCTACCAGAAAAATAATGAAAGATATCTCTTCGGATAAAAACACAGTTATTTAACACAATTACTCAGGTTAAACCAGCAATGACCAGAGACACTAGTTTGCTTGGGTAATAAATCATGACCTGCTGTGCTACAGACACCGTATCTAATTTTATGGGCCTATTATAACAGTATTTAAGATCGGACCAAAAGTTGAAAAAATCCTATTTCTCGGGGATGTGTGGAGGAGTGTATAATTGAATGGATAACATATGACTAAAAGTGTAAAACATTGTGGCAAAAGGAGAAATTGCTCGTTTTGAGCGATGTCTTCTTTTGTCACTATGTTTTCAAAAAGCCGTCTGCTGCAGAGGCGTCAGAAGGCGTCTATATGAGGGAAAGGGTTAAGACTTTGGAAATATTTCGAATTAACAGGAAAATCGTGAGTTCCAATTTCGATTTAATGAGTGTCTATTCGATAGGATTCGTAATGAATTGATAATTAAATTATTTCAATATGAAAAGCTGCAGGTTATTGGCGATGCGAATCCTTCATATAACTATTTTCAAGAAAACAGTGCAGCAGCAGTTCTGACTGTTAACGTGAGTATTAAAAACTAAAGAAAGATCAGTTCTAGGAGATAGTTCGAGAAACGCTAAATTCTAGATATCACTTACAAGTTCGAATTATCGCGGGTTTGTACATAGCTCAGATTTTCGATGAAGCAGTTTAAACTGTTCTGTTCAGCAAACAAAATCTAGGTCATAAGTTATTTGTATAAGAAATTACATTTTAAACTTTTCAATAGTAATATAACGTTTAAGTCTACACACCGAATGTTGAACCCTTCCCCATATTTATGGTATGTCTTCTCGCTGAATGTTTGAACTCGGCTAGCTTGGAAGACACATATTAGATCAAGTTTTACTAAGAAAGAGTTTTTTTAAAAACGTAAGATAAGCTGTGAATTGCCCAATACGACTTACCGTTAAGCTTAAACTTATTTCTTCTACATCGATTGCTAAACAAGTAGAGTAAAGGATTGATACGTTCCCCTGTTTTCCTAAAATGCTACACCATACAACAAAATGGGATAGGTACCTTCATCATCAGAGGTGTAGCTTTGCAAAAATCAATGTGTAGGCCGTCTCGTGAGAAAATCAACATTGTGGACTCTGCGTAAAGTATCGACCCGGATCAGCCTATCCATGCCACACAGGCCTACCCGGATAGACACTTTTCGCCTCCTGTGGATTTTCTGTTTCATGAATCACCACTCTATACATCTATCCCAGGCTGATCTGGTCGATACATTACGCAGATGTCTATCGCCGCAGCTGTATTTTGGGGGCATTTTGAGAAGAAATATATAGGTACGTGCCTACAGTGCCTAACGGGAGCTACGCCCCTGATCATTATCCTATCGGTAATAATGTAGCATGGCACACAATTACGAGTCTGTCTTTATATTTATGATTTAAATTGTCGAAATATAAAATGCCAACGAACTTTTCGAAAGCGGTATATACCCCGTTTTATTATAAGTTGCGGTTATGAAACCAACATATTTGTATACGAACAGATATTTAAATCCTTGAGCTACACAAAGCTGACCTATTACATTTTAGACAATTTTTAAATTAAATGGACTGTATATATCAATATCTGCTTTTTGAATCACAATCATAGCAAAATAGTAAGTATATATGAAATGTTATAATATACATGAGTTTATATATTGAAGGCATGTTGTTTACATGTTCATTAATTGTGTATGGCAATGACACATCAAGTGCTGACTTGTGTACTATTTTTATTTGAGTTGATTGGAGTTGTATCACGATATTTGGTCTTACAACTAGATTAACCGAACGTGCAAAAAGGTATACGTTGTCATGTGTGTACAGTGCTGATCTAGATCTACATTGTTCACATATTACTTACACAAGATTGTTAGAAACTTTTGAAAACTTTTGTGAATTCTGATAAGAGTGAGCTGATGCACATATGAGCCGTTCCACGAGAAAAACCAACATTATGGAATCTGCGTAAAATGTATCGACCTAGATCAGCCTGCGCAGTCCGCGCCGACACATTCTGTCTTAGAGTAAGGATTCCTGAAACAGAAAATCCACAGGAGGCGAAAAGTTCCTGTCCGGGTTAGCCTGCGCGGCATGCTTAGGCTGAACCGGGTCGATACATTACGCAGACACTACAATGTTTGTTTTCACGCGTGACGCTCATACGGATCAGAACCTACACTGTACAGAAATGATAACTTGTACCTTTTCACGTGGGCGGACTAAAATATACCTATAAATGACCTTAGTTCAGTTGTTAACCCTTTCCCTCATACATCAAATCTGCAGCAGACGACTTTGAACAAACCTCTGCTTAAATATAGAAAATCTCTATAAACTAATATTTTTACTGGAAAAAGTTGAACATATGGTGGCAAAATGAGAAATTGCTCGTTTTGAGCAATTTCTGCTTTTGTTACAACATCTTCAAAAGTCGTCTGCTGCAGAGGCGTCAGAAAGCGTCTATATGTGGGAAAGGGTTATAACTGTTTTTCTTTCAAAACATGATGCCCCAATGCGGAATTATATCCATATACATGTATTGTGAAGAATACATGTATCTCAACCATTTGCCATATACAAAAAAAAAAAAAAATGCAGCAGACGACATCGAAAACATGTATTCAAAATATGGAAAATTACTAAAGAAAAAAGTTTAGTTATTTAACCTTAATGTTTTCAAAAGTAGTCTGCTGCTATTGCGTCAAAATACGTCTGCAGGTGGGCAAGTGTTAAATGATATGTATAGGATGCATATATTATATTTTTCTGAATAATTATAGTTTGCTAAGTTAATATTTGTGTCTTGCCAACTCTACAGAAATGAAATATCCATACAAATATAACATAAATAGAAAGACAATGACATAATATTTATTTGCTTTGACCTTTTGTGATTTACTGAAATTGTTTTTGTCGATCGAAAATTATGACCCTCAAAAAGCGAGGGAGTCCCTTTAAAATGTAATCCATTTATTACCAAAATATGTTTGTCTCGCAGTATTCAGGCTTATACAAAAACTCAATATAGGTTCAAGTCGATAGTTTTAAAAGAAGAAAAATATGAACAGCTAAATGTCTTGTACACTTAAATCTAAGATTGAATATTTTGATTAAGAATAGTTTAAGTCAATATTTGCATGCATGTACATGTACAAACCAAGCAATATGGGATTATTAAGCGTGAATACCGGATTATCGTTTTACAATGCAAAACTAACTTGTTAAATGTCTTTATTTTATTTGGCTACTGTTTACTGTGTTTAATGGATTGAATTAAGGTGAGATTTCGTTTTTATGCTTCTTTGATACGGCAACCCAGGCTCGTGTGTAAAGCGTGTGGTTCCTATGTATGCCTCATGAACTACTGGTCAATTGTTGCTGACACCAGCTAGTCAGTCGTAATGCTGACCCAACATCTTGAGCGTACACCCTATAGAGCTCCTTTCAAATATAGCTCCCCCGGGTAGCTCTATTCGGTAACAGTTTCGTATACAGCTCTCCGGTTAGCTCTATTCGCCGAATATAGCTCTCGTGCTAAATGAGGAGCTGTATTCGGGTTACTTGTTGCTTTTTTGTGGATAGAGCTCCCCTTCAAATCTAGCTCCCCGGGTAGCTATATTCGGAAACAGTTTCGTATACAGCTCTCCGGTTAGCTCTATTTGCCGAATATAGCTCTCGCACTAAATGAGGAGCTGTATTCGGGGTACTTGTTGCTTTTTTTCGAATAGAACTCCCCAGTTATCTGATGCAAGATAAAATTCATTTAAATTCATTATATATACAAACACGCGACGAGGAGATGCAGTAGCCATCTAGTAATGAGATTTGGCTGGCTGGCTGGCTGTTTGGTCTGTCTGTACATGTCCAAAATATATTAGGGGTAGGTGGTTCTTGACATTATGAGGTTGTTTCAGATCATTCAGTCATTCAAAATGTTATTCTTGGGTTAGGAAGTGTATTATGGGGTTAAAATGATCAAAGAAAGATCAAAGAAATAACCTCACAAAGGTCTGTCTGTCTATCTGTAATATATTCAATCAAATGATAATGTTAAAGTGATATAATCATCACGATATTTATATATAACTTCTGTTGTTAAAAATACTCAATATTCATCTCAGAAAACAGTCAAACTTGAGCCATATTTTCTAGCGCCTGTGGACAAAAAGTAAATACTGTGACCCCCCTTTTTTTCTTTCACATTTGTGGTACGTACTGACAGATGAACGGCACCAAAACTATAAGCCTTTTCCTCAACGGGGGCAATGAACTCATTTGGCCAAATGAGTCACAGCACCAGTCACCTGGTTTTCTGATTTCTGTTATATCATCAGTTTGATCAAAGTGTATGCGAGCTGTATTCGACTTTGCATATGCTATTTTTCGTATACAGCTCGCTTGCTATTCACCGAATAGAGCTACCCCGGGGATCTATATTCGAAAGTGATCTTGATCAAAGTGTATGCGATCTGTATTCGACTTTGCATATGCTTTTTTTCGTATACAGCTCGCTTGCTATTCATCGAATAGAGCTACCCCGGGGAGCTATATTCGAAGTGAGCTTGATCAAAAGTGAATGCGAGCTGTATTCGACTTTGCTTATGCTTTTTTTCGTATACAGCTCGCTTGCTTTTTACCGAATAGAGCTACACCGGGGGAGCTATATCCGAAAGGAGCTCTATAGGGTGTGACAGAGCGTCAAGGAGGGAATGCCAGCAAAACCATTTAACAACATTTGGTATGACGCTGTCGGGGATCAAATCCGCGAGGTTCATCATACCGTCCCGGTGGTGTAGTGGTAGAGCGTCCGTCTCGCGAACGGGAGGTCGCGGCATCGATCGGAGGAAATATACATTATTTTGCTTAAGCTTTGATGCACAACAGGAATCTATACTTTCGAGTATTTTCGATTAGGTTAGATCAAATCAAGCCCATACACAGTCTTTTGCCGATGCCCTGTGGATCAGTAGATAAATACTCGGACTGTCTATCCAGGGGTCATAAATTCGAACCCCGTTTTTCCCCCAAAAAGTTTAATTTCCGATGTTTGACAAACGTGGATGCGACTTACATCATTCACCTTCCACCTCAGCGTTTAACGTGTATGTTTAACGTGTATGTTTAACGTGTATGTTTAACGTGTATGTTTAACGTGTATGTGTATGTTTAACGTGTATGTTTGACGTGTATGTTTAACGTGTATGTTTAACGTGTATGTTTAACGTGTATGTTTAACGTGTATGTTTACCGTGTATGTTTAAAAGCATACTAGCGCTTTAAGAGTACTTAAACCAACACAACATCTGGTGGAAACGGGGTATCTATATATAAACGGCAACTAAAAGCCAACTTGAAATTGCACAAACCTTGACTTCATTATTCTGACTTTTTCTGTGATAGATGCATATAGCTACCACAACGTATTTCTGTCAGCTGTTTAAGTACAAATAGAGTTACCTTAAATCTCCACGAAACTATTGTTAACTCCTTTTCATTGCCGCATGCAAACTGGTTTTGTACTGTCATTTCCACATGCAAGGTAAGGGTCTTTACTTAATCGAACTTATTTGTGGAGTTTGTATATGCCTTTAATGTAAGCCAGGAAAACTGTTGTGTGAACTAATTTGTTTGCTAAGAACTTAACGCCACTTTCAACAATTTATCAGTGATATCACGTCGTTTCTTGGGTAAGTTACCAGTACTACTGACACAAGCCAATCAGTCGTAATGTTTACCCCACAACCCTAAGCGCCAAAGAATGAAAGCCATTACTTCCGTTTTTGGTATGACCCGGCCGGGGATCGATCTCCCGCACCTCTACCTCGAACGCTCTACCACTACATCACCGAGTCGGACGCTCTACCACTACATCACCGAGTCGGACGCCCTACCACTACATCACCGAGGCGGACTCTCTACCACTACATCACCGAGGCGGACTCTCTACCACTACATCACCGAGGCGGACGCTCTACCACTACATCACCGAGGCGGACGTTCTACCACTACATCACCGAGGCGGACGCTCTACCACTACATCACCGAGTCGGACGCCCTACCACTACATCACCGAGGCGGACTCTCTACCACTACATCACCGAGGCGGACTCTCTACCACTACATCACCGAGGCGGACGCTCTACCACTACATCACCGAGGCGGACGTTCTACCACTACATCACCGAGGCGGACGCTCTACCACTACATCACCGAGGCGGACGCTCTACCACTACATCACCGAGGCGGACGTTCTACCACTACATCACCGAGGCGGACGTTCTACCACTACATCACCGAGGCGGACGCTCTACCACTACATCACCGAGGCGGACGCTCTACCACTACATCACCGAGGCGGACGTTCTACCACTACATCACCGAGGCGGACGCTCTACCACTACATCACCGAGGCGGACGCTCTACCACTACATCACCGAGGCGGACGTTCTACCACTACATCACCGAGGCGGACGCTCTACCACTACATCACCGAGGCGGACGCTCTACCACTACATCACCGAGGTGGACGTTCTACCGCTACATCACCGAGTCGGACGCTCTACCACTACATCACCGAGGCGGACGTTCTACCACTACATCACCGAGGCGGACTCTCTACCACTACATCACCGAGGCGGACGCTCTACCACTACATCACCGAGGCGGACGTTCTACCACTACATCACCGAGGTGGACGTTCTACCACTACATCACCGAGGCGGACGCTCTACCACTACATCACCGAGGTGGACGTTCTACCGCTACATCACCGAGGCGGACGCTCTACCACTACATCACCGAGGCGGACGTTCTACCACTACATCACCGAGGTGGACGTTCTACCACTACATCACCGAGTTGGACGTTCTACCACTACATCACCGAGGCGGACGTTCTACCACTACATCACCGAGTCGGACGCTCTACCACTACATCACCGAGGCGGACGTTCTACCACTACATCACCGAGGCGGACTCTCTACCACTACATCATCGAGGCGGACGCTCTACCACTACATCACCGAGGCGGACGTTCTACCACTACATCACCGAGGTGGACGTTCTACCACTACATCACCGAGGCGGACGCTCTACCACTACATCACCGATGTGGACGTTCTACCACTACATCACCGAGGCGGACGCTCTACCACTACATCACCGAGGCGGACGTTCTACCACTACATCACCGAGGCGGACGCTCTACCACTACATCACCGATGCGGTTAGTGTTGTGTGAACAGGCAAGAAACACATGGTCAGGTGAATCAGCCGTGATCAATTATAACTTAAAAATCACCAAGCAACCCCAACACAAACCCGGCTTAAAACCTAGTCAATCTATAGTGACCGTCCCCAGTGTTCCGATTCGTTACTAGAAGCTTTTCTCTCATGGTTCATTGTGCTGATGGCAAAGAGTGTAGATTCTGATCAAAATGTGCTGAGAAAAAATGGATGCAAAAGTCCGTATACCTATTTGTATGCGTTGGCTATATCTTTAAGCCTCCGAGTATCGTCTGGCGATTTAACTCGCCCTAACCGAATAATGTAACAAGTACGTTGGCGTAAAACTTGATTATATGTGGTCAAACATTTCTTTAAAGGCAATGTAACATGTAGACGGATTGTGAAGGCTCTGGCGCGACTTTGTCACTCGCCAGAGTTTTCATTCAGTGCACAGACAGCAAGACCCCAAATCAGTAATCCATCGTGGCCGAATGGTAAGGGTCGAGGATTTGTAACCGGGCGTCCCCGGGTTCGATCTCAAGTCGCGGCGATCACAATGGAGTGACCTTGGACAAGGCACATTTCCTTGCATATAACTGGTTTGTTCACTCAGGGATCATAAATACTTGATATATGATATAACTGAACTATTATCGAACGCGACGTAAAACCACAATAATGATTAACCCCTAAATCGCTCTACGCAACTCACATGTGCAACAAACGCTCGCTAGGATTTGCTGTTCGTAAACGAACAAATACACAATGTAAAATATAAAACTGTTATAGTAGAAAAAACGATGTATACTTATACTTGTACGTATTTATTTAAAATATGTTATTGATAGAAAAATCAATAAAGGAATTTTAAATTATGTAATATGATCACGCCTATGAGATAGGCTACTTGTATATAATAGTGATCACATTGAATATTTCATTTCTTCACCATACATTGAATTGAGTGACTCAATAGTTTTATTCAAGCACACGCCTTTTGCCCAATAGGGACGACTGTTAAAAACAACTAGGGAAGGGAGGCATTTCTTTTCTCTAAATATCTTCGACGATGGGGACGTTGATGCTACTACAACTAGTTTACTACTTTTATAACTACTACTACTAATACTACTACTACAACGTAAACTGTTACTACCACAATTACTACTACTGCAGCTACTACTTCTTCAACTATAATAACTACTACTACTACTACTACTACAAAATCCTAGAACGGTCTTAAAAGGCTTTATCCCTGATATTATTAGAATATTGAAATGGTATGGTCTCTCAAATATGATCAATGCATATTTGAACAATGCATGACTTCTGCCGTCTAAGACTAGCTGGAAATTAACAGTAAATACTGTTGTCAATGCATATGAATCCGACAACTGGAAATTGAGAATAAGTGTCGACCTTTTCTAGATTTGAACGGTTGCACACTGCCATCTACCCAAGTATTATTTACGATGTGTTTACAGAGGTTAAGCCAAATATTGCCAGAACAATTGCTAAAATATGGGTAAACATTCAAAATGCTGACAATCTGTATTGTAAACTGTGCTATGCGTTTACCAGCGATAGTATCAAACACGTTCCTTGTGAGTGTCCATGTTTGACGTCGCAGAAAACGTCGTTCATACTAAGCATACAACATGAGGTTAATGCTGGTATTGCGGAAGAACTTAGCTCGGACTCATCTGAAAGTTTCATGTTGAAGATTCTAGGCTCAAAACTTGAAACCGATATTTCACATGAAACAGAAAGACTAATGCTCAAGCGCTCATTGGTGTATGCCTATAGCTGCATTAGGAACCTAGTGTGATCTCTCTGAATCGGAAATCACACATAGTTCCAAAATGCACTTAACTGCGTTCTGTGCTCGAACCTTAAATATGAAACACGGTCATAAAGCACATATCCATGAAGGAAAGCAGTAAATCTCACTATTCAACAGTGTATATATTCATATTATTATTTGTACATGAACTGCATAACGATGCTCTATATCCATACTATTTGTTAATTTAACTTAAACTTGCTATTATTTGTTATTTATCAATCTCCACTAGGAGGAATTAAAATAAATAAATAAATAAATAAATAAAATACTGCTGATACTACAACTACTACCACTACAGCTACTACTTATTTAACAATACTTACTATACTACTACTTATACCTACTACTACTACTACTATTACTACTACTTCTTCCAATACTACTACTACTACTACTAACTACTACTACTACTATTACTACTAATTATACAACTACTTCTACTACTACTACTACTACTACTACTACTACTACTACTACTACTACTACTACTACTACTACTACTGTTACTACTACTACTACTACTACTACTACTACTAATACTACTTCTACTTTTATTACTATTTTTACTATTTCTGCTACAGTACAGCTAGACGCAACTTAACAGTATCTTTATATATTTAATAGGAAGTTCAACGACCATAAACGACATTTCTATCAACAATTAAACGCCACAACTGAGTTTTTCACTTGTGTCATACTTGCACTGCAACGACAACGGATAGGGTCGAACTTCAACGCACCATGATCAATTAAAGAAACATGTCGTCCGAGTCCAGATTAGTGGTCAACGGTAACATAAACTGTACCATCATAAACGGAACAATTGTGCCAATTCCAAGACCTGGCCAGAGCGATAATCATGCTGTTGAAACTGATACAACGCCGGATGACAGTTACGACGCACCGGGGGCGATGCAATTTATCATTGCAACAATTCTTGTTTATTCCATTTTTGGCGTATTTTGTACACTTCTCACGAGAATTAAACGAGGGCGGGGCCGCGGTAACTCTAGTTATATACAGGATGAAATGGTGTGGAAATATATTAAATCAGAGAAAATGCTGAAAAGAGACGGACAAAGAATGAAATTGATGTATGATACTCAATTAATGGTGGAGCGGTTACAACATTATGACGAAAAATTCAAACTTATTCAGCTTGAAAAAGATATTGAGTCTGATTTCTCTTTGCAAATGAGAGACACGAGATCTAATAATAATAATAAGGTAAAAAAGAAACACGACGTGGCATCTACCGTTGGTATAATGGGAATGTCTTTATTTCACATGAACTGCGCCTCGAATAAACAGGATTATAACCAGATGGAGAAAAGCTCAACGCCCAGTCCGACAACAAACCAGGATGAGCGTCTGTTTGACTTAAACCAAGAAAAACCGACGCACGCAAATTTGAAAATATCGGAACAAGAGGGAAACGCACATAATGATAATTATTTGGATGTAACCTGGACTGAATCTGAGTGCGTAACTATTAAATTCCTTGAAACGGATGTTTGATAATATGCCTAGGGCGTAACTAGGTTGGAATGAGGTTGTAGCATACCCTACCTGTCAGGGGTTGGGATGTTCTACGATCATGCCATTAAGTTGTTATTTTCAAAATATAATTGTTATGGTGCAATCTTGGAGGGTTTGTTACCATGGTATGTCTACAGTTTTATTGCATTTTTGGACCATTTCAATTTAGACAATTTCATAAAAAGTGGTTAGTCTGGGTCTTCAAACTATTCCACTGAAGCACGGTGAACTCCCGGACTGTTTTAAATCTCACTAGCACAAGAAACTCGTCTTGTCTATTTCCAAGATTAGACATTTTTTGTATCATATACCAATATAAAGATAGTTTCTTTTAACAGCCTTACGCAGCCGGAAACCGATTCACTGCTTTTGTTTTTCGGTATATTCTTGAGCCACGTCCGAGTGTACGAGATTTGCCGAAAAATTCCGATCATCTGAACGATTGAAGACGAAATGGTATTGATATTTGAGCGGCACTTTGCGAAAAACAGCTGTTAGACATTTGAGAATATTGAAGAACCAGATTTACATGATGGATGTGCAAGCAGGTCCTTTTCAACACGTGTTATAACGTTGCTAAGGGTGGTTGTCCACATTTTCTCGTCTTGATTATGCAAATTACAGAATACACAAGCTCACTTGAGTTTTAATAAGACAACTTTTTACAAAGCGTATATCATAGTTTATTGGACACTTGGTGGTTCCTTGCATAATGAAGAGACATAGGTTACATACGACTTGAAGAAGTTTTACTGACTATTGGACTCGCTAGGTTGATACTTTAGAAGGATCTTTGATCGTCGGCTTTAAGGAGTTTATGACTAATCTTCAGGTTTTCCTTTTTGCCACAATCTTTTTCTACTATAAGTATTAATACATTGTCATTTATAAAGATTTTCATTTTTGCAAAGATAATTTCAAAGTAATTTGGTTGTACATGGGAAAGGGTTATCAGTTCGGAAACATTCATATATTGTCGACATTCACTCAACATGCACTCAACATGCACTCAACATGCACTCAACATGCACTCAACATGCACCCAACATGCACTCAACATGCACGGAGTATTACGAGCAATTAAAAGCCAAAGTCTATATGAGCCGTTCCGCGAGAAAATCAACATTGTGGAGTTTGCGTAAGGTATCGACCCGGATATACCTAAGCATGCCGCACAGGCTTACCCTCCTGTTGATTTTCTGTTTCATGACTCGTTACTCTATACCTCGAACCCCCTGAGGCTGATCTGTGTCGATACATTACGCAGAGGCCACAATGTTGGTCTTCTCGTGAAACGGCTCATATGTAGGGATTGGTATGTAGCCTCGCTCTGCAGTATCAAACAAGTTGTCATTTCTGAACAGTGTAGCCTGGTGCAAATCACATTGTCTTCCTAATCAATTATATCAAAGCTGAGCCCCGGTAGCTCAGTCTGTAATGACGCTGGTTGTTTATCCAGGGGTCGTGAGTTTGAATCCCAGCTGGGCCCAACATTCTTGACAAAAGCATCAATGTGCAAACATTATATATGGAAAAGCAGCTAATTGCTTGAAAAGTCTATTGTGAGGAGAACTGATATGGGAAGGCCAGGAAACACACGAGAAGGTGAACTGGCCGCCATGATATGACTGAATAATTATTGAAATGGCGTTAAATCCCAATCAATCAACTGATAATCGTGTACTTTATTTGTTATAACTACCAAACTAAGACATTTCAGTGATTGCTTTTATACCTTATATATAGTTAGTTGTTTTAACTTTCTGTTTTGTCTTTCATGAACGTCTTTGGAAAGTTTAATTGTGCATTGGGTGATTTGGAAAGGTAGCTACGATATTTTATTGCATTTATCTATGGATATTTAAGTTTGTACTTGCACCTTGTTGATTGTAACAATGTGTGTTTTTGTAAAAAACATCCATTTAGAACATATTAAGTGTTGCTTAAATTAGTTTTATGCTGATCATAGCGGCAGCATAAACCGACCAATGTTCTAGTCGCAAGCCTATCAATGTACTGGTCGCAAACCGATCAATTTGCTTGTCGTAAACCGATCAACGTGCTGATTGCAAATCGATTGAAACACTGGTCGCTAACTGATCAATTGGCTGGTCGCAAACCGATCAAAGTGCAGATTTCAAATCGATCAATGTGCAGGTCGCAAACCGATCAATATGCAGGTCACAAACCGATCAATCGATACGCTGGTCGCAAACTGATAAATATGCTTATGCAAACCGATCAATGTGCAGGTCGCAAACCAATGCATTTGCAAGTCTTAAACCGATCAATCGATACTCTGGTCACACACCGATAAATATGCTGATGCAAACCGATCAATCGATACGCTGGTCGCAAACCGATAAATATGCAAATTTCAAATAGATCAATGTGCAGGTCGCAAACCGATCAATATGCAGGTCACAAACCGATCAATCGATACGCTGGTCGCAAACCGATAAATATGTTGATGCAAACCGATCAATGTGCAGGTCAAAACCCGATGAATATGCAGGTCTCCAACCGATCAATGTGCTGGTCGAAGACCAATCAATGTTTTGATCGCAAACCGATTAATGTGCTGGTCTTAGCTTTCCGAATGTCAGTTGTCTCCTAGCATGTCTGGTAAGTCGGCGTTCGATCCTCCCATATCAGCGCAATGACAAAGTCTCAGAGAGAGAGATAAATAATGGAAGACAATCTACAAAATTCTAAATAGACTGTAAAGTAGAGTTATCTCTCTTTTATTCATCAACACTTACTGGTTAACTTTGCAAAAAGATCTGCACTTGTCTACTAGGCACCGCATCGATGGTATAGTGGTTGAGCTTCCGCCACGGTTTGGATGGGATCGGGTTCGATTCTCTGTCGGGTCATACCAAATACTTTAAAAATGGTAGTCATGGCTGCCGTCCTGGGCTCTCAGGGAAGCGGCGTTATCATAACGTCTGGGTTAGTTACCAGTACTACTGGTCAATTTTAACTGACACCAGCCAGTAAGTCGTAATGTTAATTTCGCCAGGAGGGCAGCCATTACTACCACTTTTAAAGTATTTGTTATGACCCGGTCAGAAATTGAACCCACATCCTCCCGCACCCGAGTCGGACGCTTTACCACTATATCAAATGAGGCGGTAGATGAGTGACGTTGATGAATTAAATTTTGACAACGAAAACTATTCCATTGAATATATTTGAGTGGTTCTCTAAGAAAACAAACCTTAAGAAATTTGTGAGCAGTGTAGATCAAGATCAGCCAAGTCGAGCCTCGGCAGCTCTGTCGGTAGCGATGCGGGCTGTCAATCCACTGGTTGTGAGTTCGAATCCCAGCTCGACCAACATTCTTTCTGACATTTGATAAACGTCAATGAGACAAGCACCAATGGGCAAACAGTCTATGTGGAAAAGCAGCCAGTTGCTTGGGAAGTTTTTTGTGTGGATTACTGGTGCGGGGAAGCCAGGAGACACGCCGTGACATGACTGAAACATTGTTGAAAACGGCGTTAAACATCAATCAATCAAGATCAGCCAACGCATCCGCGAGGTCTGATGCGTCTCTGCACTGTTCGCCAATCAGTTAAAAAAGGGTAACAAGAACATTTTGAATAGCAATACCCATCTGATACTAAGTATGAATGCACATGACAGTCTTTTTAAACACTTGCAATTATTACATAAATGTCGGTTTTAGAAGAGCACCCTCAATTTAAAATGAAAACAAAGCAATATAATATCAATTTGATTTAATTCTAATATTTGTATTGATAATTTAATTTGTATCGCCCCAAAACGTGCAGATATAACCTCACTTTGGTAGTATATCAGTTCAGGGACACTCAAGTACATGTAATATACTGTCCCTAATTAGGTTAAATGTTTAAGAAATGTCCGCATAATATATGTACATTTCTGATTTAAACACTTTTCTGCGTACTTTTAGACCAAGCCCAGTCCCGTTAGCTAAATCGGTAGTCATGCGGGCTTTCAACCCAAAGTTTGTGAGTTAGAACCCGATCTCCGGCAAACAATTCAGTCAATGCGACGAGCGTCATTCGTCTTCCACCAATGGGTTAACAGTCTATTTGAATTGAACTGGCCGCCGTGATTTGACAGATTTGTTTTTGAAAATAGCGTTAAACCCCAATCAATCAATCAATCAATCAATCAATCAATCAATCAATCAATCAATCAATCAATCAATCAATCGATCGCAGATGAAAATGGCAGAAAGTCTCTTTAGCCTCAAAATCCACGTGATTTCGAAACTAATTAGGTTATCTGCTCACGGGGGGTTTGCTTTTCATAACGTCTTATGACGTCTTATTTTATTGTATTGTGTTGCAGGATCTCAATCAAGTCATTAATGATTCAGACTACAGATCTTTGAATAGTTGCCGTAATGACCTTCCAGTAGTGACGTTAATAAGTAGTGCATGTCGAATATAACTTTGTCCTCAACCCTTTCCCACATGAAGATGGAATGTGATGCCTCTACAGCAGACGCTCTTTGAAAACATTGTGACAAAAGGGGAAATTGCTCATAAGGAGCAATTTCCTCCTTTGCCACAATGTTTTCAAGTTTTCAACTATATGGAATACTTATCCTTTTCCCTCATACGACAATTCTGCAGCAGACGACTTTGAACATATTTTATCAAAAGATAGAAAATCTCTATAAATGAATGGATAACCTATGACTAAAAGTGGAAATCATTGTGGCAAAAGGAGAAATTGCACGTTTTGTGCAATTTCTTCTTTTGTTACTATTTTTTAAAAAGCCGTCTGCTGCGGAGGCGTCAGAAAGCGTCTATATGAGGGAAAGGGTTAACCTTTATTTGTAAATAGATTCCATATGTTTGTCTATGCATTGCTCGAAGTCGTCTGCTTCAGATTATGTGTCTGTGGTAAAGTGTTAATAACGCAGACTACAAAGCATCGATAAGTGATTGAATATCGTCTACTGATGACATTAATGACTATTACATGTTTTATTTATATAACTATATGATTAACAACGTTTTAAATTAATCACCACTACCTCCTGCAGACGTATTGATAGATTTACTGGTTATCCCTATCCAACATACAACAAATCAGCAGCAGACGACTTGGAAAAGAACTGGGTAAAACTATGAAAAATCTCTATATATATATAAAATCATAATTATTAATTGAAAGTGAAAATATCTGGAAAAAAGGAGAAATTGCTTATTAATAGCGAATTCTCCTTTTGTCACGATGTTCTCAAAGGTTGTCTGCTCAAATGCTTTAACATGTGTTTGCAAGTGGGAAAGGGTTAATTGCTTCGCCATCCATCATTCTGTGGGTCTAAACTGCAAAACTTAATGATATAACTCGTCTCTGTTAATCGCTTCCGTTGTGAGGTGAATAAGAGCGCTCGCCATCGCAGTGGGAGACAAGGCTTCTATCTCAAAATACTTTATTTTCGCATACAAAATACTTTATTGTACTTAAGTAGTGTTTCCCTTTTTGGCGCAGCAGACGACTTTGAAAACATATACTCAAGATACGGAAAATATCTATAATTGTAGGTATAATTACTGAAAAAAGTTGTGACAAAAGGAGAAATTGCATCTTTTTAAAAAAAAGCAAGGCTCTTAACAAATGGATTTGAAAGCCGTTGCTCTTGTTAGCCATATTCTGCCGTACGCGCCATTTACTATAAGACATACTTGCATATTTCATTTTCACTTGAGATCAATATAAAGCATGATCAGTGTCTATATTCTTTTAGTCTAATCTTGGCCTACACAGTATATTTTTCGTTTCTCGTTTATCAGTGAAGACATAATTTTGTAAGAACTTGGAAACAAAAATGATGATAAAAACCTGTTATAGTAATGCTTCAATTGCTGTACGTTCAAGTTACCCTTATTCAACTTGAAACAATCCACACTTTCCAAATATTCTGACGCGTACTGTACATGTTTCTCCGGCATTCGTGATTTAAAATAAGGTGGAAATGTTCATATTGAGAATTTTTACTTTTTGTCACAATTGTTTTAAACTATATCCAATGGATATACTTTCGTTTATAGATATTCAGTTCCATTTTCTGCTTTAAAGGTTTCAATGTGGTTTGCTGCAGATGCGTATTCGGGATGTACAGTCGTTTTAACAGTATTTCAGTTATATCACGGCGACCAGTTCACGAAACTAGAGTTTCCTGACAATTTTAAAACAGCGCTCCACACAATATTCTCCCCAGTCTGCACGTGGTCACGTGGTCACGTTTCGAAGAAGGAATATATCCATGGATACATAATGGAAATGAATCATGGTTCAGGGAAGACAATCAAATACATACGGTAAATACACATGAGCCGTCCCGCGAGAAAACCAACAGTGTGGACTCTGCGTAAAGTAT
Organism: Serripes groenlandicus; assembly: GCA_031761405.1. Lineage (NCBI taxonomy): Eukaryota > Metazoa > Mollusca > Bivalvia > Cardiida > Cardiidae > Serripes > Serripes groenlandicus. The sequence goes on from JASEVX010000001.1 coordinate 145,028,324, forward strand.
CGACCCGGAGCAGCATAAGCATGCCACACAGGCCTACCCGGATAGACACTTTTCGCCTCCTGTGGATTTTCTGTTTCAGAAATCACTACTCTATACATCTATCCCCCTAAGACGGAATGTGTAGGCCGGATCAGTCTGCGCGGACAGCGCAGGCTGATCTGGTCGATACATTACGCAGCTGTCTATCGCCGCAGCAGCATCTGATACGGAATTTGTCGGCCCGGATTAGCCTGCGCGGACTGTGCAAGCTGAACTGGGTCGATACATTACGCAGAGTCTACACTGTTGGTTTTCTCGCGGACGGCTCAAATGTGTATGCTCAGTAAGAAGTACCGTGTATCGCGGACTTCGCGCACAACCATTGTAACTACATCAACAGACAATATGTAGTTACAGTTTTATCGCCTGAAACCCTCGATGAATTATTTCTTTAAAACTGTACATGTGCCGTGGTCTGTAAATTCGCCACTCAGACAGTAATACTCACCTTACAACACTCACGGGCTGATCCAATCATTCTCTCGCGTGGCTCATAACGGTTATAAATAACTCAATCCCTTTCCATACGATTTCTACGCAGCAGACGACATTGCAAGAATCTAGGACAAAATCAAAATAATCTCCACGAATTTAAGTTTTATCACAGAACAAAGTTTAAATCATTTATGCAAAATGAGAAATTTCTCATTATGAGCAATTATTCCTTTTGCCATACTGATTACAAAAGTCGGCTGCTTCAAAGGCGTCAGAAAGCGTCTGTTTGTGGAAAAGGGTTATGAAAGATACAAGGTGTTGATAGATCCCATAAAAACGGACATAAAAGTTGCATCACATAAAATACTTATTGCATTATGTAAATTATTCCAATTAAAAATTAAACGTTCAGTACACGCGTACGTGACCTACCTATAACATTATATTGGGTCAACAAGACTTGGATCTATGACAATGCTGACAGCCTTTAAGCGTTGAGTTCAACCGTCGGGCCACGATAGCTCAATCTGTAACGACGAAGGCTTTCAATCAAGGGGTCCTTCGTTTAACCCTTTCCCTTTATGAAGCCTCTGCAGCAAGAAGCTTTTTGAAAACATAGTGACAAAAGAAGAAATTGCTCAAAACGAGCAATTTCTCCTTTTGCCACAATGTTTTCCACCTTTAGTCATAGGTTAATTATAGAGATTTTCTATTTTATGACAAAATATGTTCAAAGTCGTCTGCTGCAGAATTGTGGTATGTGGGAAAGGGTTAAATGCCGACTGGCCATGTCGTATTGAGATCGCCATAAGGCATTCGGCCACCACCAAAAGGCTAAATCAAGTCTATGTGGAAATGTTCCAAGGAAGAATGTTGTTTGTAGTACAGGTGCGAAAAGGCCAGGAAGTACGAGGTAAATTGCCGCCCGTGATATAACTGAAATTTCAATTAATCAATCAATCTCAAATGAACACGAAGCGACAACGGTGACGAAGCTGGGACCGATAACACGGCTTCGTCTGTGCTCGTCCGCCACGTCCAATCTCAACAGGATTGTTTCCAATGATACCCATTCGGCACATACTACATGCTATCAAGTGATAATGAATTGAAGATTCGTCTGCATCAAAATGAAACCAAAATGTAACAACTCAAAATGTTATAGTTTATATCGGTATGATTTTGATAAAACTCGGGTCTAATCGCTACTTTATGATGTTCACTTACAATACAACTTCGGTGTATTTCATAATTTATGTTGGTTTTGTTTAACTTTCTGTCGTTGTTAGACAAGCTCGGGTTTGTCTGACAATATGGCATGCGCTTGCCAGGCACCAGCTTGTTTCTGATTGGTCAAAAACTATCAGACCAGCTGTGAATCAAAGTAAGGTCGAAGGGTCAATTGTTCAAATGGCGTAAACTACAAAAAACGCCAAACGTTACATTTGTACGAATATCAGGGAATTTATTGAACGTTTTGCAAATAAAAAAAGATGATTATTATATTTTACGTGATTTATGAATTATCTTGAGCTGTAAAAACTTGCCAAAATAAATCAATACTTGTTGAACCCTTTCCCATTTGCAGAAACGTTTCGACGCATCTTCAGACTTTTGAAAACATTGTGATGACATGAGAAGATTTTTTTCATAATGATGAATTTCTCTTTTCGTCACAACGTTTACAACTCTATTAATCTATCAGACATTTATTAATAGAAATGGTTAATATTTGGTTCTGGATGATTCAAATTCGTTCACTGCAGATTTGCTGTTCAATAATAAGAAAAGGTTAAGAAATCCGAAAAAAGTGGATAATAAAGCTAACATGTTACTATAAGCATATGTTTGAATAAGTTGACAAAAAGTTAATTTTCGTTTTTGCTTTATAAAATGCACATGATGCAGATTTTTGATTACTGGATTTGTATATTATTCGTCAAGTACCTTGGACCTGTTAATATGTAGAAAAAGCAATTCAGTAAAATGTTTTCAGATCAGAAATCCTTTATTCCACAGGTAAACATTAACCCTTCCTTCCCCTCAATAATCAAATATGTGGCAGATGACTTTGAAAGCATGAAGGTAAATATGGGAAGGCCAGGAAACACACGAGAAGGTGAACTGGCCGCCATGATATGACTGAATAATTATTGAAATGGCGTTAAATCCCAATCAATCAACTGATAATCGTGTACTTTATTTGTTATAACTACCAAACTAAGACATTTCAGTGATTGCTTTTATACCTTATATATAGTTAGTTGTTTTAACTTTCTGTTTTGTCTTTCATGAACGTCTTTGGAAAGTTTAATTGTGCATTGGGTGATTTGGAAAGGTAGCTACGATATTTTATTGCATTTATCTATGGATATTTAAGTTTGTACTTGCACCTTGTTGATTGTAACAATGTGTGTTTTTGTAAAAAACATCCATTTAGAACATATTAAGTGTTGCTTAAATTAGTTTTATGCTGATCATAGCGGCAGCATAAACCGACCAATGTTCTAGTCGCAAGCCTATCAATGTACTGGTCGCAAACCGATCAATTTGCTTGTCGTAAACCGATCAACGTGCTGATTGCAAATCGATCGAAAAACACTGGTCGCTAACTGATCAATTGGCTGGTCGCAAACCGATCAAAGTGCAGATTTCAAATCGATCAATGTGCAGGTCGCAAACCGATCAATATGCAGGTCACAAACCGATCAATCGATACGCTGGTCGCAAACAGATAAATATGCTGATGCAAACCGATCAATGTGCAGGTCGCAAACCAATGCATATGCAAGTCTTAAACCGATCAATCGATACGCTGGTCACACACCGATAAATATGCTGATGCAAACCGATCAATCGATACGCTGGTCGCAAACCGATAAATATGCAGATTTCAAATAGATCAATGTGCAGGTCGCAAACCGATCAATATGCAGGTCACAAACCGATCAATCGATACGCTGGTCGCAAACCGATAAATATGTTGATGCAAACCGATCAATGTGCAGGTCAAAACCCGATGAATATGCAGGTCTCCAACCGATCAATGTGCTGGTCGAAGACCAATCAATGTTTTGATCGCACACCGATTAATGTGCTGGTCTTAGCTTTCCGAATGTCGGTTGTCTCCTAGCATGTCTGGTAAGTCGTCGTTCGATCCTCCCATATCAGCGCAATGACAAAGTCTCAGAGAGAGAGAGATAAATAAGGGAAGACAATCTACAAAATTCTAAATAGACTGTAAAGTAGAGTTATCTCTCTTTTGTTCATCAACACTTACTGGTTAACTTTGCAAAAAGATCTGCACTTGTCTACTAGGCACCGCATCGGTGGTATAGTGGCTGAGCTTCCGCCACGGTTTGGATGGGATCGGGTTCGATTCTCTGTCGGGTCATACCAAATACTTTAAAAATGGTAGTTATGGCTGCCGTCCTACGCTCTCAGGGAAGCGGCGTTATCATAACGACTGGGTTAGTTACTAGTACTACTAGTCAATTTTAACTGACACCAGCCAGTAAGTCGTAATGTTAATTTCGCCAGGAGGGCAGCCATTACTACCACTTTTAAAGTATTTGTTATGACCCGGTCAGAAATTGAACCCACATCCTCCCGCACCCGAGTCGGACGCTCTATCACTATATCAAATGAGGCGGTAGATGAGTGACGTTGATGAATTAAATTTTGACAACGAAAACTATTCGATTGAATATATTTGAGCGGTTCTCTAAGAAAACAAACCTTAAGAAATGTGTGAGCAGTGTAGATCAAGATCAGCCAAGTCGAGCCTCGGCAGCTCTGTCGGTAGCGATGCGGGCTGTCAACCACTGGTTGTGAGTTCGAATCTCAGCTCGACCAACATTCTTTCTGACATTTAATAAAAGTCAATGAGACAAGCACCAATGGGCAAACAGTCTATGTGGAAAAGCAGCCAGTTGCTTGGGAAGTTTTTTGTGTGGATTACTGGTGCGGGGAAGCCAGGAGACACGCCGTGACATGACTGAAACATTGTTGAAAACGGCGTTAAACATCAATCAATCAAGATCAGCCAACGCATCCGCGAGGTCTGATGCGTCTCTGCACTGTTCGCCAATCAGTCAAAAAAGGGTAACAAGAACATTTTGAATAGCAATACCCATCTGATACTAAGTATGAATGCACATGACAGTCTTTTTAAACACTTGCAATTATTACATAAATGTCGGCTTTAGAAGAGCACCCTCAATTTAAAATGAAAACAAAGCAATATAATATCAATTTGATATAATTCTAATATTTGTATTGATAATTTAATTTGTATCGCCCCAAAACGTGCAGAAATAAAATTGAATTGAACTGGCCGCCGTGATTTGACAGATTTGTTTTTGAAAATAGCGTTAAACCCCAATCAATCAATCAATCAATCGATCGCAGATGAAAATGGCAAAAAGTCCCTTTAGCCTTAAAATCCACGTGATTTCGAAACTAATTAGGTTATCTGCTCACGGGGGGTTTGCTTTTCATAACGTCTTATGACGTCTTATTTTATTGTATTGTGTTGCAGGATCTCAATCAAGTCATTAATGATTCAGACTACAGATCTTTGAATAGTTGCCGTAATGACCTTCCAGTAGTGACGTTAATAAGTAGTGCATGTCGAATATAACTTTGTCCTCAACCCTTTCCCACATGAAGATGGAATGTGATGCCTCTACAGCAGACGCTCTTTGAAAACATTGTGACAAAAGGGGAAATTGCTCATAAGGAGCAATTTCCTCCTTTGCCACAATGTTTTCAAGTTTTCAACTATATGGAATACTTATCCTTTTCCCTCATACGACAATTCTGCAGCAGACGACTTTGAACATATTTTATCAAAAGATAGAAAATCTCTATAAATGAATGGATAACCTATGACTAAAAGTGGAAATCATTGTGGCAAAAGGAGAAATTGCACGTTTTGTGCAATTTCTTCTTTTGTTACTATTTTTTAAAAAGCCGTCTGCTGCGGAGGCGTCAGAAAGCGTCTATATGAGGGAAAGGGTTAACCTTTATTTGTAAATAGATTCCATATGTTTGTCTATGCATTGCTCGAAGTCGTCTGCTTCAGATTATGTGTCTGTGGTAAAGTGTTAATAACGCAGACTACAAAGCATCGATAAGTGATTGAATATCGTCTACTGATGACATTAATGACTATTACATGTTTTATTTATATAACTATATGATTAACAACGTTTTAAATTAATCACCACTACCTCCTGCAGACGTATTGATAGATTTACTGGTTATCCCTATCCAACATACAACAAATCAGCAGCAGACGACTTGGAAAAGAACTGGGTAAAACTATGAAAAATCTCTATATAGATATAAAATCATAATTATTAATTGAAAGTGAAAATATCTGGAAAAAAGGAGAAATTGCTTATTAATAGCGAATTCTCCTTTTGTCACGATGTTCTCAAAGGTTGTCTGCTCAAATGCTTTAACATGTGTTTGCAAGTGGGAAAGGGTTAATTGCTTCGCCATCCATCATTCTGTGGGTCTAAACTGCAAAACTTAATGATATAACTCGTCTCTGTTAATCGCTTCCGTTGTGAGGTGAATAAGAGCGCTCGCCATCGCAGTGGGAGACAAGGCTTCTATCTCAAAATACTTTATTTTCGCATACAAAATACTTTATTGTACTTAAGTAGTGTTTCCCTTTTTGGCGCAGCAGACGACTTTGAAAACATATACTCAAGATACGGAAAATATCTATAATTGTAGGTATAATTACTGAAAAAAGTTGTGACAAAAGGAGAAATTGCATCTTTTTAAAAAAAAGCAAGGCTCTTAACACATGGATTTGAAAGCCGTTGCTCTTGTTAGCCATATTCTGCCGTACGCGCCATTTACTATAAGACATACTTGCATATTTCATTTTCACTTGAGATCAATATAAAGCATGATCAGTGTCTATATTCCTTTAGTCTAATCTTGGCCTACACAGTATATTTTTCGTTTCTCGTTTATCAGTGAAGACATAATTTTGTAAGAACTTGGAAACAAAAATGATGATAAAAACCTGTTATAGTAATGCTTCAATTGCTGTACGTTCAAGTTACCCTTATTCAACTTGAAACAATCCACACTTTCCAAATATTCTGACGTGTACTGTACATGTTTCTCCGGCATTCGTGATTTAAAATAAGATGGAAATGTTCATATTGAGAATTTTTACTTTTTGTCACAATTGTTTTAAACTATATCCAATGGATATACTTTCGTTTATAGATATTCAGTTCCATTTTCTGCTTTAAAGGTTTCAATGTGGTTTGCTGCAGATGCGTATTCGGGATGTACAGTCGTTTTAACAGTATTTCAGTTATATCACGGCGACCAGTTCACGAAACTAGTGTTTCCTGACAATTTCAAAACAGCGCTCCACACAATATTCTCCCCAGTCTGCACGTGGTCACGTGGTCACGTTTCGAAGAAGGAATATATCCATGGATACATAATGGAAATGAATCATGGTTAAGGGAAGACAATCAAATACATACGGTAAATACACATGAGCCGTCCCGCGAGAAAATCAACAGTGTGGACTCTGCGTAAAGTATCGACCCGGAGCAGCATAAGCATGCCACACAGGCCTACCCGGATAGACACTTTTCGCCTCCTGTGGATTTTCTGTTTCAGAAATCACTACTCTATACATCTATCCCCCTAAGACGGAATGTGTCGGCCGGATCAGTCTGCGCGGACAGCGCAGGCTGATCTGGTCGATACATTACGCAGCTGTCTATCGCCGCAGCAGCATATGATACGGAATTTGTCGGCCCGGATTAGCCTGCGCGGACTGTGCAAGCTGAACTGGGTCGATACATTACGCAGAGTCTACACTGTTGGTTTTCTCGCGGACGGCTCAAATGTGTATGCTCAGTAAGAAGTACCGTGTATCGCGGACTTCGCGCACAACCATTGTAACTACATCAACAGACAATATGTAGTTACAGTTTTATCGCCTGAAACCCTCGATGAATTATTTCTTTAAAACTGTACATGTGCCGTGGTCTGTAAATTCGCCACTCAGACAGTAATACTCACCTTACAACACTCACGGGCTGATCCAATCATTCTCTCGCGTGGCTCATAACGGTTATAAATAACTCAATCCCTTTCCATACGATTTCTACGCAGCAGACGACATTGCAAGAATCTAGGACAAAATCAAAATAATCTCCACGAATTTAAGTTTTATCACAGAACAAAGTTTAAATCATTTATGCAAAATGAGAAATTTCTCATTATGAGCAATTATTCCTTTTGCCATACTGATTACAAAAGTCGGCTGCTTCAAAGGCGTCAGAAAGCGTCTGTTTGTGGAAAAGGGTTATGAAAGATACAAGGTGTTGATAGATCCCATAAAAACGGACATAAAAGTTGCATCACATAAAATACTTATTGCATTATGTAAATTATTCCAATTAAAAATTAAACGTTCAGTACACGCGTACGTGACCTACCTATAACATTATATTGGGTCAACAAGACTTGGATCTATGACAATGCTGACAGCCTTTAAGCGTTGAGTTCAACCGTCGGGCCACGATAGCTCAATCTGTAACGACGAAGGCTTTCAATCAAGGGGTCCTTCGTTTAACCCTTTCCCTTTATGAAGCCTCTGCAGCAAGAAGCTTTTTGAAAACATAGTGACAAAAGAAGAAATTGCTCAAAACGAGCAATTTCTCCTTTTGCCACAATGTTTTCCACCTTTAGTCATAGGTTAATTATAGAGATTTTCTATTTTATGACAAAATATGTTCAAAGTCGTCTGCTGCAGAATTGTGGTATGTGGGAAAGGGTTAAATGCCGACTGGCCATGTCGTATTGAGATCGCCATAAGGCATTCGGCCACCACCAAAAGGCTAAATCAAGTCTATGTGGAAATGTTCCAAGGAAGAATGTTGTTTGTAGTACAGGTGCGAAAAGGCCAGGAAGTACGAGGTAAATTGCCGCCCGTGATATAACTGAAATTTCAATTAATCAATCAATCTCAAATGAACACGAAGCGACAACGGTGACGAAGCTGGGACCGATAACACGGCTTCGTCTGTGCTCGTCCGCCACGTCCAATCTCAACAGGATTGTTTCCAATGATACCCATTCGGCACATACTACATGCTATCAAGTGATAATGAATTGAAGATTCGTCTGCATCAAAATGAAACCAAAATGTAACAACTCAAAATGTTATAGTTTATATCGGTATGATTTTGATAAAACTCGGGTCTAATCGCTACTTTATGATGTTCACTTACAATACAACTTCGGTGTATTTCATAATTTATGTTGGTTTTGTTTAACTTTCTGTCGTTGTTAGACAAGCTCGGGTTTGTCTGACAATATGGCATGCGCTTGCCAGGCACCAGCTTGTTTCTGATTGGTCAAAAACTATCAGACCAGCTGTGAATCAAAGTAAGGTCGAAGGGTCAATTGTTCAAATGGCGTAAACTACAAAAAACGCCAAACGTTACATTTGTACGAATATCAGGGAATTTATTGAACGTTTTGCAAATAAAAAAAGATGATTATTATATTTTACGTGATTTATGAATTATCTTGAGCTGTAAAAACTTGCCAAAATAAATCAATACTTGTTGAACCCTTTCCCATTTGCAGAAACGTTTCGACGCATCTTCAGACTTTTGAAAACATTGTGATGACATGAGAAGATTTTTTTCATAATGATGAATTTCTCTTTTCGTCACAACGTTTACAACTCTATTAATCTATCAGACATTTATTAATAGAAATGGTTAATATTTGGTTCTGGATGATTCAAATTCGTTCACTGCAGATTTGCTGTTCAATAATAAGAAAAGGTTAAGAAATCCGAAAAAAGTGGATAATAAAGCTAACATGTTACTATAAGCATATGTTTGAATAAGTTGACAAAAAGTTAATTTTCGTTTTTGCTTTATAAAATGCACATGATGCAGATTTTTGATTACTGGATTTGTATATTATTCGTCAAGTACCTTGGACCTGTTAATATGTAGAAAAAGCAATTCAGTAAAATGTTTTCAGATCAGAAATCCTTTATTCCACAGGTAAACATTAACCCTTCCTTCCCCTCAATAATCAAATATGTGGCAGATGACTTTGAAAGCATGAAGGCAAATATGGGAAGGCCAGGAAACACACGAGAAGGTGAACTGGCCGCCATGATATGACTGAATAATTATTGAAATGGCGTTAAATCCCAATCAATCAACTGCTAATCGTGTACTTTATTTGTTATAACTACCAAACTAAGACATTTCAGTGATTGCTTTTATACCTTATATATAGTTAGTTGTTTTAACTTTCTGTTTTGTCTTTCATGAACGTCTTTGGAAAGTTTAATTGTGCATTGGGTGATTTGGAAAGGTAGCTACGATATTTTATTGCATTTATCTATGGATATTTAAGTTTGTACTTGCACCTTGTTGATTGTAACAATGTGTGTTTTTGTAAAAAACATCCATTTAGAACATATTAAGTGTTGCTTAAATTAGTTTTATGCTGATCATAGCGGCAGCATAAACCGACCAATGTTCTAGTCGCAAGCCTATCAATGTACTGGTCGCAAACCGATCAATTTGCTTGTCGTAAACCGATCAACGTGCTGATTGCAAATCGATCGAAACACTGGTCGCTAACTGATCAATTGGCTGGTCGCAAACCGATCAAAGTGCAGATTTCAAATCGATCAATGTGCAGGTCGCAAACCGATCAATATGCAGGTCACAAACCGATCAATCGATACGCTGGTCGCAAACAGATAAATATGCTGATGCAAACCGATCAATGTGCAGGTCGCAAACCAATGCATATGCAAGTCTTAAACCGATCAATCGATACGCTGGTCACACACCGATAAATATGCTGATGCAAACCGATCAATCGATACGCTGGTCGCAAACCGATAAATATGCAGATTTCAAATAGATCAATGTGCAGGTCGCAAACCGATCAATATGCAGGTCACAAACCGATCAATCGATACGCTGGTCGCAAACCGATAAATATGTTGATGCAAACCGATCAATGTGCAGGTCAAAACCCGATGAATATGCAGGTCTCCAACCGATCAATGTGCTGGTCGAAGACCAATCAATGTTTTGATCGCACACCGATTAATGTGCTGGTCTTAGCTTTCCGAATGTCGGTTGTCTCCTAGCATGTCTGGTAAGTCGTCGTTCGATCCTCCCATATCAGCGCAATGACAAAGTCTCAGAGAGAGAGATAAATAAGGGAAGACAATCTACAAAATTCTAAATAGACTGTAAAGTAGAGTTATCTCTCTTTTGTTCATCAACACTTACTGGTTAACTTTGCAAAAAGATCTGCACTTGTCTACTAGGCACCGCATCGGTGGTATAGTGGCTGAGCTTCCGCCACGGTTTGGATGGGATCGGGTTCGATTCTCTGTCGGGTCATACCAAATACTTTAAAAATGGTAGTTATGGCTGCCGTCCTACGCTCTCAGGGAAGCGGCGTTATCATAACGACTGGGTTAGTTACTAGTACTACTAGTCAATTTTAACTGACACCAGCCAGTAAGTCGTAATGTTAATTTCGCCAGGAGGGCAGCCATTACTACCACTTTTAAAGTATTTGTTATGACCCGGTCAGAAATTGAACCCACATCCTCCCGCACCCGAGTCGGACGCTCTATCACTATATCAAATGAGGCGGTAGATGAGTGACGTTGATGAATTAAATTTTGACAACGAAAACTATTCGATTGAATATATTTGAGCGGTTCTCTAAGAAAACAAACCTTAAGAAATGTGTGAGCAGTGTAGATCAAGATCAGCCAAGTCGAGCCTCGGCAGCTCTGTCGGTAGCGATGCGGGCTGTCAACCACTGGTTGTGAGTTCGAATCTCAGCTCGACCAACATTCTTTCTGACATTTGATAAAAGTCAATGAGACAAGCACCAATGGGCAAACAGTCTATGTGGAAAAGCAGCCAGTTGCTTGGGAAGTTTTTTGTGTGGATTACTGGTGCGGGGAAGCCAGGAGACACGCCGTGACATGACTGAAACATTGTTGAAAACGGCGTTAAACATCAATCAATCAAGATCAGCCAACGCATCCGCGAGGTCTGATGCGTCTCTGCACTGTTCGCCAATCAGTCAAAAAAGGGTAACAAGAACATTTTGAATAGCAATACCCATCTGATACTAAGTATGAATGCACATGACAGTCTTTTTAAACACTTGCAATTATTACCTAAATGTCGGTTTTAGAAGAGCACCCTCAATTTAAAATGAAAACAAAGCAATATAATATCAATTTGATTTAATTCTAATATTTGTATTGATAATTTAATTTGTATCGCCCCAAAACGTGCAGAAATAACCTCACTTTGGTAGTATATCAGTTCAGGGACACTCAAGTACATGTAATATAGTGTCCCTAATTAGGTTATATGTTTAAGAAATGTCCGCATAATATATGTACATTTCTGTTTTAAACACTTTTCTGCGTACTTTTAGACCAAGCCCAGTCCCGTTAGCTGAATCGGTAGTCATGCGGGCTTTCAACCCAAAGTTTGTGAGTTAGAACCCGATCTCCGGCAAACAATTCAGTCAATGCGACGAGCGTCATTCGTCTTCCACCAATGGGTTAACAGTCTATTTGAATTGAACTGGCCGCCGTGATTTGACAGATTTGTTTTTGAAAATAGCGTTAAACCCCAATCAATCAATCAATCAATCGATCGCAGATGAAAATGGCAGAAAGTCCCTTTAGCCTCAAAATCCACGTGATTTCGAAACTAATTAGGTTATCTGCTCACGGGGGGTTTGCTTTTCATAACGTCTTATGACGTCTTATTTTATTGTATTGTGTTGCAGGATCTCAATCAAGTCATTAATGATTCAAACTACAGATCTTTGAATATTTGCCGTAATGACCTTCCAGTAGTGACGTTAATAAGTAGTGCATGTCGAATATAACTTTGTCCTCAACCCTTTCCCAGATGGAATGTGATGCCTCTACAGCAGACGACATTTGAAAACATCGTGACAACAGGGGAAATTGCTCATAATGAGCAATTTCCCCTTTTGCCACAATGTTTTCAACTCTATGGAATACTTAACCTTTATTTGTAAATAGATTCCATATGTTTGTCTATGAGCAGTTGTCTGCTTCCGAGTATGTGTCTGTGGTAAAGTGTTAATAACGCAGACTACAAAGCATCGATAAGTGATTGAATATCGTCTACTGATGACATTAATGACTATTACATGTTTTATTTATATAACTATATGATTAACAACGTTTTAAATTAATCACCACTACCTCCTGCAGACGTATTGATAGATTTACTGGTTATCCCTATCCAACATACAACAAATCAGCAGCAGACGACTTGGAAAAGAACTGGGTAAAACTATGAAAAATCTCTATATATATATAAAATCATAATTATTAATTGAAAGTGAAAATATCTGGAAAAAAGGAGAAATTGCTTATTACTAGCGAATTCTCCTTTTGTCACAATGTTCTCAAAGGTTGTCTGCTCAAATGCTTTAACATGTGTTTGCAAGTGGGAAAGGGTTAATTGCTTCGCCATCCATCATTCTGTGGGTCTAAACTGCAAAACTTAATGATATAACTCGTCTCTGTTAATCGCTTCCGTTGTGAGGTGAATAAGAGCGCTCGCCATCGCAGTGGGAGACAAGGCTTCTATCTCAAAATACTTTATTTTCGCATACAAAATACTTTATTGTACTTTAGTAGTGTTTCCCTTTTTGGCGCAGCAGACGACTTTGAAAACATATACTCAAGATACGGAAAATATCTATAATTGTAGGTATAATTACTGAAAAAAGTTGTGACAAAAGGAGAAATTGCATCTCTTTAAAAAAAGCAAGGCTCTTAACAAATGGATTTGAAAGCCGTTGCTCTTGTTAGCCATATTCTGCCGTACGCGCCATTTACTATAAGACATACTTGCATATTTCATTTTCACTTGAGATCAATATAAAGCATGATCAGTGTCTAAATTCCTTTAGTCTAATCTTGGCCTACACTGTATATTTTTCGTTTCTCGTTTATCAGTAAAGAAATACTTTTGTAAGAACTTGGAAACAAAAATGATGATAAAAACCTGTTATAGTAATGCTTCAATTGCTGTACTTTCAAGTTACCCTTATTCAACTTGAAACAATCCACACTTTCCAAATATTCTGACGTGTACTGTACATGTTTCTCCGGCATTCGTGATTTAAAATAAGATGGAAATGTTCATATTGAGAATTTTTACTTTTTGTCACAATTGTTTTAAACTATATCCAATGGATATACTTTCGTTTATAGATATTCAGTTCCATTTTCTGCTTTAAAGGTTTCAATGTGGTTTGCTGCAGATGCGTATTCGGGATGTACAGTCGTTTTAACAGTATTTCAGTTATATCACGGCGACCAGTTCACGAAACTAGTGTTTCCTGACAATTTCAAAACAGCGCTCCACACAATATTCTCCCCAGTCTGCACGTGGTCACGTGGTCACGTTTCGAAGAAGGAATATATCCATGGATACATAATGGAAAAGAATCATGGTTAAGGGAAGACAATCAAATACATACGGTAAATACACATGAGCCGTCCCGCGAGAAAATCAACAGTGTGGACTCTGCGTAAAGTATCGACCCGGAGCAGCATAAGCATGCCACACAGGCCTACCCGGATAGACACTTTTCGCCTCCTGTGGATTTTCTGTTTCAGAAATCACTACTCTATACATCTATCCCCCTAAGACGGAATGTGTCGGCCGGATCAGTCTGCGCGGACAGCGCAGGCTGATCTGGTCGATACATTACGCAGCTGTCTATCGCCGCAGCAGCATCTGATACGGAATTTGTCGGCCCGGATTAGCCTGCGCGGACTGTGCAAGCTGAACTGGGTCGATACATTACGCAGAGTCTACACTGTTGGTTTTCTCGCGGACGGCTCAAATGTGTATGCTCAGTAAGAAGTACCGTGTATCGCGGACTTCGTGCACAACCATTGTAACTACATCAACAGACAATATGTAGTTACAGTTTTATCGCCTGAAACCCTCGATGAATTATTTCTTTAAAACTGTACATGTGCCGTGGTCTGTAAATTCGTCACCCAGACAGTAATACTCACCTTACCACACTCACGGGCTGATCCAATCATTCTCTCGCGTGGCTCATAACGGTTATAAATAACTCAATCCCTTTCCATACGATTTCTCCGCAGCAGACGACATTGCAGGAATCTAGGACAAAATCAAAAAAAATCTCCACGAATTTAAGTTTTATCACAGAACAAAGTTTAAATCATTTATGCAAAATGAGAAATTTCTCATTATGAGCAATTATTCCTTTTGCCATACTGATTACAAAAGTCGGCTGCTTCAAAGGCGTCAGAAAGCGTCTGTATGTGGAAAAGGGTTATGAAAGATACAAGGTGTTGATAGATCCCATAAAAACGAACATAAAAGTTGCATCACATAAAATACTTATTCAGTACACGCGTACGTGACCTACCTATAACATTATATTGGGTCAACAATACTTGGATCTATGACAATGCTGACAGCTTTTAAGCTTTTAGTTCAACCGTCGGGCCACGATAGCTCAATCTGTAACGACGAAGGCTATCAATCAAGGGGTCCTTAGTTTAACCCTTTCCCTCATATAGACGCTTTATGACGCCTCTGCAGCAGGCAGCTTTTTGAAAACATAGTGACAAAAGAAGAAATTGCTCAAAACGAGCAATTTCTCCTTTTGCCACAATGTTTTCCACTTTTAGTCATAGGTTATCCATTCAATTATAGAGATTTTCTATTTTATGACAAAATATGTTCAAAGTCGTCTGCTGCAGAATTATCGTATGTGGGAAAGGGTTAAATGCCGACTGGCCATGTCGTATTGAGTATCGCCATAAGGCATTCGTACTCCACCAAAAGGCTAAACTAAGTCTATGTGGAAATGTTCCAAGGAAGAATGGTGTTGCGTAGTACAGGTGCGAAAAGGCCAGGGAAGCACGAGGTAAATTGCCGCCCGTGACATTACTGAAATTCTAATCAATCAATCAATCTCAAATGAGCACGAAGCGACAACGGTGACCGATAAACCGGCTTCGTCCGGGCTTGTTCACCACGTCCAATCTCCACACACAGGATTGTTTCCAATGATACCCATTGGGCATCTACTACATGTTATTAAGTGAGAATTATTTTTAGCTGATAACCTGATACACTATTGAAGAGTCAACTAAAATGTTAGACTTTATATCGGTATGATATTGATAAAACTCGGGTTCATGTGAAATCGCTCCTTTATGGTGTTCACTTACAATACAACTTCAATGTATTTCATAATTTCTGTTTTTTTAACTTTCTGACAAAATGGCGGACGCTTGCCAGTCACCAGCTTGTTTCTGATTGGTCAAAAACTAGCAGACCAGCTGTCAATCAAAGTAAGGTCGTAGGGTCAATTGTTCAAATGGCGTCAACTTCAAAAAAAGTCAAACGTTACATTTGTACGTATATCAGGGAATTTATTGAACGTTTTACGAAAAAAAAAGATGATTATTATATTTTACGTGATTTATGCATTATCTTGAGCTGTAAAAACTTGCCATAATAAATCAATACTTGTTGAACCCTTTCCCATTTGCAGACGCATTTTGACGCATCTTCAGACTTTTGAAAACATTGTGATGAAATGAGAAAAATTTTCTCATAATGATGAATTTCTCTTTTCGTCACAACGTTTACAACTCTAGTAACCCTTTCCCTCATACGACAATTCTGCAGCAGACGACTTTGAACGCATTTTGTCAAAACATAAAAAAATCTCCATAATTGAATGGATAACCTATGACAAAAAGTGGAAAACATTGTGGAAAAAGGAGAAATTGCACGTTTTGTGCAATTTCTTCTTTTGTCACTATGTTTTCAAAAAGCTGTCTGCTACAGAGGCGTCAGAAAGCGTCTATATGAAGGAAAGGGTTAATCTATCGGACATTTATTAATAGAAATGGTTCATATTTTGTTCTGGATGTTTCAAATTTGTTCACTGCAGATTTGCTGTTCAAGTATAAGAAAAGGTTAAACAATCCGAAAAAAGTGGATAATAATGCTAGCATGTTACTATAAGCATATATTTATGCTTAACAAATATGTTATGATATAGTTGAATAAGTTGACAAAAAGTTTATTTTCGTTTTTGCTTTATAAAATGCACATGATGCAGATTTTTTTTGATTACTGGATTTGTATAGTATTCGTCAAGTACCTTGGACCTGTTAATATGTACAAAAAGCAATTCAGTAAAATGCCTTCAAATCAGAAATCCTTTACTCCACAGGTAAACATTAACCTTTCCTTCCCCCAATAATCAAATCTGTGGCAGACGACTTTGAAAGCATGAAGGCAAAAAATAAGAAAATCTCTATAAATAAAATTCTATGTTTTGAATAGAGTTGAACAAATTGTGGTAAATTGAGAAATTGCTCATGATGAACAATTTCTCCTTTTTGCAATAACGTTTTCAAAAGTTGTCTGCTGCAGGTGATGCGTAAAAAAGCGTCTAGATGTGGGGAAGGGTTAATTTCAATAGCCAGAAACTGAATTATATGCATTAACCCTTTCCCTCATATAGACGCTTTCTGACGCCTCTGCAGCAGACGGCTATTTGAAAACATAGTGACAAAAGAAGAAATTGCACACAACGTGCAATTTCTCCTTTTGCCACAATTTTTCCACTTTTAGTCATAGGTTATCCATTTAATTATAGAGATTTTCTGTTTTTTGACAAAATATGTTCAAAGCCGTCTGCTGCAGAATTGTCGTATGAGGGAAAGGGTTAATGCATCTGCATGCAGTGAAGACTGAGACTAGCCTATGTATCCACACAGTCTCAATAGAGACTTCATCTACATGTAATTAAGTTGTATATGAATACTTTGACAACATACCAGAACTGTTACCAAATTTGTTTTATAAATGCCAATTTACATACATATTATCCCAATTCGTAGAGTTGATAACATTCAAAAACCCTTTACACGGCTCACGTTTTTACCATTAACGCTGTAGATGCTCTTATGTTAATTTGATGCAAACGAGACGACTTTTAAAAACATTGGGAGAAAAGGAAAAGTCGCTCTTTATCAGCCTTTATGATAAAGTTTTCCCACTTAACTTCATTACCAGACTAATATTTTGTTTGCATGTTTGTCTTCAAATGGTTTCGAAATCATAACTGGTAAACAGTTACCGGATCCGACGATGTAAAGAAATCCGCGTTAGCGTGGCGAGGATGACTGACTGGGTTAATCTATAGAATTCTCAGAAACAATGTACAATTTGCGATTTGCAGAGAAATTTGATACTTTCCGATTTTTCTATGTATCAAATTCTCTCAATCAAACATTGTGGAAAACGGCAGAATTTTTGAACGGATTTGTTTTTATTTTGCCAAAAATGTTGACAATTCTTTATATACAAAGACACCTGAACATTTCAGGATAAGACACAGCCTTCAATATGAGTTTTTAAATCGACTAATAAGCATGTAAGATAACTATATCCTGAATATAATATCAATTATCACCCTTTAAACAAATCTGGTTAATGTTGTGTATGCATTTACATTAGAGTCCGTATCTCAGTGACTAATGAGCGGTGGAATAGTCGAGCGCGCTGTCCGACGAACAGCTCTTGTCATAACAGCAGACAAGTCTAATACTACCATTTAAGGTCAACATTTTAACATTGAGTCTCTCTGATAACGCATTTGTTGAATTCGGTTTAGTTTAAACTTTATTGGCTATGAAAAGAAACGGAGGTAGTGTAATGGTTAAGGGAGATTTGCCTTGTTCTAAAATTCTTTCTTGGCCATTAAACCCTATGTTGTGAGAGCTCAATAGAATCGTCTCACTGAGACGATTCTTTTAAGAAGCCATAGCAAAGGGTTTGGTGGTAATTCAGAGAGATATCGCTGGAAGGAGAGCTATTTACAGATCATTATCCCTACCGCTGCGGAGACATGCACGTACAAATAAATCCCTCTTTTCACGACGCCCTGACATGATAAATTGTGCAATTTAAAAACTGTAATGTAATAGGAGTTAGTTCCCTGATTGAATAAGGCAGGCTCTATTAACAGTTTAATGCATTTTATGTTTACACTTGCATTCATGAAATTCGATCTACACTTTCAATGATTTCTAAAGCACTGTGCTATAAAAGGCGTAAAATGTCATCTGTATCATTGAAAAGATTTAAGTTATATATGAGGCGTTCCCCGACAAAACCTATATTACGGATTCTGCGTAATGTATCGCACCAGATCAGTCTGCGCAGGCTAATCCGGGCCGACAATTTCGGTTACAGGTGGATAGAGGTATAGAGTAATGATTCCTGAAATAGAAGATCCGCAGCAGGCGAAAAGAGTCTGTCCGGGTTAGCCTGTGCCGCATGCTAAGGCTGATCTGGATCGATACTTTACGTAGAGTCCACACTGTTGGTCTTCTCATGGAACGGCTCATATATATATATATATGGTATGGTGTTCATTTGTATATTCCGTAGGGAGTTAAATATGTATAATGAAAAAAACCTTTGATTCAACATTTCTTCAGGATTTACCAAATGATTTTAAAGACTATGTCGTGTACATCTTGAGCGGCTCCTTTTAAACCTTTGCGGACAGTGAGTCCTCGTGTGAATCTGCTAATTGCAGATCAATCTGAATATTTACTGTTAGCAGATGATATCGAGGGCTTGGCGTGAAACTAAAAACCTATTTTGGAAACCCTGATTTAGGAGCAATTTTGACCCCTTTGTAAACAATGTAATTTCCATTGTTTACCAAGAAAAAAAGATTTAATGCTTATAAAAACTTTATGGCGAGGTGATTAACCTTGGTAAAAAAATACCAATTTTAGTTACAACCATTTCACGCCAAGCCCTCGATATAATGTCTGACACAATTCTTTTTGTACTGTTTCGTCATAATGATACAAAAAATAAATATTTTCAACAAACAAAGTCAAATCCCGAATCAATTTGTCCATGAAACTTGAGCTTAAATACGGTTGATTTAACCCTTTCCTTCATACAACAAATCTGTAGCAGACGACATTGAAAACATCAAGGCAAAATGGTGGAGAATCTCTATTAATTGAAGTATATTGAGTGAATAGAGTGGACAACATTGTTGGAAAAAAGGCAAATGCTCAATACAAGTAAGTAGTTTCTAAGCAAAATTACTTTGAAATGTCGTCCGCTTCGAATGCGTAAAACATGTGCGGGGCGTCTGCACGTGGAAAATGGTTGAACAGTTTGTTTATCCTGTTCGAGTGTATTTGTCACGTCAACAGACGACTTCATTGTAGTGCAATGTTGTTTATGCTTTCAATAATACATTGACGCACTAGATCTCAAAATGCAGAATGGCTCTACTTTAGCCGTGTCGCAGGAACACAGACCCTCCACAATATGCGCCTTTAACCATTTCCCACGTACAGACGCTTTCTGACGCCACTGCAGCAGACAACTTTTGAAATCATTGAGATAAATGATTTCAACTCTATTCAATAAGAAAACTATCATTTATAGATTTTTTTTCGATTTATTTTAGTTGATAAGTTCAAAGTCATCTGATGCAAATTTATTGTTTGTGGGAGAGGGGGAAGTTGGAACAGGTTTTTAATACAATTGCAATCAGACTTGTCTAAGGCACTCACCTATTTGAAAGTCAAGGTTTGATTACTTAAAATGCAAATCAAATACATAAGGGCCATACCAGTTTAAACGACCTGATAAATAACTGAGAAGATCCAGATCAGAGTGCCTAAAAATGCATGCATATCTTTATGGAACGCCAAATCTACATAAACTCAAATATTTGAAGAGCTCTTCAAATATTTAGAGAGCTCCTCAATTGAATTGATGATATCATTAATGCAATTGAAGAGCTCTTCAATTGAATTGGAGAGCTCTCTAATTCAATTGAAGATATCTCCAAATCAACTTAATTGAAGATATCTCCAAATCAATTAGAGATATCTTCAAATCAATTGGAGAGCTCTGCAATTCAATTGGAGATATCTCCAAATCAATTATGGATATGTTTAATTTGGAAGAATTGGAGATATCTCCAATTCATTTGTTGCTCTCTCTAATTGAATTAAAGATATCTCCAATTGATTTGGAGAGCTCTCTAATTAAATTAGTGAGAGCAACAAATGAATTGTTGATTTGGAGATATCTTCAATTGAATTAGAGAGGTCTTTAAATCAATTAGATCTAGCTCTCGAATTGAATTGATGATATCAGTAATTCAATTGGAGAGCTCTCTAATTATTTGAAGAGCTCTCTAAATATTTGAAGAGCTCTTCAAATATTTGAGTTTATGTAGATTCGGCGTTCCATATATCTTCGCTGGTCTAAACGTTTCGAATGGCGGTGTTTGTGAGACGCCAGAAGACCGATGTTTGCCTGACGGGGCTCGTACTGTTAAATCACAGCCGATGTTTGCCTGACGCGGCTCGTACAGTTAAATCAGAGTCGATGTTTGCCTGCGCGGCTCGTACTGTTAAATCACAGCCGATGTTTGCCTGACGCGGCTTGTACTGTTAAATCACAGCCGATGTTTGCCTGACGCGGCTTGTACTGTTAAATCACAGCCGATGTTTGCCTGACGCGGCTCGTACTGTTAAATCACAGCCGATGTTTGCTAGATTAGTGTGAAGAATGATGAGTATTATCCCCATGTCTGATTTATGAACCAACATTTCTAAAATACACAATAAATAAACCCATGTTCAATAGAGTGAAGTCTTTAAAAGTTGTTTCTATAATCGTCTTGTTAAGAAAAGATATTATAGGGACAAACTGAAATCGTAAACAGACATTTCTTTATTTTCGTTAAGTCTACTTCGTAATCTATTACGCTGTATCATCCAAACTGAAAATAATATATACTTCAATCAAGTCCGCCCCCAAAAGGAACCGTTTTCTTGATATTGTATAAATTTAAAATTTTCCCACATACATACTCCATTTACTGCTTCAGCAGCAAAAGACATTTTAAAGCATTGTGATTGTGATTGATTGTTTGGTGTTTTACCCCGCTTTCAACAATGTTGCAGTTTTATCACGCCGGTTCCTGGGTAAGTTCCACGTACTACTGGTACATGTATCGTGACACCAGCACGTCAGTCGTAATGCTGAGCGCCAAGGAGGGCAGCCATTACTACCATGTTTAAGTCTTTGGTATGACCCGGCCGGGGATCGAAACCACGACCTCCCGCACCCGAGGCGAACGCTCTACCACTACACCACCGAGGCGAACGCTCTACCACTACACCACCGAGGCGAACGCTCTACCACTACACCACCGAGGCGAACGCTCTACCACTACACCACCGAGGCGAACGCTCTACCACTACACCACCGAGGCGAACGCTCTACCACTACACCACCGAGGCGAACGCTCTACCACTACACCACCGAGGCGAACGCTCTACCACTACACCACCGAGGCGGTAAAAGACACATTTGAGCGATTCTGTTGGAAAACCTTAGCGCAATTACACCTGTAAACAAATCACTGCCTACGCATCCATTTTATTAGATTCACACAGAAACTGTATTTCTGAAGTTTATATAGAAATCTTCTAATACTTATTTGTGAACAGTGCAGAACCAGACAAGACAGGGTGAATGTACAGGCTTGATGTTGGTCAGCACTGGTCGCAAACGCCTTGAGGATGCGCGTTTTCGCACAAAGTACCGCTTATGTGTACATCTTTACTTTATGATCTAAATACATGTATATACTGCACGTCAGACGTGTCTTGGAAGATTCTGCTACATATAGACATTAACCCTTTCCCACATTAAACAAATCTGCAGTAGACGACATTGAAAACATCTACTCAAGATACGGAAAATCTCTAGAAATGAAGGTATAGTTACTGAAAAAAAGTTGAAAATATTGTGTCAAAAGGAGAAATTACTCGTTTTGAGCAATTTCTTAATTTGTCACAATGTTTTCAAATGTTGTCTGCAGCAGATATGTCGAAATGCGTCTATAGGTGGGAAAGGGTTAAGTGCTAAGTCAGATAACACTGAGCAGATCTGGGTGAACAGTGGTCGCAAATTATAACCTGTTCGTGGTGAAAAAAAGAACACGTTTGTACAGAGATATATAAATACATTTGAGCCGCCCCAAGAGAAAACCAACATTGAGGACTCTGCGTAAAGTATCGAACCAGATCAGCCTAATCATGCCGCGCAGGCTAAGCCGGACAGATACTTTTCGCCTACTGTGAATTTTCTGTTTCAGGAATCATTACTCTATACCTCTATCCTCTAGATACGGAATGTGTCTGTCCGGATTAGTCTGCGCGGACTGCGCATGCTGATCTGGATCGATACGTTACGCAGATACCTTGTGTTGGTTTTCTCGTGGAACGGCCCATTGTTATATCTGGTTTGCTCCACTGAAACGTGTAGGTTCGAATCACTCAGTCCATCTTCTCAACATTATATACTTATGTGAATAGCTCGGAACTTGAGCAGACTGTGCAGATACACTAGCCGATCAGCCTCTATACTGTTTACAATATCTAACTTGTAGAATTTCCGTTTGCTCAGTCTAACACTTTAATATAACTTGAGTAGTATGTGAATAGCATAGAGTTTAATCAAGCTATGCCGATACGCAGGCTGATCATGCTCTACACTATTCACAAATGACAACTTGTACATTTTCTCATGGACGGTCTCGTATCATATAAAAAAAATGGAAAAGGAGAACTAATTAGCTTTGAGATGATCCTAAACAAGATTGTATACAAATTCTATTTTCATACAAAAAGAAAATGCAAATAATAACCCTGAATATACCCTTAAAACGTTCCTATTAGAGTTTAATGTTCTCACTAATAAATTTGATATTTAAGATTTATCCAAACATTCAACTTTTCAATGAAAAATGCCATTCAATGCAAAATGATAAAACATAATACAACGTAAATATGTTTAAGATCAATTCGAATTTTAATTCATTCCCTATTAATTTCTTAAAGTTCATCTAATACAAACTCTAAACAGAGAACGGACAGTAACTTCGCATTATGCATAACTTTACAAAATAATCCTTTCCCATAGTGACATATTGGGGGCTTGGCGTGAAACGGTTTTAGCTAAAAACCTTTTTTAATAACTATGGTGTAGGGGCAATTTTGACCCCTTTGTAAACAATGCAAATTTAGGTGCCATTGCTCAGAACGAGCAATGGCACCTAAATTTCCATTGTTTACCGAGAAAAATGATTTAACTCTTATAAAGACTTTATGGCGAGGTGATAAACCTTGGTAAAAAAAATACCAATTTTAGTTACAACCGTTTCACGCCAAGCCCTCGATATAAACGTATTCTGACGCATCTTCAGAAACCGACTTGTGATAACATTGTGATACAAAAATGTTCTCTCATAATGAGCAATTTCTCCTTTTGCAACCATGTTTTCAACTCTTTTCGAGAGCTTTACTTTCATTTACAGCGCTTTTCATTATTTTTGTCAAGATGTTTTCAAATCAGTCTGGTGCAGATTTTGTATATGGGAAAGGGTTATTCGCTAATAGACCGTCTCACCTGAGTGATGAATGTCCGTCTACAATGAGAAGAACCACATAAAACCTAGATGTGTAAGCACCACTGTGCCCATTCCCATTTCATAGTATGTGATACCAAAACGGGGATGCGCAGACGACACATAGTATGTGATACCAAAACGGGGATGCGCAGACGACACATAGTATGTGATACCAACACGGTGATGCGCAAGCGACACATAGTATGTGATACCAAAACGGGGATGCGCAGACGACACATAGTATGTGATACCAAAACGGGGATGCGCAGGCGACACATAGTATGTGATACCAACACGGGGATGCGCAGGCGACACATAGTATGTGATACCAAAACGGGGATGCGCAGCGACACATAGTATGTGATACCAAAACGGGGATGCGCAGGCGACACATAGTATGTGATACCAAAACGGGGATGCAGGCGACAACTATAAGACTTTCATTCATCAATTTCGACGCATTGGAAAAAAGGAAATATTGCTACAATACTTTCCTTTGTAGAGATTTACAATATGAGCCGTTCCACGAGAAAACCAACATTATGGCCTCTGCGTAATCTAGCGGCCCAGATCAGCCTGCGCAGTCCGCGCAGACTAATCAGGGCCGACACATTCCGTCACAGGGGATAGAGGTATAGAGTAATGATTCCTTAATCAGAAAATCAACAGGTGGCGAAAAGTGTCTGTCCGGGTTAGCCTGTGCGGCATGCTTAGCCTGATCCGGGTCGATACTTTACGCAGAGTCCACAATGTTGGTTTTCATGTTGTTTAAAGTCCTCTGATGCAGATGGGAAAAAATAAACGGCATCCAAATAGTGTAGCTATTGAAAGATTATGGAAGGATTTCCATATTCTCTCTGTCTCGAACTGAATAATACCACCCATCATTCATTTTTGGATTTTTTTTTTGAAAATATCACCCATTTTTCTTCCAATATAATGCGGTATGCTAACGACTTATGCAAATATTGACTTGATTAGGGAGAAATCGTCCAATACGAGCACTTGCTCCTGTTCCATCAATGTGTTCATATGCGGAATACAATTATTGTTCAAATTGTTATTGTTTCTATATGACGACTTTGAAAAAAAAAAACACATATTGTAAGGTCAACGATTAATTATAATCCAACACTAGATTAAGTAGGATATCTAATATTCTCAAAACAAATATATCGAAACAATTATTCTGTCATTTGTTAAGTTGTTACCTTCCCATTGGCCACGGTCACTAGATCTTTTTACGGAATTTCCCCTCCAACCTTGTTGTTGCTAATGGAGAAAATGAACATGGATTCGGAATTCGCCATGTTTTGGCTGTGGTAGTCGTTCCTCTTTAAACCCCTTTCCCACCTTCAGACGCGTTTTGACGCAATAGCAGCAGACATTTGAAAACATTATGGACAGATAGGAAATTGCTCATAACTAGCAATTTCACTTTTGGCCACAATGTTTTCAACTTTATTTAACAATTAAGTATATTTTGTGGAATTATTCAGGTTTTTGTCACTCTGTTTTCAAAGTCGTCTGCTGCAGATTTGTTGTATGTGGGAAAGGGTTAAGGGCCACCGTTATATGTTTTAAATGGACTGTTTCTTGAATTTGGGCTCACACATCTTATAAGTTCAACTTATTTATTTGCATGAGATTTTACATGTCGTTGCGCTATGTACGTTATAGGCTTTGACAAGCATTGCATTTAGTAAAGGTGAAATAAAGGTTTGCAGGAAGCAGTGACATATATATGTGTTTATATGTCTCTGGTATACCCAATGCCAATGCCTACACATGAAATACCCCATTTACATGACTGTTCCATTCCTTGCTTATTTGTGTTATCTTTTGTTTATTTGTTACTCATATTTATTTACTTCTGACTTTGCCATATTTCAATTATAAATGGCTAAAGGCAATGTAGTTTGCCAATGCTTATAAAATGTATATATATGTATGCTATAACCGAAATACTGTTGAAAACGGCGATCAATTTCAATAAATCATCTCACGATAAGATAATTTAATTTGTTATCGAATACATATTTTTAAAATCCTTCGACTACTTTTAAATCCACTTAGTTTGATATGAATACTTTCATTTAAAAAAAAAAGAAGAAAAAAAAAAAAAAAAAAACACGACATAAGTTGTGGTGAAGGGTTTCAGATACCTTTCAGTAAATCTGTTTTAATGCAGACGACTTAAACACATTTTGGAAAAAAGGAGAAATTGCTCAAAACGAGAAATTTCCCGTAATGTTCCAACTTCTTATCACTGTATTAATGTTCCTTTCGTCCCTTCAGATGTTCCCAATCAGACTAGTTCTTAAATGAATAATGCGGTAAACGGAAACAGGTTTATCCTGCGGATTTGTATTCGGTTTAACCCTTTCTCACATACAGCACATCTATGTAGCAGACGACTTTGAAAATGTCTACTCAAAGCAATGGAACATCTCTATAATACTGAAAAAAAGTTGAAAACATCGTGGCAAAAGGAGAAATTGCTCGTTTTGAGCAATTTCTCCTTTTGACAGGATGTTTCCAAAAGTCGGCTGCTGCAAATGCGTCAAAATGCTTCTTTATTCGGGAAAGGGTTAATAAGAATATGAGAACCCATAATCGGGCGATAAAAGGCCGTTCATTTATCATTGCTTCCCGGTGAAATCTATATAAAATATGTATCGTCCATTATCTCCTCTCCACTTTATGTAAGGGGTGTGATACGATATGGATGAATAGAGGCTTCGCTCTGAACGAGAAACGTTAGATATTGGTTAGTATTATATGAGTGATTTTTTTCTGTGTTTTATTATAATTTTAGTTTGACTATATCGTTGATATGCATGGATTTCGTCATCTAAACATCGTCATTTATGTACCACCGTATTATATCATCTCTTCGTTTTGTGTAACGGGCGTGGTGCGATGAATAAGAAACTCGCTTTCACCCTTACTCAAATATAGACGCTTTTTTGCGCCTCTGCAGCAGACGACTTTTGAAATAATTGTGGTGAAAGGAGGAACTGCTCATAATGAGCAATTTCTCAATTAGCCACAATGATTTAAATCAACTCCATTTAATAATCATATGAGCATTTCTTGAAACTTTATTGAAATTTTCTATATTTTCGACTTGATAATTTCAAAGTCGTCTGCTGCAGATTTATTGTATGTGGGAAGCGGTTAAGAAGAACAGTGAGATATTCGTTAGTTCAGTACGTATGACTGTAAATTTCTGCTTTTTTTTTAAAATCAATACTATTTAGATTACATGGGCGATATCTATCGATTCCTTCAATTTTAAGGACCGCAATTTATAAATTTCCACATAAATCACGCAAAATATTCGATTATTTAATAATTGTGATAGTGATTTCCGCCATTTCATTACATCGCAAATTTAAAATACCTCAGAGAAAAATGTCATTATTTTGAACCGCAGATTTAAAGCGGCATTCAATACTCAAATAAGTATTGTTATCTTGCTTTAAATACACATTTATCAAATTATTTAGATTGCTTCTTAATACTTTTCTCTGATACAAAAGATTTAAGATTCCAAGGCAGCAGCAACTCTGGAAATCATTTCGGCAAAATAAGCCAAAGAATATACAAGTTCTTCTTCTCTCACTATGTCTTTTTTATTTTTGTCTTTAACTAATTCTTCCAAGGTTCACCGTGTTACATTGTATTATTTTAGAATTGATAAATATGACAAATATGATAAATATGATAAATATGGTGGCATACTTCTGCCACCACATAACCAACTAATTATCACGTTATATAACTAGTTAGTCACTTAATTATCATGATACATATCTGATTAACGCGTTAACAGATACTTACAAGCTAACGCAAAAAAGTCTATGTTACTGCCCACTACTGCCAACAGGTACCTACATAATGCCATTTTAGATATATATTATGTGGTTAATGTGTTATGTAACTAGTTAGTCAGATAAATATCGTGATAATTATGTAGTTAACTAGTTAGTGAAATAAGTATCGTAATACTTATGTGGTGAACTAGTTATGTAACAAGTAAGTCAGGTAAGTTGTTATGTGGTGGCAGAAGTATGCCACCATAGATACAATCTAACTGTTTTATCTTTCAACGAAGAGGGTAAACATTATGACATGTTATTGAAGTCAGACGGACATGTTATTATTTCTCTGACGCTAAATGGTATTACGCTTATCAACCTTTGCTGCGTCATTAACCTTTTCCCCCCTCGCATCAAATCTGCAGTAGCCGACTTTCAAAAACAATCATTCGAAAATTTAAATGGAACTTACATTGTTTTAAATGGTATATATATATATATATATCATTATGAAAAA
This sequence comes from Serripes groenlandicus, assembly GCA_031761405.1. NCBI lineage: Eukaryota > Metazoa > Mollusca > Bivalvia > Cardiida > Cardiidae > Serripes > Serripes groenlandicus. Next base: position 145,056,809 of record JASEVX010000001.1, read on the forward strand.
TGTATCCTGTAGATCAATGTTTACAGCAGCTGCCAGGGGCGTAGCTCCCTTTAGTCACTGTAGGCACGTGCCTACACATTTTTTCTCGAAATGCCCCAAAATGCAGCTACGGCGATAGACATCTGCGTAATGTATCGACCAGATCAGCCTGCGCTGTCCGCGCAGACTGATCAGGCCGACACATTCCGTCTTATGGGGATAGATGTATAGAGTAGTGAATCCTGAAATAAAAAATCTACAGCAGGAGAAACGTGTCCGTCCGGGTTAGCCTGCGCGGCATGCTTAGGATGATCCGGGTCAATACTTTACGCAGAGTCCACACTGTTGATTTTCTCACGAGACGGCCTACACATTGATTATTGCAAAGCTACGCCCCTGGCTGCATGGAAATGCTTCTGCATGTGGGAAATGTTTAAATAAAACATATGAGTAGCTAGCCCGTTGCCTTAGTCCATTACCATATACGGAACTTTTCTGACGCCTTTGCAGCAGACGATTTTTGCTTAAATAATCGCTCGAAAAGAGGTCTTGTGGCATCTCCGTTCAAGTCCGACGAACATATTTCGCGTTGTTTTCATTGTGTATTATACCGTTTTCATCAATATTTGGGTTACATGAAGGATTGGTTAATTTATCCTGAAAGCAGTGCATCAGTTGTAATGCTATCCTGGCATCTCTGAGCGCCATCTTAACAGCAGTTTGGGCATGATCCGATCGAGGATCGAGCCAGTTCTTACGGGGCATGTATTAATGTGTAATACTAGTAAATATGTTTTAGAAAGAGATTGTTTTCGTCAATTGTATAAAACACTTACTAATTGTTTTGCACAGAAAGAAAATCCGGATATTAAAAAGCGTATTCTGTTGCCTTGAAATAATCGTTAGTCGAGCACATTCATATATTTGTTAACCCTCTCCCACTTATACAGACGCATTTTGACGCATATTGACGCATTTACAGAAAACGACTTTTGTAAACATTGTGCTCATAATGAATTATTTCGCCTTTTGCCATAATGTGTTTACCTTCATTTAATAATTGCTCTTTCATTTATACAGTTTCCGTATTTTGAAAGTCGCCAGTTGCAGATTTATTTAATGTGAGAAAGGTTTACACACTCATTTTATATACGAGCAGCGTAGCGATGCGGGGTCTAGATACATCAGCGTAACGTGAAGACTCAGGCGAGCCTATCATCCACGCAGTCTCATTGGAGCGTTCACTGTCCGTATACATGCAATAAGCCCTATATGCATATTTTGACAACGGCGATAGACATCTGCGTAATGTATCGACCAGATCAGCCTGCGCTGTCCGCGCAGACTGATCCGGCCGACACATTCCGTCTTAGGGGGACAATGGAGGTGTTGTCATATCTTTATAGATCATATTACGGAGATGACCGTTTACCCAAAATCGTTAGACGCGAATCATATTATAGAGAGTAAATCGAGGGCTTATCGTGAAACGGTTGTAATTAAAATTTGTATTTTTTTACCAAGGTTAATCACCTCGCCATAAATTCTTTATAAGCGTTAAGTCAATTTTCTTGGTAAACAATAGAAATTTAGGTGCCATTGCTCGTTCTGTGCAATGGCACCTAAATTTGCATTGTTTACAAAGGGGTCAACATTGCCCCTAAACCAAGGTTTTCAAAATAGGTTTTTAGTTACAACCATTTCACACCAAGCCCTCGAAAGGTTTTAAATCTATATTTTATAGGATTTTATATTAAATCATATTGTCTTTAAAGTTTAAACCAATGAGCTGTTTCTACAATTCCCACAATACGGCGAGTAGTACTACGGCGTATTCAAACACGGTACTTGTGAGTGCGATTTAGTTGAAAGAGTTTCATTAAAAGGACCTTTATCGGTTATTAAATAGCGTCAATCATTGATGGGTACGGCTAATTCATAGCTAATGGAATCTTTTGAAAATATTACCGATTTTCTCTTTAGACATAAAGTGCATCACGCCACACGAACCCGTCCATTGGGACTTCGCAAATAGGGAAGATCCAGATCAGCCAGGGCCTTCTCGAACTATGATATGGGTCTATGCTTATCGCTTTCGTGTTTACTTGTGAGCCCCTAGTTAAACATCAGAACAATTGGCGTGACCAAAGCATGACTATACACGTAGTAAAGTATTTTTGATATTACGATTGATTTAATAGCAACCGCAGAATGTCGGATATAAAGTGACATGTGACTCTAACGTCAAATTAATTCTGTGAAATTGATGTCGATTAGATGCCATACCAGAGTCTTTGTCCTTTAAATGGCAGTAAATAGAACTAATGACTTCATTTGCAACGAAAGAGACGCGGCAGCAATCTCGTTAGAAAAGTCTTAGTATTTGTTTAAATAGTAGATTGGAAATGAATACCGTTTTCATCACCATTTCAATGTTCTTAATCTGGCCCTTCTTCTTCTTCCAATAGTTATGTTCCGTAGCTCTCCACACAGTAATCTACAAGGGTAAATAACTGACGACCTTCGACGTATATCATTGTTTAGCCTTTTGATGGAAATTTTAGCGACGCTTAACACAATGACTAAAGTCGTTCAACAGAAAGAATGAAGACTGCGCCGGGATTTGAACTCACGACCATAAATCGACAACTCTCGTCTTAACCCTTTCCCTCATATAGACACTTTCTGACGCCTCTGAAGCAGACGGCTTTTTGAAAACATAGTGACAAAAGAAGAAATTGCACAAAACGTGCAATTTCTCCTTTTGCCACAATGTTTTCCACTTTTAGTCATATGTTATCCATTCAATTAAAGAGATTTTCCAATTTTTAACAACATATGTTCAAAGTCGTCTGCTGCAGAATTGTCGTATGTGGGAAAGGGTTAACCGACTGAGGATACCTTTCTTTTTAAGACTCTAGTATGTGTAGACATTGGATAATAGACAACATGTTATTGACTTGAACGTTAAGTATATATCTACAGTGGACTCGCGACAACTCGAACTCGAAAGGGACTCATACATTACTTCGAGTTATCGACGTGTTCGAGTGAACGGTCAATTTACTTTAAATTCATTTGTGTATTCTCAGCTTCGTAATTCAATTATTCTAAAGAGTCAGTGAAAATAATCATAACAATAAAATAGAACAGAAGCAGTTCTGATTGCTCACACTGTTTTGCTTAACTCTTTCAGCGCCACAGGCAAAATTGAGGTTTTTGCAAACAATGCAGATTCAGGTGAGTCAGCTCGTAACGAGCTGTCTCACCTGAAATCAGCATTGTTTGCCTTTTAGTTACCAAAATAGTCCAAAACTTTCAAAAATTGAGAAATGGACACACCTGATTTTGAACATGGAAGAGTCAACTTTAAACAATTCGGCGCTTTTTTAGGAAATGGTGCGATTTGTTTGTAGGTTGCTTTACGTCGCTTTTTTCAGTGATATCCTGGCGTTACTTGGGTAATTTACCAGAAACTACTGGTCCATTTATCTTGACTTCAGCCGAGCCCCGGTAGCTCAGTCGGTAGCGACGCGGGCTGTCAATCCAGGGGTTGTGAGTTCGAATCCCGGCTCGGCCAAATTTCTGTCCGACGATTGACAAAAGGCAATGCGACATGCGTCTTCCACCAATGGGCTAAGTCTATGTGAAAAAGCAGCCAGTTGCTTGGGAAGATCAATCAATCAATCAATCAATCAACCAATCAATCAATCTTGGCTTCAGCGAGTCAATCATAATGCTAACCTCACAACCCTGAGCGCCATGTAGGGAAAGCCATTAGTACCATGTTTAATGTATTTGGTATGACTCGATAGGGGTTCGAACCCGCAACCTCCCGCACCGAAGCTGACGCTCTACCACTACACCACCGAAGCGTTCAGGAAAAAGTGTTCGAATTAAACGATATATTCAAATGATCTCATGTTCGAGTTATCACGAAATTGTTAAAACAATACAACAAAAATGTATACAAATGCATCTGAAAAAATGTGTGTATGCTTTTAAATAATTAAAGTCGTGATTTTGTGTATGGATTAACCATGTTTATATGTTACTGTTGCTATTTGTATACATCGTTCATAATATTATCATTAGTCAATAACATCAGCTTTCATTCTGTCCCATAATAATATGACTCTTATCCGGCTGAATTTTTACAACTTGTTTAACATCGATTTTCAGTGCCGAACTTCACACAGTCGACTCTTCCGTGTTGAAAATTGGACCAGTCCATGTTTCGTCCAACAATTATACATGTGGTAAAATTTAATGTCTAAGCTTAATTGCCTTTGGCAGGGAAAGTGTTAATTAGTTATGGGATATATGTGAGATAGTCTCTTTGCAACATATCATGTTAGAAAAGGTAAGACTGTATACATGTACAGTCTGATTATGGTCAATTTATTTTCATTAACATTAACAGGGTAATCTTTGTTAGATGATGTATGTAACATTGCGCAACGAACAATGTAGATCAAGATTAGGTTGCACGAACTTGTTCGCAAATGTAATTCATTTGTTTGTAAGGTGATATACGACGCTTTCGACAATGTAGACCAAGATTACACTGCACGGATACTGTCCGAAAATTTTATTTTAATGTCATTGTTTGATGTTTTTCGTCGCTTTCAACTATTTTTCAGTTATATCAGAGCGTTTCTTTGGTAAGCTACCAGTACTACTGCACCGTTCATCCTGACAGCAGTGAGTCAGCAGTGAGTCAGTCGTTATGCTAACCCAACAAAGAAAGACATTACTGCATTTTCAAAGTACATGTATTTGGTATGACCAGGCCGGGTTTCCAACCCGCGACATCCCGTATTTTAAGCGGACGTTTTACCAATACACCACCGAGGCGGTCAAATTTAATTTAAAGTCATTCGTTATGACATACATACGTTAATATTTATGTTAAGCATTAAGCGAAATGAATCACTTTCTCACATACAGACGCTTTTTGACGCCTCTGCAGCATAGAAATATTGCTCATAATTTCTCCTTTTGTAACAATGTTTTCCATTCCATACAATAGTGATACATTCATGAACAGAGAGTTTCAATAGTTTTCCCTAGATGTTTTTAAAGTCTTTGCTCTATAAAAGCTGTATGCGGAAAAGGGTTAAAATGCATTGATTTGCCATTGTTGTCCCAGTAAATTATCCAGACAGGCCTACACCATTAGTCAATAAAGTGTTACAATCACCATGCTTGGTAATATTTAGGCTTGACACAATTCGTAGTTAACCCTTTCCCATATGCAGACTCATTTTGACGCTTCTACAGCGAACAACTTTTGAAAACATTGTGGGAAAATGAGAACTTGCACATAGAGAAAGTTTTCTCCTTTTGGTACGATGTTTTCAGCTCCATGTAATGATAATACATGTACTATCATTTATAGAAAGAATCATGCTTTTGCCAAGATGTTCTCGCAGTCGACTGTTGCAGATGTTTTGTTTTTGAAAAAATAATAATGAACAACTCTATTACCTCATTGAACAACATTTGTTTGTTTGTTTAAATTTCCACTGCTTTCAACAATGTTTCATTTAAATCACGGCCTATGCAAATCCAGCACATCAGTTCTCGTGCTATCGCCGTAAACCTATATGGCCATTAACCCGTTACTTCACACAGACGACATTCGACACCTGCTTCTTAACATGAATTTTGAAAATATTGCAATAAAAGGTGAAATTGCTCGTTTTGAGCAATTTCACCTTTTATTGCAATATTTTCAACTCTTTATCAATATGAATCCTTCAGTTTTCTAGATTGTTGAACTTGTTTGTCTGATGATTGTAAAGCAGACGACCTTTGAAAAGTCATGTGAAGTAATGGGTTAAGGAGTGATTGATTCATTGATTAATTTGAGTTAAACACAATTTACAACATTTGTTCAGTCATATCGAGGCGACAAGTTCACCTACCCTTGTGTTTCTTGATTTCTCACATCAGTACACCACACAACAGTCTTACCAAGCAACTGACTTCTTGTCCACCCATATAGTCTGATGGCGCTTTTGCGGAAGACGTATGTCGCTTCCAACAAGAAGTGAACAAGCCAGTAGTACTAGAGTATAGCGTCGTCTGCTTTGAAACCATCAGAGGATGAAGATGTTATAATATGGACGTATATTTGTAATTAAATTTAAGCTAATTTAAAATTAAAATTATGAGTTGAAAACACTATGCAATAGTAGTTTGGTTTCAGTTCGTGCTCCCTTTCTTATAATGTTTTCGAAAAAGGTTACGAACAGGGCGATGGGAACACGGGTTTCAAAACAATTATGGATAGGACATTTTTTCTAGTACATTGGCCCAGAATCCAAATCATGCTGTCCGAATCAAACGAATTCCATTGTATTTACAGGAAACAAAAGCCGGAAGTTCGCCAATTAAACACGACAATCAAGTGAAAAGTCACAGGAGACTGGAAGGAGATTCCTCCGGCAATTTGGATCGACCAATCAGCAGGCGGTTGACACCTGTTACGGAATTACTCGGCGATTATCGACCATAAAAATAATCTATAGGTTTGCAACTGAGCCGATAAATCACCGTTGTTTGAAATCACTTTCCTCATAAACAAACGAAGTGTACGATAGTTTCAAGTACTTTCTTTATTGTGTACATAGGCTTTACGAATTAATAAAATTTTTGGTAAAGATATGCAAAAGTGGTACTTAATTGATAAATATAGATAAATACTGTTTACTTGATAGAGTTTAGAGTGCGTATATTAATACAAAAAGTGCATAAATATATTTAAAGTTTAATTAACTAAACGATGCGATATGTCATTGAGAAGGACTGACTTGATGACCGATGATCTTTTAAGAATTAACTAGGAAATCAAATTGAAGGACGATGCTACTTTCATAAACAAATGTCACGTAATTGTACACATAATAATTGTGGTTTTTTATATCTCTTTTACATGCTGGTGGTGTAAATAAAATATAACCTGTCATGACTGCAGGTGGTGAAAAAAATATATTTACTTTAATTTAGTGACACAAATAAAATAAACGTACTGCAGGTGGTTTAAATAAAAATTTAACTGTAATAACTTTAAATGGTGCAAATAATTATTAACTGGAATAACTGAAAGTGGTGCTTATAAATTATTTACTGTAATAAAGTTGCAGGTGGTGAAAATAAAATATACATACAGCAGGTGGTGCAAATAAAAGATTGATTCGGATAGTGCACATTAGTTATTCTCTGTAATAACTGCAGGTGTAAATTACATGGACAATTTGTTTACACACGAAAAGGCTGCTTTAGAATTTGTGTTACGAAATCAGGACAACTAAAATGAACAGAGCACGTCTTCCCGTAAAGCACAGACGTTATTCACTTCCGTCGACGTCATCACTATCGCCATTCGGCTGCCTCAGCGTTCCAGAAGGTTCCGACACGTTCCAGAAGGCTCTGGAGGATCTTTACACAAACGAGCCCAACCACGCCCCGTCTCAGAACAATAACGGATTTGCTCTGAATGGGCTCAACAATATCGTAGAGGGGAATGAGAGCGACTATTCGGAACCGGAAAGTGACACAGCCGAACAAAATAAAGGCGTTAAAATGAGCAGACGACACAGTTCACCGTCATTTCTATCGAATGTTGACGCCGGCGGTCATTTCAGAAGCAATGCCTCGGTGAAAAAATTACAAGACACTTTCATAAAAAGTCACAACCAGTACAGAAGAGACTATTTCATAAAGCATGGTCATTGGCCAACGGTAAATGCTAACAAGCCAACACCTCGAAAGCTTACGAGACCAAAATCGATTTATGAACCTTCAAACAAAGGTAAAGATGTATCATTTAAGACCTCATCAACAGCTATGGCGTCTCAGATGGCAAAACTGCGAGTGTGAATTAAAGCTGACACTAAGATGTAAAATACCATTTATATGGGCATGAGTGCCAATTGTATGTTTCACGTACGTGTGCTAATAGTATGGTGTCAGTCACATATTTTGTTTAATTCATAGGGTTCTGGTACGTTGTGTACATAGGCTTATGTGGCCCCTTTTCCCTTTCCAACATATGATAAACCTGCTGCATACAACTTTGAAAGCATTTAAGCAAATATATGGAAACTCTCTATTAAGGATTATATAATTATTGAATCAAGTTAAAAAACATTGTGGCAAAAAGAAAAAAAATGCTCATGATGAAATTTTTTCACCTTTTGCAACAATTATTTAAAAAGTCGTATGCTGCAGATGTAACTATACATCGAGCCGCCAGCCGTCAATGGTTTACACACGAGGTTTTCATTCCAAGTTTTAATGTCCGCGCAAATCGACTTGTCGCATGATGAATACAGGAATCCGCCGTGACCGATTGGTTAGAGTTGGGGATTTGGAGTCGGGCGTCCCGGGTCCGATCCCCAGTCGCAGCGCTCCGATCATGGCGGAGTGCCCTTGGGTAAGGCACATTTCCTAGTCTAGTAATGGTTTGTTAACCCAGGGATTCTGAATAGGTGAACTGTCGCCGAATGTTGAAAACGGCGTTAACCTCTAAGTAATCATAATGAATACATACAAATCTGGCTCCAAAACTATAAAGAATTATTATGTGCTCAGAATTTTTAAGGGAAATTCAATCTCCAAATTTACATATCCGATGTGTCATTTTGGAGCTCTAGGTTCATCACAGAGCACAGGGAACGCTTTTAAAGTTTTTTGATTTTGGATCCAGTTTACATAGAAATGATATAGTAAACTGATCTGTAGTCACCATGGTTCAAGTTAAATGGCCACACGTGTATGTTATACGCAGTTATTCTCTTTCGACTTTTGTTGTTACTTGAATTCCTCGAAATTCATCTTATTGCTTATTACAAATTGATGTTTTACAAATAAATGAAAATGCATGTATTGATTAATTTGATCTGTATATTATTGCTGTTTGTAAAGACGATATTGCGATGTAAAGATGAACATAGATCGTGCTATGTATAGGTTTAACTGTAACGTCCTCGTCGACGTGAATTTCTTTATTAATTTATATTAGTATGGTACCTTGCGTACTAAACAATCATAATAAACTACATGTGAGCCGTTCCACGTGAAAATCATCATTATTGAATCTGCGTAATGTATTGACCCAGATCAACCTGCGCAGTCCGCGCAGGCTAATCAGGGCCAACACATTCCGTATCAGGGGGATAGAGGAATAAAGTAATGATTTTAATCCACAGGAGGCGAAGAAAATGTGTCCGGGTTAGCCTGCGCGGTATGCTTAGGCTGATCCGGGCGGATACTTTACGCAGAGTCCACACTGTTGGTTTCCTCGTGTATTATATGAACATGTCCGTACGAAAAGGTACACGTTTGCAAGATAAACATTGATAACAAAGTATGTTCATATGGTTCAGTAGGCTCTGTACATGCAGATCTGAATCTATACCTGTTGAAACATGCCAACGTTTGCCTATTCCCCCATTGATGAGCTCATTAGAGTGAGTGAGCATAATATAATCAAAGTCACGAGAGTATCTAACGATGTTGTTGTTTTTACTATTATCCTGTTGAAGTAATCGTATCTTATCTATTTTAATTTGTGAATTCGAACCCCAAGCTCGCCCAATAGTTTTCCGACAATTGACAAAAGTCAAAGCGACAAGCGTCATTTCTTTTCCACCAGTTGTTAGGAAACGAATGTTTTAGGAGTACTGGTGTACCTGCATATCTGTAGAGAAAACTACAATTTATCTTACAATTCGTTTTCAAAAATGAATAAAATATTTACTCTGAATATTATTGTGTCATACATATTTATTGACGTTTTCCATTTGTGCTTGTCGTTTAAAGTGAATAGCTGAAATTAATGTTGTTAAAACTAACCAGAAACTCAAACTGTCGAAAACCAACCTTATGTTTCTTTGCTAGCAGTGGAACCTCGAAATTTCTCATTTCTTATTGATCGATCAAAAACGTTTTCTCCGGAAAACATTCATTGAACATCTTGGGTAAATTCGTTTGTCAACTTTGGATAAAATTGCATTACGGATCTCATCAATTGCTTACCAACACAGAGTTCGAATACCGATTCGGCAAACATTACTCCCGTCGATAAACTTGGAAATACTTACTGCGACCGGCGTATTTTTATATCAACGAAAACCCCGCCCCATACTTTGTGTGATATAAAGTTCATAAACCTTTTTCCTGTTTTTGGAGCAAATCGTTTAATATATAATTCGAAATAAAAATGTTCTTTTCAAAAATATAAAATACGCACCACATTAGAAGAACGATGTTTTGATTTCATTTCCGTATTCTCTTGAACATCACATACATCAAATCTGCAGCAAAGAACTTTAACACTTTAAAAACATTGCTGCAAAACTCGGGAAAAATTTATAAATGGAAAATAAAAAAAAAGAGTTGAAAACATTGCTGTAAAAAGCAAAATTGCTCATTATTAGCCAGTTCTCATTTTCTCGTTTTGTTTTCAAAAAAGCGTTTACCGTCGACTTCTCACATAGAACAACAATCTACACTAGACAACTTTGAAAACATCTAAACAAACTATGGAAACTCTCCATACTTGAAAGTATCATTTTTGAAAAGAGTTGCAAACGTTGTGGCAATAGAAGGAATTGATCGTCGATCGCAAGGCAGTGTTTCACAGATTGAGACTATTAATAGTGTATGATCAGGGGCGTAGCTTGGCAATAATCAATGTCTTGAGAAAATCAACATTGTGGACTCTGCGTAAAGTATCGACCCGTATCAGCCTAAGCATGCCACACAGGCCTACCCGGATAGACACTTTTCGCCGCCTGTGGATTTTCAGTTTCAGGAATCACTACTCTATACATCTATCCCCCTAAGACGGAATGTGTCGGCCGGATCAGTCTGCGCGGACAGCGCAGAATGATCTGGTCGATACATTACGCAGATGTATAGCCTATCGCCGCAGCTGCATTTTGGGGGTATTTTGAGAAAAAATGTGTAGGAACGTGCCTACCGTGCCTAAAGGCAGCCACGCCCCTGGAGACTATTAATATTGTATGGTTCAATGGACAAGTCGACAATTAATACCGTAATATGATGAAATTATACGCATAAATTCCTAATTGTATTTAAAAGAGAGCCCCGTCTGGCGATTCGGACCATAGGCACTCGATGGTATGTCCGACTTCCCTCAATTATATTCAACTATCCGCCGTTGTTAAATTTAAAAAACCCGATTTCATTATGAATTAAGAATTCAATATATAACTTCTGACCAAATTTCTAAAATGTAGACCCACGGTGGTTACTCCATTGGTGTGATACTGTACAATTAGAAATTCGTTATGAGCAATTTCTCCTTTTGTCAGCATGTTTTTGAAATTCCTCCGTTTTAGATGCGTCACAAATCAAAATGCCTCTGTATAAGGTAATGGGTTGAAAGCGGATCAATCTATGTCGTGTCGTAATTTTTTCACTGATCGACCTTTTGAATAAATCTCTATTATAAACATTATAGAAAATGGAGTCATTTGTTGTAATGGGTAATTGGATATTCCTCAAGTCGGTCAGATTAGTGCATTTTGATCACATTTCTCACATTCAGACGCATCTGCAGCCTACGACTTTTTAAAACATTGTAGCAAAAGGAAAAATTACTCATTATAAGTAGGAAAGGTTAAATAGCAGCGTATCAATTTAGCCTTGCACACTGATTCGCACACCCTTAGGTCGAGTCGCGATAACACAGCCGTTAACGTCAAAGGTTATTGATCCAGGGGTCATGGGGACGAACCTCGACGCTGACACCATTGCTTCCGATGATTGATAACTATCTGTGTGACAAGTGTCATTCGTCTTCTGCCAATGAGGTAAATAGTCTAGCAGGATACTAGCCAGTTGCCTTCATGTTCCACAAATGGGCTTTATAGTTTATGTGGGAAGGCTGTCAGTTGCCTTCGCCTTCCAATAATTGGCTATATAGTCTATATAGAAAGGTAGCCAGCTGCATGTGTCGTCTACACATGGCTAAATAGTATATGTAGGAAGGTAACCAGTTGCCTTCTTCTTCTATAAACTGGCTATAAAGTATATGTTGGAAGGTAGCCAGTTGCCGTCGTCTTCTACTAAAGGGATATATAGTCTATGTGAGAAGGTAGCCAGTTGCCGTTGTCTTCTACTAAAGGGATATATAGTCTATGTGAGAAGGTAGCCAGTTGCCGTCGTCTTCTACCAAAGGGATATATAGTCTATGTAGGTAGGAAGCAAGTTGCCTTCGTCTTCTACCAATGGCATATATAGTAGACGTGGGAAGGAAGCCAGTTGCCTTCGACCTTTACCAATGGGATATATAGTCCATGTGGGAAGGAAGCCAGTTGCCTTTACCAATGGGATATATAGTCCATGTGGGAAGGAAGCCAGTTGCCGTCGTCTTCTACGAATTGGGATATATAGTTTGTGTTGGAAGGTATCCAGTTGCCTTCGTCTTCTATCAATGGGCTAAATAGTATACGTGGGAAGGTAGCCAGTTGCCTCCGTTTTCTACTAATGGGCCTAACACTCTATGTGGGAAGGAAGCCAGTTGTCGTCGTCTTCTACCAATGGGCTAAATAGTACACAAGGGAACGCAGCCAGTTGCATTCGTCTTCTACCAATGGGCCTAATAGTTTATGTGGCAAGGTAGCTAGTTGCTTTCGTCTACTACTAATGAGCTAAATAGTTCACATTGAAAAGTAGCCAATTGCCTTCGTTTCTATCACCGAGATATATAGTTTATGTTTCGTTGGGAAGGTATCCAGTTGCCTTCGTCTTCTACAAATGGGCTAAATAGTACATAAGGGAACGTAGCCAGTTGCATTCGTCTTCTACCAATGGGCTAAATAGTACATAAGGGAACGTAGCCAGTTGCATTCGTCTTCTACCAATTCGATAAACAGTTTCCTTGGAAGAGTGTTGTCTGTAGAACTGGTGCGAGAGCGCCTAGAAATAAACGTTAAGTGAACTAAGTAATCAATGCACATCCTTTTACAAGAAAACAAATTAAAACGAAACAACGTCGAATGTATTTGAGTCATGTCACAGTTAGGCGAACTGGGGTCCCTTTTATGATCCGTGTCAAGAGATTAACTTTCTCAACATCAAATCTGCAGCAGACAACTTCGAAAATATTTAGACAAACATATGAAAACTGTCTATAAATGAAAGTAAAATTATTGACTAGAGTTAAAAATTGTGTCACAATGAGAAATTGCTTATTATGAAAAGAATATCCGCTGGAGATGTGTAAAACTGTGTCTACAATGGGGAAAGGGCTAAAGCATCTGTATCGTGTCTCTGTAATGGGATCACATACATATATATGGCCGTGACTACACTTCTATCGTTTGCTTAACGCTTGTATTTTCTATATTGTTGATGAATGTTATGTCTTCGAAATCGTCTGTTACAGGTATGTTGTATGTTGGAAAGGATTAATATGTTTTCATCTATACCACATAACCGCAGCCTGATCAGGATCTACTTGTCGTTCATTGACGCTACGGGATAATGGTTACTTTAGATAAGCCCCCAATGTTAAAGTGTTATTATAATGTCAGCATAGAATTACGGCTTTGATTGATTGATTGACTTTGAATTAACGCCGAATTCAACGATATAATTAAGCCGTCCCGCGAGAAAACCAACATCATCGACTCTGCGTAATGTATCGATCCATATCAGCCTGCGCAGTCCGCGCAGGCTAATACGGACAGACACATTCCGTCTCAGGTGGATAGAAGTATAGAGTAATGATTTCCGAAACAGAAACAGAAACAGAAACAGAAATTTCACAGGAGGCGACACGTGTATGTCCGAGTTAGCCTGCGTGGCATGCTTAGGCTGATCCGGGTCGATACTTTACGCAGAGTCCACAATGTTTGTTTTCTCGCGGGTCGGCTCTTATTATTTCAGTTATATCACGGCGACCTGTGTCTCCTGACTTTCGCACACCAGTATTCTAAACAACAGTTTATCCAAGCAACCGGCCACCTTACGTTAAACTAATGATATTGTCAAATGTTGGAAAATATGTTGATCGAGTTGTGGATCGAACTCACAGCTGCTGGGTTAAAACCCGAGTCGCTACCAAGAGAGCTACCGGGGCTAGACAGGAATTACTTAAATCTCTCTTTCTAATGTAGCTCCCCATTACAGAACAGTAGATTCGTTTAAGGTTCATAGACAGATTTCTTGATTTTATATGAATGTTAATACAAACAAGTCTGAATTATCTAAATGAATGGACTTTTCCTAGCCTAGGATGGTGGTTATTGCTTTATTTTGTATTGAAATACGCCTCAAATATGATATGTTTATATAGAGTATACCGAAAGAAAATTACAATAATTTAATGATTTGTTTTTTTATGATTTAGGCCTATTTCAATGAAATTAGTCTACGGACAACCTAAGTTTGTGGTTCTAGTGTCATTGGGAAAAATCGATTTCAATTTAATATAAAATACTAATGATATTTATTCAAATTGTGATATTAATGTACCAATCTATAAATGCCTGTAAATGTAAGCATACTTCATAACCCGTGTGGCTGTTTTTGTTTTAAATTAACTGGGCTGTAGACGTTGCTACGTGAATACATATCACTTTTATATAACGTCACCATATTCCTGATACCCACCACTTAACCCTTTCCCTCATATAGACGCTTTCTGACGCCTCTGCAGCAGACGGCTTTTTGAAAACATAGTGACAAAAGAAGAAATTGCACAAAACGTGCAATTTCTCCTTTTGCCACAATGTTTTCCACTTTTTGTCATAGGTTATCCATTCAATTATGGAGATTTTCTATGTTTTGACAAAATATGTTCAAAGTCGTCTGCTGCAGAAATGTAGTATCAGGGAAAGGGTTAAGATGCAGCCAGAGTAGAAATATTAACCGTTTCAAACATCCAATAAATCTGAAGAAGATGACTTTCAACCCCTTTTCACATACAACAAATCTGCAGTAGACGACTTTGATTTTTTTTTTGCAAAAATGTGCAAAAAAACTCTATAAAATTATAACATTATAATTGAATAATGTTGAAAACACTGTAACAAAAGGAGAAACTGCTCGTTTTGAGCAATTTCTCCTTTTGTCACAGTGTTTTCAAAGGTCATCTGCTACAGAGGCGTCAGAAAGCGTCTTTATGTGGGAAAGGGTCAAAACAATACAATACAATACAATACAATTTCTTTATTGCCCCCTTTCTAGGAGATATTATAAGTACATGTACAATTTTTCACGATTAACAGAAATACAAACAAACAACAATACAGGTTAAAGATTATCCATAGTTGGATTTGTGAAGGAGAAGAAAAAGAAAAACAGCAAAACAAAAAACAAAAAAACCCTAAGAAAATAATGTATATCAATGTATATACACGCATGACAGATCGTCATTTACATACTATGTATAAAGCATGTGTGCAGTTTTGCAGAGAATAAATATATAGTGCTCGTTTGGTGCTGGCACATACCAGTGCTTCAATATATCGCTTTTAACCAGAGTAATACATTTGAAGACACCGGTATATGTATCTAAAAGTACAATCTAGCAGCTGTAGGTTATCCAGCTCGTCAAGGTATGGGAATATTGGCGCGCCTAATATACGTAGCGTAAATATTAAGCTATCCTGTTCAAAGTGGTCATCGGCAAATGTAGTTCCATATTTGGATGATAATTCCAATTTTAAGTGCGATTTCGCTTCTTCTATTAGAGTACACTCAGATAGAATGTGGCCAAGCTCTTCCTGAAATGTTTTGCCGCATTCAGTACAGACTGTATTACATGTTAAGATGGGACGTGACCATATTTTAGCTATTGTATTCATGGTTGATCTGAATGAGCTAGATTTGGATACCCTGTATATTATGCAAGGATGGATATACGGATGCAAAAGGCGGAAGAAGGCACACTCTGGGTTGTTAGACAAACGATCATCCAACATTAGCTGTTCTCGTACACGAACTGCATTACGGACAGTATTCTTCCATGAATATTTAGAGGGCAGTGAGTTGTCCCAAAAGAAGTTATTTAGAATAGGCTGCATGTTGTACTTAATAACTGTACGGCATATGTCAGGGATAAATCCAAGAGTGACGGAATTTTTGTCTGAGAGGTACATGCAATATTTTCTAATGAATATTTCCTTTGTAATGCAAGCCTCTGGTAAACACAATATTTTGTGTAAAAACATTAATTTTCTTGTCTCTATAAGACTGCTTATTCTAAATAGACCTAGCATAGACTCTGCAATATCCGATCTAGTTCTTCTTGCAAATCCCTGTAATTTCTTTGCAACAAAATGTTGGAATATTACGATCTGATTTAAGTCGGTGTTCGTCATATTGTTCCAAAGTTCTGATCCATATAGGAGGATGGGTAATATAATCTTGCAATAAAGGTTTGCTGAAACAATTGGATTTACTCCCTGTGGATTAACCCCCTGGCCAACCATCGAAAAGAGAGCGTTACGAGACTTTTGAATGCGTTCCTTTAAACGATTACCTAGTTTCAGGTTCGAATCATGGATGATGCCTAAATGTGTCATCGATTTATCTTGCGGGAGAAAATGTTGCCCATACAGGATTCCAACCCTTGGCTCATAACGCTTCTTGCTGAACACAATGACGCTTGATTTTTTAACATTTACCTCTATTCGCCATGATTGACAATACCGATACACCATATCAATCATGTTTTGTAAATTTGATGGGGATATGGCTAACAGCGCTATGTCATCGGCAAAGGATGGATTACTAACCGGCGTAGACATGATTTTAGTACCTAAGTTACAGTCCTGGCAAAACAGGAATTTGTTCATTATGAACATCATTGTCCCCTGCTGTAGATGACTAAAAATGCGTCTATAAGAGGGAAATGGTTAAAATAATGTGTAAACAAGATGGAATTGTCAATAATTGTTCGGTGTTTTTTTTCCTTTTCTTCCCTAATATACTTATAAGTTATATAGAACATTCATTTATCTATCAATTTGCCAAGGTGTCGCAAGTTTTCTCCAGATTTGAAACCCCCAGTCCACTCAAAAATTCACATCAGAGAGATGATCAATTATATTAACCGCATCAATTGAAAAGCGGTCTTAATGAATCTTACGATTCATATGTACAGTCTCACCGGACCCTTAGGTGTTCGCCTGCACTGAGAAGACGTACATCATTAATTATGTTCTATCAGACGCTTTCGGACGCCTCTGCAGCAGACGGCTTTTCGAAAACATAGTGACAAAAGAAGAAATTGCACAAAACGTGCAATTTCTCCTTTTGCCACAATGTTTTCCACTTTTCGTCATAGGTTATGCATTCAATTATGGAGATTTTCTATGTTTTGACAAAATATGTTCAAAGTCGTCTGCTGCAGAATTGTCGTATGAGGGAAAGGGTTTCTTATCTACGTCCCTGGTTCTATTATTGTCATTTGCAGTCTCAAAATTGGACAATAAATGTTTTATATTTCATTTCATGGAATATCATTTACTAAAGATAACTAAACGAAATGCGATCGACATCCGTCCAATTTGGATGATGTTTAAGCGCCGTTTCAACCATAGTTTATTTATTTAGGGCGTGTCTTTTGTAATTAACAAGAACTATTTGTATTATGTATCCCAACCACGAATCTTCACAACTCTGAGCGCCATGGAGGAAAACAATTTCATTTTTAAATCGGGGATCAAACCTTTGACTCCCGCAGACCACTACAACACAGAATTGGTCAAAGCCAATTTCGACAAGACATGTGCTGTGTTCTAGTTGCTGTCTAGCTCGTTCGACAATGATTTTTTACAATTCTGTATTTTCGCTGTAACCATTTAACCTTATACCGATGCATTTTGACGCCCTAGAAGCAGATTTATTTTGAAAAATGTGCAAAAAGTGGACATTGCTGACGATGAGCAGATTCCCATGTTGTCACAATGTTTTCTATTCTTAATAGTAGTTATAACTTCATTTATAGAGAAATTCTATGTTTTTAAGGAGAGTGTTTTAAAGTCGTCTGCCACAGAGTCATTGTCTACAGACGACATGTTGCATCTTTGCCGCAGATAATTTTGAGAAACATTGATATTATTGATCAATGATATTTATCTAAAAAAAATAGCATTTTCTCTATTTCTCACTATGTTTTCAATCATGTATCGTGATCAGCTTTCATTGCTTTTACATTTACTCATACGTATGCATAACAAACGATTCGGTGAACCCTTTCCCACCTGCAGACGCATTATGAAGCAGAAGCAGCAGACGACTTTTGAAAACCTTGTGTCCAAAGGTGAATTTCAACTTTAATTAAAAATTAAGCTATCTTTTATTGAGATTGTTCAGGTTTTTGTCACTATGCTTTCAAAGTCGTCTTCTGCAGATTTGTTGTATGTGTATGTGGGAAGGGGTTAAAAGGCATATCAACAAAACGTCTGATGAAGGGTTATCGTTTACCTAGTTTACCTTTGTATATCAAGATGAAAACCTAAACAAACTAGGATTACATTATATATTTAACAAATTATGCAATCAAATCCGATATTATCCCACAGCGTTAATGCGTTAAACAAATTTTGCAATTAATATAAAGTGACGTTCAATTTACATATAATTTACCTCGTATTATCTCGATATAACAAGCTCGAACACGAGGATATATGATTAGAGTCTGACGATGTGTGGGTCTTTGTTGCATCTACGTCCAGTGAAGACTCGGGTACGTAGTCTCCCCAGAATATTCACTGTCCGCTTGCATATTGTATGGACGTAGATGCCACATCTGTGACAAAATAAAAATGTAGTGAAATAACTGACAAAAATTCCGCCGTGGTCGAGTGGTTAGCGTCGGGGATTTAAACCGGATGTTCCGGGTTCGATCTCCAGTCGCGTCACGACGGTCATGGTGGATAGTCATTGGGCAAGGCACAGTTCCAAGCCTAGTACTGGTTTCTTTACCCAGGGATCATGAATATGTGATAAAACTGAAATAATATTGAAAACGGCGTAAAACACCACGAAAACAAACAAACAGAACTGACAAAAAATGTAAAAAAGTGAAATAATTATGAAATATGCCATACTTCAATGCGACCCTTTATGTGCGATGCAATCAGACACCAGATCGCCAGACAAAGATCCATGTAGTGTAGTGGTTATAGTGTCCGCCTCTGGAGCGGGAGTCCAGGGTTCGAGTCCCCGGTCGAGTCATACCAAATTCTTAAACAATAGTAGTTATTACATCCCGTCCTAGCGCTCAAAATGCGTCTGCATGAAGGAAAGGGTTACTTATTATACACATAATTGTTTATCGCACCACGGGTTTTAAATAGATAAAAAGAAATCTTATTCGCGTTCGCTAAATAACGTTAGAAAACATAATTAAATCTGGAATGTCTTAATTGTTCATTTTCGCCAGGTTCACAGATGTAGTTATATTTATTTGCACATGTCTTTTTCGTTTTGTCAGAAGCTATGTCAATGTTTATGTTATCTTGAGAGACGCCTTCTTCTATCTTGAAAATGTCTTTCCTTTTCACCTACATGTTATAGGATTGACTTTTGAGTTATATGAAAGAAAACAATCTTTGAAATAGTCACTTATCTTTTCCCACATACAGCACTGTCAGCAGACGACCCGGAAAACATCAAGACAAATATATGAAAAATCTCTGTAAATGAAAGATTTTTTTAAAATTAAGTTGATACATTATGGAAAAGGAGAAATTGCTCATCTTGAGCAATTTCATCTTTTGTCACACTGTTTTCAGAAGTGGTTTGCTGCAGATGCATCAAAATGCGTCTGTATGAAGGAAAGGGTGACTTATTATACACATAATTGTAATTCGCACCACGGGTTTTTACATAGATAAAATAGTTTTTTTATTCGCGTGCGTAACGTTAGAAAACATGATTAAATCTGGAATGTCTAAATTGTTCATTTTCGCCAGGTTCACAGATATAGTTATACATATTTATTTGCACATATCTTTATCTTCCTTTTTTTTCATGATTTCGAATTTGTGTTTGTTTGTTTGATAAATGGAGTTTAAAGTCGGCATCAACAATATTTAACTTATTTCACGGCCTTTTCCCGGATAAAATACACGAGTATCGCAGGCAAGTTGATCGTGACAGTAGCGTGTCAGACGATATTTTTAATATAATATCCCCGTAACGATGAGCGCAAAGGAGGAAAGCCAATCATTCCATTATAAAGGTATTTCATATTACCTTACTGGGAATCGAACCTTGGTCTCCCGTTGTCGCTAGCCATAACACGACCGGGTTGGTTGATTTCGAAGGCGAGCGGCCTTCTTATAACATTTCAAGTCATGCCATCCCGCGTCATATACTACTGAACCGTTATTTGATCTAGCATATCTAACCGTTTCTCACATACAACAAATCTAGAGCAGACGACTTTGAAAACATAGTGACAAAAACCTGAAAACTCTCCATAAAAGATAGCTTTAGTGTTAAATAAAGTAGAAAACATTGTGGCCAAAGGAGCAAATTCACCTTTGGCCAAAATGTTTTCAAACCTCGTCTGCTGCTATTGCGTCAAAATGAGTCTGGAGGTGGTAAAGGGTTAAGGTCATATACTTTGAAAACAAATCAAGTAAAATATGCAAAGTCAGAAAAAATGGAGATTTGAGTTTAATGTGTGGTTGTCAATATTGTTTGATAATGAGAAATTCATTGTTTTGGGAAATTTGTCCTTTTCCAACGATGTTTTCAAAAATCGTATGCTACTCAAGACTAAATGAAATTGTCTGCATCGAGTAAATTTTCTTTAAACGGTACAATCCAACAATTTGATTGTCCTTTATTTATTTTTTTAACATTAACATTTAACCCATTTCCTCATACATATGCATTTTGAGGCATCTAAATCTGACGACTATTGAAAACTGACACAAGGAGAAATGCTCTAAATGAGCAATTTCTTTTTCCTTATTATTTCAACTCTATTGTTATATTATATTCCATAATTGTGCTTAGATGTTTCAAAGTCGTCTGCGGCCTATGTGTCGTATGCGGGAGAGGTTTATATCATTTTGACAGTTGTATATACATGTATAATCACGAAGAGCACTGAGTAAATGGCTATTCCTCGAGTTCAGGGTGTGTGAAATGCTAAAAGGTCGATGGGTTTTGAATCCGATTCCTTTGAAGCAAAGAACAGCTTGCTTCAAGCACTAAATCACTGTTCCCCAAAAGTCCATGTCCCAGAACTGTCCATACAAAATGAGAAAACGGACAAACAGATATGGTTGACAAGGAAGGTAAATGCTTTAAACTATGATATTGCTACCAGCAGTTATCCCTACTTACCTCCAAGTATATTGGCGCTGTTTTCCCACATTTGGCCATTATTTCAATTATGGACATTTTAGAGCAAAGATATCACAAATTATCCCTTATGCTAAATAGTGCATACATTATGATCACGAAAATGACATTGAGATGTTTATATTTCCCCCTGGTTATAATGGTGATGATTCAATCTGACTAAAGTACACGATCTGACCAAATGTAAGTTAGGGTTAGGGTTAGGGTTAGGCCTATGCGTAGCGTTAATAGGAGATGATTTTTAATGAGATTGGTGGATGATTTTAAATGCATCTAGTTTGTTTGACGCCTCTACAGCAGCAAAACGTGCAATTTCTCCCTTTTCCACAATGTTTTCCACTTTTTGTCATAGGTTATCCATTCAATTATGGTGATTTTCTATTTTTTGACAAAATACGTTCAAAGACGTCCGCTGCAGAATAGCCGTATGAGGGAAAGAGTTAAAAGATATATTGCATTTTTAAACGAGTGTACAGTATATTGGTTCACAATATGCCATTAAGTGAAGGCGTGACAAACATATAGACAGACAGACAGACAGACAGACAGACAGACAGACAATTGAGAAATGGTCCACCAAGACAAGGCAGGCGACATAACAATATAAAATCAAAAAGCACAATGTCTAGAACACGACCAAAGGTTTTTGTGTTATTAACGTGATGCAATAGTCATCTTAGAAAATATCTGAGGAAAAAAGAGTGAAATCTGGAAAATTGATACAGAACTGAAAACATTTTGGAAAAAAACAAAAACATTGTCATTACTATATTTCAGTGGTACCGTATTTGACTTAGTCCTAAAACTATTTTTGTTATTCGTCGTCTTGTATTTGCGCGTGCCAATCTGCATGTATGTTTGACGGAAATGTGTAGGTTTATGATAAAATACAATACAATTTCTTAATTGTCCCAAACGTAGTAGATAGTGTTAGTTCATGAACAATTTTATGCAGAAATACAAACACTCAGGACAGGTGGCTACATACCCATAGGTTGATGGGGGAAACATTTTACTGTGAGATAAGGAACATAGAAACAGACTATTCATAGTTAAATCCATTTCCAACATACATACGCTTTCTGATGCGTCTACAGAAGACAACCTTTGTCAACACTGTGGCAAAAATGAGAAATTGATTTCCATAAGTAATAAATGTTTCTGCAACATATTTGTAGTATGTGGGAAAGGTTTAAAGAATAAACGTGCAACCAATAAAACAACCGAAGACTCTTCAGAAATTCGACTTAATTCTTGTCGGTCAAGTTGGTATTCTTTAAATTTCAATGAGACACGTCGAGTTATTTCGCCATTCAAATAGCCCACACATTTACCCCTTCCCCCCCCCCCCCCCCCCCCCCCCCCCCCCCTACCACCCACCCCGTTCACGAATCCGCCGTGGTCGAGTGTTTAGCGTCAGGTACTTTGAACCCGGCGTCCCGGTTTCGATCTCCAGGTCGCGGTAGTCACTGTGGAGTGCCCATAGACAGGGCACATCTCCTAGCCTAGTACTGGCTACTTGTACTTTATTCTGCTGGACACCGTTATCTTGAACATACTTATTGTAAGCCATTATTCAATAATTCTGGTCCTTAGACATTATATTTAGAATCATGTTAAGAACGAAAGGTAGACGTGGTTCGTCCGGCGAGTTAGGATATTCATGCATTTCTGAATTGGCATAATTCCTACCCCTCTTGACCCTGTACTCGTCGAACTCTTCACCAACTCAGGCTAACCATCTACATGACCCTCATCAGCCAGCACCAAACTCACCCAGTTACACAGATTGATCTCTGATTTTCACAGATCGCCAATGTTCTAAGGCTGGTTCGGCTTATAAGTAGAGCCATGTAAAATATGTTCAGCTAATTAATTGCGGATTTAAAAAGCATATGCTATATCAAGGTAACCGTTAAACGTATACGTTACATTGTTGTTTTTCATTCGATCAAGGGTCGTGAGTTCGAATCTCGACTCGGCAATTCGTTCTGATTGACAGATTCATTCGTCTAACACAAATGTGAAAATTGCCGTTTATCTCTGATCAACGAACTATAGATTGTCAAAGGACTAGATAGGGAGGAGAAAACTGGTGGTCTTTTCCTAACAATATCTCTCTTATGACGCAGCTAAACCCTATGGTGTGATTACTCAAAAGTAGCGTCTCAATGAGACGATGCTTTTGAGTACCCACACCATAGAGTTTGAGGTCATATAAGGATTTGCGAAGGCAATACTTTTTTATGTAGACTGTTCATACATACACTGCTTTACATTTCCTCCCTTGAGATTATACCAGAGAACTGTATCGGGCATGTTTCCATCATAAAACAATAAAGTCCATTTTTGGAACGATGACCGCTCTTGATGGTCAATGCGGGTTGTTCATTTCTCATGGCACTTGACACGATGTCCAGACTGACCAGTGTATAAATACTCGGGTAATTTTCTGACCAAGTACAGAACCTAAGAAGTTAGTGCTACCATGTTTACTCTAACAACCGTATTCCTTGCTGTTTTCGGTAAGTGATTATTTTATTCTCATTCCTTTTTTTCTATATCTTCTACTTTTTTCATTATAATCGTCTTCTACTTTGTCTTTTTCTTCATCCCCTTTCTTCCTGTGCATTTTGTTTTGTCTTCTATATATATGCAATTTCATTTTACATCACAGCGCTATTGAACTTTTTCTGATATGAAATACACTGCATAACAAATGTATAGGCTGAAGATCAAGCTGCACGTATTAATACAAGATCAGCCTTCGCGTTCACGCTTACGATCCACATTGAAACTGCTTAACAGACGATTCTACGAATCTTTGTTACGTGTACAACTAGATCAAACACCAATTCCGAACAGCAAACGTTAACACGCCATTTTATTCCAACATTCTAGGCGTCGCTTCGCCAGCTAAGCTAGGCCGCAATATAAACGGAAAAGAAGCTGTAGACATTTTTTTCTGATATGAAGTACACTTCATGACAAATTTAAAGACTGATTAAGCTGATTCAAGTGTTAATGAAAGATAAGCATGCGCGTTTATGCTTACGATCCACATTGAAACAGATCTACAGACGTTTCTAGGAACAATAAATGAGCCGTTCAATGAGAACACCAACAGTATGGATTCTATGTTATGTATATCTTCAAATCAGCCTGCGTCATCAGCGCAGGCTAATTCGGGCCGACACATTCCTGATTCATGAAACAGAAAATCCACGAGAGGCGAAACGTGTCTGTCTTAGTTAGCCTGCGCGGCATGCTTAAGCTGCTCCGGGTCAATACTTTACGCAGAGTCCACAATGTTGGTTTTGTCGTAATTCGGTTCATTTGTTACATGTATAATTATATAAAACACCAATTCCAAACAGCAAACGTTAACACCCCGTAATATTTCCACATTCCAGGCGTTGCTTCGTCAGCCAAGCTAGGCCGCATAATAAACGGACAAGAAGCTGTAGATGGAGAATTTACTCACCAAGTGACCTTGCTCAACAATGGATACCATATGTGTGGTGGCTCCGTTATTGCCAAGAACTGGATCCTTACGGCCGCACATTGCGTGGATGGACAGTAAGAGAGCTCCTGTTGACAGTTTTCATCTACGTTCTTGTTAAACAAAATTACTTCAGCTTTAGTCATGTTTAATTATCTTAACCCTTTGCATTATATGCAACAATTCTGCAGCAGACGACTTCGGAAACATCTAGGCTATAATATGGCAAATCTCTATTAATGAAAGTAGGAATATTAAATAATGTTTTCAACATTGTGATAAAATGTCAGAACGCGTCCATAGTGGGAAAAAATTAACATTTTTCAACGTTTTGCCATTTCTTTCTTTAGCTATAGTCATATATTATTGTCTTATAACTATCCCATGTGAAATTATTCTGCAGCAGACGACCTTGAACAAATCTAGGCCAAAATATGACAAATCTCTATAAATGAAAGTAGGAATATTTAATAAAGTTGAAGACATTTTGTCAACATAAGAAATTGCTCATGTTGAGCAATTTTCCATTTACCACTATGTTTTCAAAAGTCTTCTGCTGCAGAGGCGCCAGAAAGAGTCCTTACGTGGGAAAGATTAATATTTGTCTACATTTTAGCTAAAAAACTTTTTTAATTCTAGTCATCTTTTCTTAAGTTTTAGTTGTTTTCTATTTTCTAATTAGTTACATGTATTTAACTAAATCTTATTTGCCCCTAAACTCTAATTATTCTACTTAATCTACGTTTACAATGTGATGTGTTAATTTCAATTAATTTGAGTCACACGATTCTGATGTATTTACAGTGGACTTTCGATAACTCACAATCGATAGGAACCAATTTATGACTTCAAGTTATCGACCTGTTCGAGTTATCGACATGTTCGAGTAACCGACCTGTTCGAGTGATCCCTCGATTTATGCCAAATTCATTGATGTATTTTAAGCTTCATCTGTTTTATTGAAAGTAAGCCAGCAATAACAATATGAGCCGTTCCCCGAGAAAACCAACATTATGAGCTCTGCGTAATGTATCGACCCAGATCAGCCTGCACAGTCCTCGTAGGCTAATCCGGGCCAACAGATCGCTTCCTGAAACAGAAAATCCACAGGAGGTAAAAAGTGTCTGTCCCGGTTAGCCTGCGCGGCATGCTTAGACTGATCCGTGTCGATACTTAACGCACTAATGGTTTTCTCATGGAACGACTCATATTATGAAGAACATAGCACAGCAGCAGAAGACGACCCCTTCCAGGAATTGGTTAGAGTTAAGCAACGTAATCGAATTATCACATGTTCGATTTATCGCGAGTACATTGTTCTCCCTTTCCTCAAACATGTTAAATCATTTTGGCCGTCATGCTGGAGTGTCCTTTGGCTAGGCACATTTCCTAGCCTATTACTGGTTTGTCATGCCAGGGGTTATGACGAAGTGAACTGTCGCCATTATATAACTGAAATCATGCTTTAAACAACCCTAATAAAACATAAACAAACATACAACATTTCCATATAATGACTAAACTGTCATTTGGTAAAATGTCCAATCCCCTTCATGATGCGATATAATCAAGTTAAACGATTTGATTTCGTTAAAACAGGAACATGAATGATCTAGCTGTGGTTGCGGACTTACACGACTTTAGTGACCCAGGGGATTACACATACATGGTTATAGACCGAATTATAATGGTAAGAGCTGACATTATTCTTTGGTCTTTCAGTTTATGTAACATTTGGTTTTCATCTGATGAACATTCTGGGGACTTAGTGTATATTTTCTAACACCATTGTTTTGGAATGGCGATCTGGCTTGAGCTATAGCAACAACCGAACGTTTTGAGCATGTTCATGCAAATGTGTACAACCTGGTATTTATGAACATTGTATAACTAGATCTAAAATGTTCGCAAATCATTTATAAATACTTTTTCGAAGCTTCTGTTGATTTAGAAAAAAATGGTTTTGTAAAACTGAGCAGATGCCTAGTCTGACTGAACACTATTCACAGATGCTCAAACACACTCATTTGTTGTTTTAAACGTTAAGTTTGTATACAAATAAACAGCACTAAACTATAATGTGTATCATACGTAGTAACCCCTTAATAAACGACACTATACTTGAGTGTTAATCATTAGTATGATAGTATTAACACCCCTATGAAACGGCCATTGCATATAATGTGTATCATACGTAGTAACCCCCTAATAAACGACACTATACTTGAGTGTTTTAAATCATTAGTATGATAGTATTAACATCCCTATGAAACGGCCATTGCATATAATGTGTATCATACGTAGTAACCCCCTAATAAACGACACTATACTTGAGTGTTTTAAATCATTAGTATGATAGTATTAACACCCCTATGAAACCCCCTAATAAACGACACCATGTCATGTAATGTAATGTGTATCATTAGAAGTAACATCCCTAATTGATGGCGCTAAAATTATTTTTTATCATTAGTAGTAACACCCCTAATAAACGACACTAGAATTAAGTGTTTATTGACGCCGCGTGGAAGCGCGGCGTCAGTATGGGATAGGTTTTAATTTTGTACCATGGGGTGACGTAATCAAAAAGGGAGAAACCAGCAAGTATTATTGTAAAGAAAAACTCTGTAATATGTTTGAAAAAACAGCCTTTATGATTGAATAAATTGTATTAACTGATTTAAGAAACAACAAGATACAAAATATGTACATCTTTTACAGTTGTTACAAAACTTTAGACACATTTAAATTGTTTTTAATAACTGTTCCCCAACTAACTAGCCTAAGCATTGTTTATGAGTTGATTTACGTAGTTCACTAGGCTACGCTTTTTTAGTTGTTTGGTTTACTGCTCTGACGACTCGATTCATCAAAGCTCAGAAAAAAGATTCCGGTGATGTTTTTTCCTATTTATTTCTGTTGTATTACTAAACTTAAAACGTTCCTCCCCATACAGTTGTTCATTCAGACCATTGTATTCTTGATATATGTTGACTATACATGAACACTTTTTCATTTAATTTCATAAATGCTTAATTTCGATATTAAATATCTTTAAACTTGTTAGAAATATTTGTATTTTTTGTTTATATACTCTCGTTTTTTGTTATCATACTTCTGCTCAACTGGAAGGAGAATAGACCTCCCTCTCTCCTTCCAAAGCTTGTGTCACACTTAACTTATAACTAGAGGCATTAACACTTAAGTTAATATATGTTAATATTTCAGTATCTATGTTTTTTGTTTATCTAATTGATCTAGTTAGAGCAGATCTAAAATTAAGAAACTTCAGCTTGTATGACATTTTATTGTTGCAGTCAATGCTAAGCAAACGGTAAAACAAATGGTTTGAAGACTTAACTCGTCATGTCACGACTAAACTTTACATGCTGAATATCATATAGATCGTAGCATATAAAGTGTATACTCCCTACGTCAAAATGGACCCTTTTTGATCTTGATAACGTTTTATTATAGACTATGGTATCCAGGTGAGTAATAAGGAACATCTTGGCCTTCTTGTTTAAGATAAAGGTACATTTGACCTTCTTTACATCCTGTCCGTTTGCACGGGTTATTTAAATGTATTGAACTGCATCTGCTTCCCTTTAAGTCATGCCTTAAAATCATGCGCGGCGTCTTTGATGCTTAGCATCAAAATTCGTCTTGTCATTAGTTGTAACACCTCCTAATAAACGACACTAGAATTAAGTGTTTATCATAAGTAGTAACTCCCCTAATACATGACACTAGAAATTTGTGTTTATCATTAGAAGTAACTCCCCTAATAAATGTCACTAGAATTTATTTTTTATAATTCGTATTAAAACCGTTGTGAATGGGGATTTAGACGTCCTCGGCAAAATTCAACACATTGTCTTTCAGCATCCACTTTACAACCAAGGCACTGGAGGGTTTCCAAATGATGTGGCTTTGTTGAGAGTTATCGTCCCTGCGACTTTCGATATTTCTAAAAATATCATTGAACTGGCTTCGGGAAGCGAGCTTTTCGTCAACAACAACTGCGTCATCAGTGGGTGGGGAACCACGGGTTTGTAAAATTTCACTATTATATTCATCTTCTGGTATTCGTCTGATAGCATACCAATCAGCTGTGTATACATTGGTCAACACTGAACTGCGAGTATAGACCCTTCCGGGACATGTTTACCAAAAATGTATTCATATGGCAAATTATTGATGCAGTAACATACATAAAATACATATATCTTTGCATAATTATTATATATTTTTAATTTCAAATGAGTGTAGGCTGAATATTTATTTACAGAGGTCATAGTTAATAAAATGATCTGTTATCAAACAATTTGTTATCTAAGAATACGTAATGCAGTATAATGATACCTTCGTGTTCATTGTTAAACAATCGCAGCCTATTCGTTTCCGATATAAATTGTACATATATCAACGTTTTAGGCGTCCACAAACCGTTTTCGAAAACGTTAATGAAATGGAGAGGGAAAGGTGTATTTTTATATCAATTGTCCAAAGTCATCTATTTGTCGGTCAATGTTTTAAAATTGGAAGAGTATTAAATAAGGCTTTTGTTATTATGGTGTGAAATATTCAGTTATTTCTTCACAATTCGGTATGTTTCGCCATTGTTGGATGGGATGGGTAAACGTGCATAAAGTCACACTGTGCCCCTATGGGCGACTCTTCTTATCATTGTCGAACAATATTGACCAAAATCAGCCAGCACTTTTGTGAAGCCAAATTTTAGGCAACAGGTTCGCTTCCATTGATCAAATATTAGCATAGTATATCAAAAGACATGCTCGGACTGTGGAAGAGCGTTCACGTGGGTTGAAGAAATTCATCGACAATAGGGTTGATTGTATTCTAGACACTATTGTTAAAGTTGTTTTAACCAATAATAGAGACTGGCTCTGGTACAAACATTCTGCTGAAGACGGACGTTCGAGTGTTATCTGAGAAGGAATGCGAGTCAGCATGGGACAGAAGCAGCATCTTGAATCAGCACATATGTGTTATGGGAGAATCAACGTCAAATGGATCCGGATCCTGCAACGTAAGATCTTCATCTTCTTTATCATGTGCTCTTCTTTTTACCATTCATTTTCATTTCCTTCTCCTCGTCGTCGTCGACATCATATTCTTCTTCTGTGACCACTTTATATTGCTACCACATCTACGCAATCACCAGCATCTACAATTATTAATACAATTATTTCCTATACTATCTCTACTACTAGTATTACTACTACTATTACTACTACTACTACTACTACTACTACTACTACTACTACTACTACTACTACTACTACTACTACTACTACTACTACTACTACTACTACTACAACTACTACTACTACTACTACTACTACTACTACTACTACTACTACTACTACTACTACTACTACTACTACTACTACTACTACTACTACTCCTACAACAACAACTACTACTACTACTACTACTACTACTACTACTAATAATAATAATAATAAATACTCCTCTCTTAATTATGAGGATGGTGATTGTTAAAATCAAAATCTTATGATAATTCTATAAAATCAAATACAATGGTCACGACATAACTCGAACATCTAATACAAACAAGTGAACATTCGAATTGACATTGCAACACATTCCTGTAACGGATCTGTCTTTTGAAATCGGTGTAGCAACAGTTCTGATTGTTCAGATGAGCAATCAGAACTGTTGCTAAGCTGTTGTCATCAAATAAGTTCATCAACAGATTTGTTTTTTTAAGTATAACTCATGAATTTCGAAGCCAAAAATACATAGATGCGTTTAGCATTAATCGAGGGATGACTCGAACAGGGCCATAACTAGAAGTTACGTGTGGGTCGCTTTCGACTAAATCGAACTTCGAGTTATCGCGAGTCCACTCCATCTTCTTGTATGACATCATGTTAACTATTTCGCTGCCAAAGACAATTAAAGGCTTTCTTTTGCAAACAATGCATGTTCAGGTGAGACAGCTCGTGACGATACATGATACACATGCCATGTAACGACGTAGCTCCTCTTGATACACGCTGTATGCAATCGCTTAAATATTCATGATACACATTACCTAAGACGCCTTGTTGCAGCTAACTGTCGAAAAGAGTGCTGGGAAAAAGATAATTTGCTCACTACGAGCCATTCTTCATTACTAACAGTGTTTTCGAATCTGTGTCAAAACAAATATTTCCAGTTTTTCTGATGTAAGTCTTTTCGAATTGTATAACAATCAAACTATCCTATCAGGTACTCGGTTAAAAACTGTTGAATATCTAGTAAATCTTTATATGCAGGGCGACAGCGGTGGTCCACTGGTTTGTAATGGAGTGTTGGCCGGTCTGACATCATGGGGAGTAAACGGTTGCCATACCAACGGCATGGTATTGTACCCAAGCGTGTATGCCCGTGTGTCGTACTTCTACAGCTGGATCAACACTAACTGCGAAAACTGTTTGATTTAGAGGAGATTTATGTTACCATGGAACCTACGGATAATGCGGAATTTTAATTGAATCTCGATGTTACGTTATCAATAAAAATATATTATTCACTGATTTGTTTGATTGATGATTGATTGATTGATTGATAGATTGATTTTTTTGGTATTTTACGCCTCTTTCATCATTTCTTTAGTTATATCACAGCGTTTCCAGGTTAAGTTACTAGTACTACTGGTCCAATTATCCTGAAACCAAACAGTCAGTTGTAATGCTAACCCCGCAACCCTGAGCGCCAAGGAGGTCAACCAGTACTACCATTTTTAGAGTATTTAGTATGACGCGTCAGGGAAATCTAACGATGTCCCGCACCTGACCTGAACGCTCTACGACGTAATGGTATTTTATGCCGCTTTCAATGTTTACAACAGTAGTTCAGTTCAGTCATACCGCGTCACTTCGTTTGTGCATTGTCACTGCTATATGTATATGTATCAGTAGTATGCTATATCTACAATACTGAGAGGAAAGGAAAGAAGCCATTGCTGACGAACAATGAAGAACCTGATTAGAGTTTGTATCTTTTCTGACATAGAACCGTCGCCAATTGTGTCTCCTATATATAACAGTTCACAATGTTTTCTTGTCTGTTTGCTGTTTTACCTGGTCGCTTACAAAAGTATTTCATATAGCAGCGTTTCCTTGGTAAATTAACAGTTCTGCATGCTGGAAATCGTATCCCGTCAATAGGGCATCGGTCGCGATGATATATGCACAACATTGAGCGCCAAGGAGGTCATCCAGTACTACAATTTTTTTTTTTTGTATGATCCGATCAGGGATCGAGCCTGGTCTCTCGCTCTCTTGGTGGTCATTTTAACCACTGCCCTATCGAGGTGGTACCTCAGCTTGTCAACAATATATGACAATCAAACATTTCACCATTTCCTGTGTACAACACATTTACAGTTGAAGAATTAGAGAACATCGAAAAAAACAAATATGTCTACTCTCTATAAATGAAAGAACAATAATTGGATAAAGTTGATTGACGTCATGGGCAATTTTCATTTTGTCACAATGTTTTTAAATAGCGTCTGCTGCAGAGACATCAGACCTCGTCTTTTTGTTGATAATGGTTAATCTTCCAGACGGTAGGCCTACACGTTTTCGCTTTCCTCGACTGTGTTTAAAGCATACGACACAATCCATGTTATATCAGGATGGTGTGTTAGGACCATCAGAATCCACCCCAGATCTAGTTATATTCGTATTTACGAAATAAAGTCTAAATTCCCAATAAAAACCGCAAAAAGAAATTCCAATCCAGACAGCATGTTCAAAGAATTGCATTTATCTGTGTGGCTGTATGTCGTACTTTATACTCTTATTTACGCGGTTGAGTCTGAAATCACAAACAATATGACGGCACGAGAAACCTATGCAACGATGAATAGACGCTTATCGTTTTCTTATTAATTTGCTTTAGTTCATAGTCGAATAATGTTGTCGTCTATGCATACCAGGGATCCATCCGATGTCACCGACTAACCCCAGCACTGGTGCGAATTGGTGTACACCTAACATATAACACATGGCTCGGTTCTGTACATTGTCTAGCGACTGAAAATTGTTAACACCCCACACTGATGAACAATAGTCAGTAATTGTCGTAACACAGTGTGTGTGTGAAGTTATAGCACGTAGGTCGAAGCTCGTAGGTCGACATTCAAATTTATACTAAGATAGTGTTGACCGGGCTCGTAGGTCGTAGGTTGACACTCTAACTTTTGTTCAGAAAGTGTTGACCTGGCGCGTAGGTCGTAGGTCGATATTCAAATTTATGTTCAGAAAGTGTTGATCTGGAGCGTAGAACGTAGTTCGACACTCAAAATGGTGTTCAGAGAGTGTCGACTGTCCAATTTACATTGAGATAAAGTTGACCTGGCGCTTAGGCTCGTAGGTTGTAGGTCGAAACTGAAATTTACATTAAGATAACGTTGACCTGGCGCGTAGGTCGTAGGTCGACACTCAAAATAATGTCCAGAGAGTGTTGACCTGGCACGTAGGTCGTAGGTTGACACTCTAACTTATGTTCAGAAAGTGTTGACCTGGCGCGTAGGTCGTAGGTTGACATTCTAACTTGTGTTCAGAAAGTGTTCGTAGGTCGACACTCAAAATAATGTCCAGAGAGTGTTGACCTGGCGCGTAGGTCGTAGGTTGACACTCTAACTTATGTTCAAAAAGTGTTGACCTGGCGCGTAGGTCGTAGGTCGACACTCAAATGTATGTTCAGAGCGTATTGACCTGTCGCATAGGTCGTAGGTCGACACTCAAAATAATGTCCAGAGAGTGTTGACCTGGCGCGTAGGTCGTAGGTTGACACTCTAACTTTTGTTCAGAAAGTGTTGACCTGGCGCGTAGGTCGTAGGTCGACACTCCAAATAATGTCCAGAGAGTGTTGACCTGGCGCGTAGGTCGTAGGTTGACACTCTAACTTATGTTCAGAAAGTGTTGACCTGGCGTGTAGGTCGTAGGTCGACACTCAAATGTATGTTCAGAGCGTGTTGACCTGTTGCATAGGTCGTAGGTCGACACTCAAAATAATGTCCAGAGAGTGTTGACCTGATGCGTAGGTCGTAGGTCGACACTCAAATGTATGTTCAGAGCGTGTTGACCTGTCGCATAGGTCGTAGGTCGACACTCAAAATGATGTTCAGTAGCGTAGGTCGTAGGATGATATTCAAATTTATGTTCAGAAAGTGTTGATCTGGCGCGTAGGTCGTAGGTCGACACTCAAAATGATGTTCAGAGAGTGTTGACCTGGCGCGTAGGTCGTATGTCGATATTCAAATTTATGTTCATAAAGTGTTGACTTGGCGCGTAGGTTGTAGGTCGATATTCAAATTTATCTTTAGAAAGTGTTGACCTGGCGCGTAGGTCGTAGGTCGACACTCAAATTTACATTAATATAGATTTGACTTGGCGCGTAGGTCGTAGGTCGACACTCAAGATTAAGATAGTGTTGACCTGGCGCGTCGACACTCTAAATTATTTTCAGAGAGTTTTGACCTGGCGCGTAGGTCGTAGGTCGATATTCAAATTTATGTTCAGAAAGTGTTGACCTGGCGCGTAGATCGTAGGTTGACACTCATATTTATGTTCAAAAAGTGTTGACCTGGCGCGTAGGTCGTAGGTCGACACTCAAATTTATGTTCAGAAAGTGTCAACCTGGCGCGTAGGTCGTAGGTCGACACTCAAATTTATGTTCAGAAAGTGTCGACCTGGCGCGTAGGTGGTATGTCGACACTCAAATTTACATTAAGATAGAGTTGACCTGGCGCGTAGGTTGTAGATCGACACTCAAACTTATATTCAGAAAATGTTGACCGGGCGCGTAGATCGTAGGTCGACACTCAAACTTATGTTCGGAAAGTGTTGACAGGGCGCGTAGGTCGTTGGTCGACACTCAAATTTATGTTCAGAAAGTGTTGATCTGGCGCGTAGGTCGAAGGTCGACACGCAAACTTATGTTCAGAAAGTGTTGACCTGGCGCGTAGGTCATAGGTCGACAATCAAATTTATGTTCAGAAAGTGTTGACCTGGCGCGTAGGTCGTAGGTCGACACTCAAACTTATGTTCAGAAAGTGTCGACCTGGCGCGTAGGTTGTATGTCGACACTCAAATTTACTCTAATATAGTGTTGACTTGGTGCGTAGGTCGTAGGTCGACACTCAAATTTATGTTCAGAAAGTTTTGACCGGTCGCGTAGATCGTAGGTCGATACTCAAACTTATGTTCAGAAAGTGATGACCTCGCGCGTAGGTCGTAGGTCAACACGCAAATTTATGTTCAGAAAGTGTCGACCTGGAGCGTAAGTCGTTGGTCGACACTCAAATTTATGTTCAGAAAGTGTTGATCTGGCGAGTAGGTCGAAGGTCGACACGCAAACTTATGTTCAGAAAGTGTTGACCTGGCGCGTAGGTCGTAGGTCGACAATCAAATTTATGTTCAGAAAGTGTGGACCTGGCGCGTAGGTCGTAGGTCGACACTCAAACTTATGTTCAGAAAGTGTCGACCTGGCGCGTAGGTTGTATGTCGACACTCAAATTTACTCTAATATAGTGTTGACTTGGTGCGTAGGTCGTAGGTCGACACTCAAATTTATGTTCAGAAAGTTTTGACCGGTCGCGTAGATCGTAGGTCGATACTCAAACTTATGTTCAGAAAGTGATGACCTCGCGCGTAGGTCGTAGGTCAACACGCAAATTTATGTTCAGAAAGTGTCGACCTGGAGCGTAGGTCGTAGGTCGACACTCAAATTTATGTTCAGAAAGTTTTGACCAGGCGCGTAGGTCGTAGGTCGACAATCAAATTTATGTTCAGAAAGTGGGGACCTGGCGCGAAGGTCGTAAGTCGACACTCAAACTTAGGTTCAGAAAGTGTTGACTTGGTGTGTAGGTCGTATGTCGACACTCAAATTTACACTTATATAGTGTTGACCTGGCGCGTAGGTTGTAGGTCGAAACTCAAACTTATGTTCAGAAAGTGTTGACCTGGCGTGTAGGTCGTAGGTCGACACTCAAATTTATGTTCAGAAAGTGTCAACCTGGTGCGTAGGTCGTAGGTCGACACTCAAACTTATGTTCAAAAAGTGTTGACCTAGCGCATAGGTCGTTGGTCAACACTCAAATTTATGTTCAGAAAGTGGTGATTTGGCGCGTAGGTCGTAGGTCGACACTCAAATTTATGTTCAGAAAGTGTTGACCTGGCGCGTAGGTCGTAACTCGACACTCAAAATAATGTCCAGAGAGTGTTGACCTGGCGCGTAGGTCGTAGGTCGACACTCAAACTTATGTTCAGAAAGTGTTGACATGGCGCGTAGGTCGGAGGTCGACATTCAAACTTATGTTCAGAAAGTGTTGACCTAGCTCGTAGGTCGTAGGTCGACACTCAAATTTATGTTCAGAAAGTGTTGACCTGTCTCGTAGGCCATAGGTCGACACTCTCAATTATGTTCAGAGAGTGTTGACCTGGCGCGTAGCTCGTAGGGCGACACTCACACTTATGTTCAGAAAGTGTAGGTCGACACTCGAAATTATGTTCAGAGAGTGTCGACCTGGCGCGTAGGTCGTAGGTCGACACTCAAAATGATGTTTAGAGAGTGTTGACCTGGCGCGTAGGTCATAGGTCGATATTCAAATTTATGTTCAGAAAGTGTTGATCTGGAGAGCGTAGAACGTAGTTCGACACTCAAAATGGTGTTCAGAGAGTGTCGACTGTCCAATTTACATTGAGATAAAGTTGACCTGGCGCTTAGGTTGTAGGTAGACATTCAAACTTATGTTCAAAAAGTGTTGACCAGGCTCGTTGGTCGTAGGTCGACACTCAAATTTATGTTCAAAAAGTGTTGACCTGGCTCGTAAGTTGTAGGTCGACACTCGAAATTATGTTCAGAGAGTGTCGACCTGGCGTGTAGGTCGTAGGTCGACACTCAAAATGATGTTCAGAGAGTGTTGATCTGGAGCGTAGAACGTAGTTCGACACTCAAAACTTATGTTCAGAAAGTGTCGACCTGGCGCGTAGGTCGTTGGTCGACACTCAAATGTATGTTCAGAGAGTGTTGACCTGGCGCGTAGGTCGTAGGTCGATATTCAAATTTATGTTCAGAAAGTGTTGATCTGGAGCGTAGAACGTAGTTCGACACTCAAAACTTATGTTCAGAAAGTGTCGACCTGGCCCGTAGGTCGTAGGTCGACACTCACACTTATGTTCAAAATGTGTTGACCTGGCGCGTAGGTCGTTGGGCGACACTCAAATGTATGTTCCGAAAGTGTTGATCTGGCGCGTAGGTCGTAGGTCGACAATCAAATTTATGTTCAGAAAGTGTTGACCTGGCGCGTAGGTCGTAGGTCGACACTCAAATTTACATTAAGATAGTGTTGACCTGGCGCGTCGACACTCAAAATAATGTTCAGAGAGTGTTGACCTGGCGCGTAGGTCGTTAGTCGACATTCAAAATGATGTTCAGAGAGTGTTGACCTGGCGCGTAGGTCGTTGGTCGACACTCAAATTTATGTTCAGAAAGTGTTGACCTGGCGCGTAGGTCGTAGGTCGACACTCAAAATAATGTCCAGAGAGTGTTGACCAGTCGAGGAAAGCGAAAACGTGTAGGCCTACTGTCTGAAAGATTAACCATTATCCACAAACAGACGAGGTCTGATGTCTCTGCAGCAGACGCTAATTAAAAACATTGTGACAAAATGAAAATTGCCCATGACGTCGATCAATTTTATTCAATTATTGTTCTTTCATTTATAGAGAGTAGCCATATTTTGTTTTTTCAATGTTCTCTAATTCTTCAACTGTAAATGTGTTGTACACAGGAAATGGTGAAAGGTATAATTGTGATATATTGTTGAAAGGCTGAGGTAAAACCTCGAGGGGTAATGGTTAGAATGTCCACCATGAGAGCGAGAGACCAGGCTCGATCCCTGATCGGATCATACAAAAAACTTTAAAAATTGTAGTACTGGATGACCTCCTTGGCGCTCAATGTTGTGCATATATCATCGCGACCGATGCCCTATTGACGGGATACGATTTCCAGCATGCAGAACTGTTAATTTACCAAGGAAACGCTGTTATATGAAATACATTTGTAAGCGACCAGGTAAAACAGCAAACAGACAAGAAAACATTGTGAACTGTTATATATAGGAGACACAATTGGCGACGGTTCTATGTCAGAAAAGATACAAACTCAATTCTAGCTCAACTGCGAGCTAGAATGTTTATGTTGTTTATGACATGTAACTTCCTACCACATTACAAGGTTTACCGTTAGGTCTTTGTGTTCAATAGGCAACATTGGTCAGAGTCTTACATTGAATATACTCACCATGCTTATCAGAGAGAACTTATACTCATTGTATCAGAGAAGACTCTTCTGACGTAATGTTGAAAACGATATTTGAGTTGTCACTATGTGAATAACATGTTAATAACGCCTAAAAAAGACCAGCATTCTGGATTACTCGATCAGAAAGACAAACGCTAGCCCGCTGTGCTGCACACTCCAATCAGGATCTTCATTGTTCGTCAGCAATGGCTTCTTTTCATGGCTCTGAGTATTGTAGATATAGCATACTACCGATACATATACATATAGCAGTGACGACAATGCACAAACGAAGCGACGCGATATGACTGAACTGAACTACTGTTGTAATTATTGAAAGCGGCATAAAATACCATTAAGTCGTAGAGCGTTCACGTCGGGTGCGGGACATCGTTAGATTTTCCCTGACGGGTTATACCAAAGACTTTAAAAATGGTAGTAATGGTTGACCTCCTTGGCGCTCAGGGTTGCGGGGTTAGCATTACGACCGACTGGCTGGTTTTAGGATAATTGGACCATAAGTACAAGTAACTTATCCTGTAAACGCCGTGATATAACTAAACATGGATGAAAGAGGCGAAAATACCAAAGAATAAATCTATCAATCAATCAATCAAACAAACAAATCAGTGAATATTATATTTTTATTGATAACGTAACATCGAGATTCATTTAAAATTCCGCATAATCCGTGGGTTCCATGGTAACATAACTCTCCTCTAAGTCAAACAGTTTTCGCAGTTAGTGTTGATCCAGCTGTAGAAGTACGACACACGGGCATACACGCTTGGGTACAATACCATGCCGTTGGTGTGGCAACCGTTTACTCCCCATGATGTCAGACCGGCCAACATTCCATTACAAACTAGTGGACCACCGCTGTCGCCCTGCATATACAGAATTACTAGTTATTCAACAGTTTTTAACTGAGTACCTGATAGGATGGGTTGATTGTCGTCTGCTTAATAATATACGATTCGAAAAGACTTACATCAGAAAAACTGGATTTTTTTTTTTTGACACTGTTAGTAAAGAAGAATTGCTCGTTCAAAGCAAACTATATTTTTCCCAGCACTCTTTTCGACAGTTAGCTGCAGCAAGGCGTCTTAAGTTATGTGTATCATGAAGAATTAAGCGATTGCATACAGTGTGTATCAAGAGGAGCTACGTCGTTACATGGCATGTGTATCGTGTTTCGTCACGAGCTGTCTCACCTGAATATGCATTGTTTGCAAAAGAAAGCCTTTAATTGTCTTTGGCAGCCAAAGAATTAACATGATGTCATACAAGAAGATGGAGTCGACTCGCGATAACTCGAAGTTCGATTTAGTCGAAAGTGACCCACACGTAACTTCTAAGTATGACCCTGTTGGAGTCATCCCTCGATTAATGTTAAACGCATCTATGTATTTGTGGCTTTGAAATTCATGAGTTATACTTAAAAAAACAAATCTGTTGATGAACTTATTTGATGACAGCAGCGTAGCAACATTTCTAATTGCTCATCTGAACAATCAGAACTGTTGCTACACCGATTTGAAAAGACAGATCTGTTACAGGAATTGGTTGCAACGTCAATTCGAATTTTCACTTGTTTTTATTAGATGTTCAAGTAATCTCGGGACCATTGAATTTGATTTTATAATATTATCATAAGATTTTTTTTTTTACAATCACCATCATCATAATAAAGAGAGGAGTATTTATTGTAGTAGTAGTAGTAGTATTAGTAGTAATAGTAGTAGAGATAGTATAGGCAATAGTTGTATTAACAATGATAGATGCTGGTGATTGCGTAGATGTGGTAGCAATATAAAGTGGTCACAAAA
This sequence comes from Serripes groenlandicus, assembly GCA_031761405.1. Taxonomy (NCBI): domain Eukaryota; kingdom Metazoa; phylum Mollusca; class Bivalvia; order Cardiida; family Cardiidae; genus Serripes; species Serripes groenlandicus. The sequence goes on from JASEVX010000001.1 coordinate 145,096,847, forward strand.
GAAGAATATGATGTCGACGACGACGAAGAAGCAGAACATGAAAATGAGTGGTAAAATGAAGAGCACATGATAAAGAAGATGAAGATCTTACGTTGCAGGATCCGGATCCATTTGGCGTTGATTCTCCCATAACACATATGTGCTGACTCAAGATGCTGCTTCTGTCCCATGCTGACTCGCATTCCTTCTCAGATAACACGCGAACGTCTGTCTTCAGCAGAATGTTTGTACCAGAGCCAGTCTCTATTATTGATTAAAACAACTTTAACAATAGTGTCTAGAATATAATCAACCCCTTTTGTCGATGAATTCATTCAACCCACGTCAACGCTCTTCACCTGTGAGCAGTCCGAGCATGTCTTTTGATATAATATGCTAAGATTTGACCAATGGAAGCGAACATGTTGCCTAAAATTTGGCTTCACAAAAGTGTTGGCTGATTTTTGTCAATATTGATTGACAATGATAAAAAGAGTCGCACGTGTCTTTATGCACGTTTGTCCATCCCATCCAACAATGGCCAAACATACCGAATTGTGGAGAAAAAACTGAATATTTCACACCATAGTAACAAAAGCCTTATTTAATACTCTTCCAATTTTAAAACATTTACTGACAAAAAGATGACTTTGGACAATTGATATACAAATACACCTTTCCCTCTCCATTTCACTAATCTTTTCGAAAACGGTTTGCTGTGTTGTGGACGTCTAAAACGTTGATACATGTACAATGTATATATCGGAAACGAATAGGCTGCGATTGTTTAACAATGAACACGAAGGTATCATTATACTGCAATACGTATTCTTAGATAACAAATTGTTTGATAACAGATCATTTTATCAACTATGACCTCTGCAAATAAATGTTAAGCCTACACTCATTTGAAATTTTTAAAAAAATACAATAATTATGCAATGATATATGTTTTTTATGTATTTTACTGCATCAATAATTTGATTGCAATATGAATAAATTTGTGATAAACATTTCCCGGAAGGCTCTATACTCGCAGTTCAGTGTTGGCCAATACACAGCTGATTGGTATGCTATCAGACGAGTACCAGAAGATGAATATAATAGTGATATTTTACAAACCCGTGGTACCCCACCCACTGATGACGCAGTTGTTGTTGACGAAAAGCTCGCTTCCCGAAGCCAGTTCAATGATATTTTTAGAAATATCGAAAGTCGCAGGAACAATAACCCTCAACAAAGCCACATCATTTGGAAACCCTCCAGTGCCTTGGTTGTATAGTGGATGCTGAAAGACAATGTGTTGAATTTTGCCGAGGACGTCTAAATCCCCATTCACAATACGAATTTTAAAAAATAAATTCTAGTGTCATATATTAGAGGAGTTTCTACTTATGATGAATACTAAATTCTAGTGTCATTTATTAGGGTAGTTACTACTAATGATAAACACTTCATTCTAGTGTCATGTATTAGGGGAGTTACTACTTATGATAAACACTTCATTCTAGTGTCGTTAATTAAGTGTGTTACTTCAAATGATATTTATTAACATGTGGACTCATATACAAACTTTGCGTTTACAACTACAAATGAGTGTTTTTGAGCATCTGTGAATAGACTAGGCATCTGCTCAGTTTTACAAAACCATTTTTCTCTAAATCAACAGAAGCTTCGAACAAGTATTTATAAATCATTTGCGAAAAGTTTAGATCTGGTTATACAATGTTCAAAAATACATGGTTGTACACATTTGCATGAACATGCTCAAAACATTTGGGTGTTGCTATAGCTCAAGCCAGAACGCCATTCCAAAACAATGGTGTTAGAAAATATACACTAAGTCCCCAGAATGTTCATCAGATGAAAACCAAATGTTACATAAATTGAAAGACCAAAGCAAAATGTCAGCTCTTACCATTATAATTCGGTCAATAACCATGTATGTGTAATCCCCTGGGTCACTAAAGTCGTGTAAGTCCGCAACCACAGCTAGATCATTCATGTTCCTGTTTTAATAAAAAATCAAATCGTTTAACTTGATTATATCGCATCATGAAGGGGATTGGACGTTTTACCAAATGACAGTTTAGTCATTATATGGAAATGTTGTATGTTTGTTTATGTTTTATTAGGGTTGTTTAAAGCATGATTTCAGTTATATAATGGCGACAGTTCACTTCGTCATAACCCCTGGCATGACAAACCAGTAATAGGCTAGGAAATGTGCCTAGCCAAAGGACACTCCAGCATGACCACCGAAATGATTTAACATGTTTGAGGAAAGCGAGAACAATGGACTCGCGATAAATCGAACATGTGATAATTCGAATACGTCGCTAACTCCAACCAATTCCTGGAAGGGGTTGTCTCTGCAGCAGAAGACTTTTGAAAACATAGTGGCAAAAGGAAAATTGCTCAACATGATTGTTGACACATTGTCTTCAACTCTATTAATTATTCCTACTTTCATTTATAGAGATTTGTCATATTTTAGCCTAGCCCCTTTTTCAATGTCGTCTGCTGCAGGATAGTTGCACATGGTATAGTGTTAATATGATGATATATGACTATAGCTAAAGAAAGAAATGGCAAAACTTTGAAAAATGTTAATTTTTTCCCACATATGGACGCGTTCTGACGACTCTGCAACATACGACTTTTGAATGCCTAAGTGGCAAAAAGATAAATTTCACTAAATTAGCAATTTGTCATTTTATCACAATGTTGAAAACAGTATTTGATATTCCTACATTCATTAATAAAGATATGTTGACCTAAATGTTTTTTAAAGTCGTCTAATGCAGAATTGTTGAATATAGTGCAAAGGGTTAAGATAATTAAACATGACTATAGCTGAAGTAATTTTGTTTAACAAGAACGTAGATGAAAACTGTCAACAGGAGCTCTTACTGTCCATCCACGCAATGTGCGGCCGTAAGGATCCAGTTCTTGGCAATAACGGAGCCACCACACATATGGTATCCATTGTTGAGCAAGGTCACTTGGTGAGTAAATTCTCCATCTACAGCTTCTTGTCCGTTTATTATGCGGCTTAGCTTGGCTGACGAAGCGACGCCTGGAATGTGGAAATATAACGGGGTGTTATCGTTTGCTGTTTGGAATTGGTGTTTTATATCATTCTACATGTATAACGCCAAAACCATCATAGTGGACTCTGCGTAAAGTATTGACCCGGGTCAGCTTAAGCATTCCGTACAGGCTAACCCAGACAGATACTTTTCGCCTCCTGTGGATTTTCTGTTTCAGGAATCATAACTCTATACCTCTATCCCCCTGTGACGAAATGTGTCGGCACGGATTAGCCTACTCTGATTGCGCAGGCTGATCTGGGTATATACATTAAACAGAGTCCATACTGTTAGTTTTCTTATTGAACGGCTCACCAATGTTCTAAGAAACGTCTGTAGATCAGTTTCAATATGGATCGTAAGCGTGAACGCGCATGCTTTTTTTTCCACTAACACTTGAATCTTCAATCTTTAAATGTGTCACGAAGTGTACTTCATATCAGAAAAAATGTATACAGCTTCTTTCCGTTTATATTGCGGCCTAGCTTAGCTGACGAAGCGACGCCTAGAATGTTGGAATAAAATGGCGTGTTAACGTTTGCTGTTCGGAATTGGTGTTTGATCTAGTTGTACACGTGACAACGATTCGTAGAAACGTCTGTTAAGCAGTTTCAATATGGATCGTAAGCGTGAACGCGAAGGCTGATCTTTTATTAACACGTGCAACTTGATCTTCAGCCTTTACATTTGTTATGCAGTGTATTTCATATCAGAAAAATTGCAAAAGCGCTGTGATGTAAATTGAAATTGCATATATATAGAAGACAAAACAAAAGGCACAAAAAGAAAGGGGATGAAGAAAAAGACAAAGTAGAAGACGATTATAATGAAAAAAGTAGAAGATATAGAAAAAAAAGGAATGAGAATAAAATAATCACTTACCGAAAACAGCAAGGAATACGGTTGTTAGAGTAAACATGGTAGCACTAACTTCTTAGGTTCTGTATTTGGTCAGAAAATTGCCCGAGTATTTATACACTGGTCAGTCTGGACATCGTGTCAAGTGCCATGAGAAATTGACCATCAAGAGCGGTCATCGTTCCAAAAATGGACGGTATTGTTTTATGATGGAAACATGCCCGATACAGTTCTCTGGTATAATCTCAAGGGAGGAAATGTAAAGCAGTGTATGTATGAACAGTCTACATAAGAAGAGTATTACCTTCGCAAATCCTTATATGACCTCAAACCCTATGGTGTGGGTACTCAAAAGTATCGTCTCATTGAGACGCTACTTTTGAGTAATCACACCATAGGGTTTAACTGTGTAATAAGAGAGATATTGTTAGGAAAAGACCACCAGTTTTCTCCTCCCTATCTAGTCCTTTGACAATCTATAGTTCGTTGATCAGAGATAAACGGCAATTTTCACATTTGTGTTAGACGAATGAATCCGTCAATCAGAACGAATTGCCGAGTCGAGATTCGAACTCACGACCCTTGATCGAATGAAAAACAACAATGTAACGTATACGTTTACGGTTATCTTGATTTAGCATATGCTTTTTAAATCCGCAATTAATTAGCTGAACATGTCTTACATGGTTTTATTTACAAGCCGAACCAGCCTTAGGGCATTGACGATCTGTGAACATCAAGATCAACCTGTGTAACTGGTTAGTTTGATCTGGCTGCCTGTGATATTAGCCAGTAAATCACAGAAAGTTTCAAGATCTTAAAATTATGCTAATCCAGAATGACATGAAGATCCCAACTCGCATATGTTGAAATGCGAAAAAAACCAACTTAAACACCGTCGATCTCGGCTCTTTTAGAACCGAGCCTGTTGTATCGAAACCTTTGACGGTAAAATATAACGTTAAAATAACGACGAAGAACAAAGGGAAATCTTATATGAAACATTGACACAGAGGGAGAGTGCTGACTGTAAGATCCATACGTCCTGAGTTTGATTTTCGTGACAGCAGGGTCATGTTTTGGAATATCTCCACACATTTGGCGCGAGTTCTGGTAGAGTATCAAGGAAGTAGACACAGGCTGATTAATACATGTTGTAGGAACTTGTTTCACAAATGACATGAAATAAATAATTTTGAGAACTATCGTGTACAAGAGGCTTCGAGAATGTTTGAATTACTGACTGATGCTACTGAGACTATCACGTATTCGTGGTTATAAAGTCTCGAACCACGGTATATAGGAATACTAACACAAATCCTACAAAAGATTATATCTGTTTATGTAGAATGCAGTCTTGTCTTGATCTTCCGTGTTAGGTCGACAGCTGGACGACGATTGAGCACGTTGAAGTTTCCTGGGCCTGCGTCTACCTTTCGTTCTTAACATGATATAATGTTAAATATTCTAAGGGCCACAATTATTCATCAGAACTTGATTTAGAATAATGGCTTACAATAAGTATGTTCAAGATAAGCGTGTCCATTAGCATAAGGTACAAGTTGTCATTATTATCATTATAATTATTATTATTATTATTATTATTATTATTATTATTATTATTAATTAATATTATTATTATTATTATTATTATTATTATTATTGTTTGATTGAACGTTTCACGTCGATTTCAACAATTTTCGTTACATCTGTGCATTCGGTAAATCACCAGCACTACCGACACTTGTATTTTTCTATCACCGGTGTTTCATGTCGAGTGATAATCTAAACCCTAAACCCGCGAAATAAGACTTTAAACAACATTTACCTTCGCCGTGATGTTACACTTTTAAACATTTGCGAATAATGATAACTTTCGTGCAGCATACGCTTGATCTACGTTGTTTATACTTATAATTCAATAAATAACAAGAACAACTTACTAAACAAAATGCATACAATTGTGATGATAGTAGTCGCATGAAATTAGTTGAACAAGGGTAAACATATGTTACAACAAACGGAGAATGTTTTTGTTTTATCGGGGATTCCGGCCATTTTCTACATTCATACATTCATTATTATCCTGGAAAACCATACCAGTACTAGGCTAGGATTAAAATTCCGTATTTGACTAGGTCCTAAAAACGGTTCAGTTCTGTTTTAGTTTTCCAGATATTACTTGTTTTTCCGCATATGCTTTGTAAATCGTTTAATAAACCTTTGTCTTGGTCTAGGAGTTGTGTTGTGTGATGTTATATTACTGTGCCGCCTGCCTTGTCTTGTCGGACCATTTCTGTGGAAATACAAGTAATATCTGGAAAACTAAAACAAAACTCAATTGTTTTTAGGACCTAGTCAAATATGGTATTTTAATCCGTCGTGTTGAATTAGAGGTTTACAATCTGCATGTTTTTGGCGTCGAAAAATGTGAAGGTATATAATAATAAAAACCAACACATTTTTTGCTTTATTGCCCCCCTATGTAAAAGTTATTGTTAGTATATGTACTATGCTGACAATTTTACAGAAATACAAACAAACAAGACAGGTGGCGGCATACCCATATATTAAGGGGAGTAAATACGTTAAACAGAAACAAGATAATCAATATTTAACACTTTCCCACATACAGACGTTTTATGACACATCTTCAGCAGACGATTTTTGACAACACTTTTTCAAAAGCAGAAAAATCTAATCATTACATTCTTTCAATAATAGAGAGCTTCCATAATTTAAAGTCTATCTGTGTTAGCAGAGTAGTCTGCTGCATATTTGTAGTACGTGGGAAAGGTTTAAACGCTAAACGTGCAGTAATAAAACAATTGAAGACTCTTCAAGAATTCGACCTCAAATTTGCCGGTCAAGTTGGCACTCTTTAAATTGCAATGATACACGCCAAGTGAAAAGCTGCAATGTTATTTTGTAATGAAAAGAGGTCACACATTATTTTAGTTCTTACAGTTGTGCAAGTCGCACTAGCCACCCCAATCCTTTGCTGTTACCTATGTTAACCATTGTTCCACTAAATTCCTGCCAGACTTCTATCATCACAATTGGTTTTTTGAATAAGTGTCCATGTTCGAGAATTTAAAACCCCGAATTATCATCGGTCAGTAATTCAAACATTCTCGAAGCCTCCAGTAAACGATAGTTCTCACATTACAACTGTCCGCGAGATCCGTTTAGTTAACAGTTATTAAGTCATGTCATTTTTTAAACAAGTTCCTACAACATGTATTAATCATCCTGTGTCTGATTCCTTGTGATACTCTACCAGTACTCGCGCCAAATGTCTGGAGAGATTCTAAAACATGAACACGCTGACACGAAAATGAAACTCAGGACGTTTGAATCATGCAGCCAGCATTCTCCCTCTGTATCAATGTTTCATAGAAGATTGCTTTTTGTTCTTCGTCGTTATTTAAACTTTATATTTTACCGTCAAAGGTTTCGATTCAGATGGTTCTAGAAGAGCCGAGATCGACGGTGTATGAGTATTATTATTTCGACAGTCAAAATATGCGCGATGTTTCAATTTGAGGTTCATCTGGCGAGTTGGGATCTTCATGCCTTTCTGGATTGGCATCCTTTTAAGTTCTTGACACTTTCTGTGATTTAATCGCTAACATCACATGCAGCCAGATCAAACTAACCAGTTACACAGGTTGATCTTGATTTTCACAGATAGTCAATGCCCTAAGGCTTTGTTCACTTTATTAATTGTGGATTAAAAAAGCATATTATATATCAAGATAACCGTTAAACGTATACGTTACGTTGTAGTTTTTCATTCGATCAAGGGTCGTATGTTCGAATACCGACTCGGCTGTTGTTCTTTCCAATGATTGACACATTCAACCGGCTTACACAAAACGTCTATTTGGGAAGGTGCACAATGGCGTTTAACTCTAATCAACGAACTAAAGATTTCCAAAGGACTAGATATGGAGCATTAAACTGGTCTTTTCCCAACAATATCAGTCTACTCACTAAGACGATTCGTTCGAGTACCCACATTATAGGGTTTAAGTTCATATAAGGATTTACGGACGCGAAACACTTTTCTTATGTAGAACTCTGTTCAAACATACACTGCTTTATATTTTATCCCTTGAGATTATTCCAGAGAACTGTATCGGGCATATTTCCATCATAAAACAATAAAGTCCATTTTTGGGACGATCACCGCTCTTGATGGTCAATGCGGATTGTTCATTTCTCATGGCACTTGACACGATGTCCAGACTGACCAGTGTATAAATACTTGGACGATTTTCTGACCAAATACAGAACCTAAGAAGTATATGTTACCATGTTTACTCTAACAACCGTATTCCTTGCTGTTTTCGGTAAGTGATTATTTTATTATCATTCCTTTTCTTCTATATCTTCGAATTCATTTTTACTTCTATATCATCATCGTTTACTACTTGTCTTCTTCTTCACCCCTTTCTTCATGTGCCTTTAGTTTTGTCTTCTATATATATGCAATATTATTTAACATCACAGCGCTTTTGAAAAAAAATCTGATATGAAGTACACTGCATGACAAATGTAAAGGCTGAAGATCAGGCTGATTCAAGAGTTAATAAAAGATCAGCCTGCGCATTCATGCTTACGATCCACATTGAAACTTATTTACAAAAGTTGCTACGTACATTTCAGCCGTTCCACGAGAAAACCAACATTATGGATTCTGCGTAAAGTATCAATCCAGATCAACCTACAGTGTTCGCGCAGGCTAATCCGGACCTACACATTCCGTCACAGGGTGATAGAAATTTAGAGTTCCCGGGTTAGCCTGCATGGTATGCTTAGGCTGATCCGGGTCAATACTTTACGCAGAGTCCACTATGTTGGTTTTCTCGTAATTCTGCTCATTCTTTACATATGTAATTATATAAAACACCAATTCCAAACACTAAACGTTAACGCCCCATTCTATTTCCACATTCCAGGCGTCGCTTCATCAGCCAAGCTAGGCCGCATCATAAACGGACAAGAAGCTGTAGATGGAGAATTTACTCACCAAGTGACCTTGCTCAACAATGGATACCATATGTGTGGTGGCTCCGTTATTGCCAAGAACTGGATCCTTACGGCCGCACATTGCGTGGATGGACAGTAAGAGTTGACAGTTTTCATCTACGTTCTAGATATTTTTTACTTTTAAATAGCTTTAGTCATATTTTATTTTCATAACCCTTTCCGCTATATGCACATCTAGGCCAACAAATGGCAAATCTTAATTAATGTAAGTAGGAGTAGGAGTATTTGATAATGTTTTCATATTTTGACAAAATGAGATATTTCACACAAGTTGTCCTTTTGCCGTTATGATTTCAAAAGCCGTCTGCTGCAGAGTCGTCATTTGTGAAAAGATGAATACTTTGTCTGCGTTTAGCCATCGATTTCTTTAGCTATAGTCATATTTTACTTTCTTAATCCTTTCTCATATGCAACGATCCTGCAACAGACGACCTTGAATACATCTAGGCCAAAATATGACAAATCTTTATAAATGAAAGTAGGATGATCTATTAGAGTTGAAGATGTTATGTCAAAAGGAGAAATTGCTCGTTTTGAGCAATTTCTCCTTTTACCGCTATGTTTTCAAACGTCTTCTGCTGCAGAGGCGTCAGAAAGCGTCTTTATGTGGGAGAGATTAACATCTGCATTTTAGCTTAAAAACTTTTTTAATTCTAGTATTTTTTTCTTAAGTTTTAGTTTTTTTCTATTTTCTAATTAGCTACGCGTATTTAACTAAATCTTAGTTGCCCTTTAAACTCTAATTATTCTACTTAATCTACTGTTTCAATGTGATGTGTTAATTTTAATTAATTTGAGTCACACGATTCTGATGCAATTACAGTGGACTCTCGATAACTCGCAATCGATATGAACCAATTTATTACTTCGAGTTATTGACCTGTTCGAGTTATCGACATGTTCGAGTAACCGACCTGTTCGAGTGATCCCTCGATTTATGCCAAATTCATTGATGTATTTTAAGCTTCATAAATACCAATATGAGCCGTTCCCCGAGAAAACCAACATTATGGACTCTGCGTATTGTATCCGGGCCAACACATTGCTTCCTGAAACAGAAAATCCACAGGAGGCAAAAAGTGTCTGTCCCGGTTAGCCTGCGCGGCATGCTTAGACTGATACGGGTCGATACTTAACGCAGAGTCCACAATGTATGGAACAGCTCATATTATGAAGAACATAGCACAGCAGGAGAAGACGTCGACTTCCATGAATTGGTTGGAGTTAGCGACGTATTCGAATTATCAAATGTTCGATTTATCGCGAGTCCATTGTTCTGCCTTTCCTCAAACATGTTAAATTATTTCGGTGGTCATACTGGAGCGTCCTTGGGCTAGGCACATGTCCTAGTCTAGTACTGGTTTGTTTACCCAGGGGTAATCACGAAGTGAACAGTCGCCATTATATAACTGAAATCATGTTTAAAACGGCGTACAACCCGAATAAAACATAAACAATCATTCAACATTTCCATATAATGACTAAACTTTCATTTGGTAAACTTTCCAAACCCCTTCATGATGCGATATAATCAAGTTAAACGATTTGATTTCGTTAAAACAGGAACATGAATGATCTAGCTGTGGTTGCGGACTTACACGACTTTAGTGACCCAGGGGATTACGCATACATGGTTATAGACCGAATTATAATGGTAAGAGCTGACATTCTTCTTTGGTCTTTCAGTTTATGTAACATTTGGTTTTCATCTGATGAACATTCTGGGGACTTAGTGTATATTTCCTAACACCATTGTTTCGGAATGGCGATCTGGCTTGAGCTATAGCAACAACCGAACGTTTTGAGCATGTTCATGCAAATGTGTACAACCTGGTATTTATGAACATTGTATAACTAGATCTAAAATGTTCGCAAATCATTTATAAATACTTTTTCGAAGCTTCTGTTGATTTAGAAAAAAAGGTTTTGTAAAACTGAGCAGATGCCTAGTCTGACTGAACACTATTCACAGATGCTCAAACACACTCATTTGTTGTTTTAAACGTTAAGTTTGTATATGAGTGCACATGTTAATAAATAGAGACACATAATGTGTTGTCTGTGAATTTTTAATAAATACAGCCATCATTATTTGTATCTAAAATCTATATACAAGTAACCCCCCACTAATAAACGACACTAGAATGTAATGTGTATCATACGTAGTAACCCCCTAATACACGGCACTATACTTGAGTGTGTTTATCATTAGTATAATAGTATTAACATCCCTATGAAACGGCCATTGAATGTAATGTGTATCATTAGTAGTAACCCCCTAATACACGGCACTATACTTGAGTGTGTTTATCATTAGTATGATAGTATTAACATCCCAATGAAATGGCCATTGAATGTAATGTGTATCATACGTAGTAACCTCCTAATACACGGCACTATACTTGAGTGTGTTTATCATTAGTATGATAGTATTAACATCCCTATGAAACGGCCATTGAAGGTAATGTGTATCATACGTAGTAACCCCCTAATACACGGCACTATACTTGAGTGTGTTTATCATTAGTATGATAGTATTAACATCCCTATGAAACGGCCATGTAATGTAATGTGTATCATTAGTAGTAACCCCCTAATACACGACACTATACTTGAGTGGGTTTATCATTAGTATGATAGTATTAACATCCCTATGAAACGGCCATGTAATGTAATGTGTATCATACGTAGTAACCCCCTAATACACGGCACTATACTTGAGTGTGTTTATCATTAGTATGATAGTATTAACATCCCTATGAAACGGCCATGTAATGTAATGTGTATCATACGTAGTAACCCCCTAATACACGGCACTATACTTGAGTGTGTTTATCATTAGTATGATAGTATTAACATCCCTATGAAACGGCCATGTAATGTAATGTGTATCATTAGTAGTAACCCCCTAATACACGGCACTATACTTGAGTGTGTTTATCATTAGTATGATAGTATTAACATCCCTATGAAACGGCCATGTAATATAATGTGTATCATACGTAGTAACCCCCTAATACACGGCACTATACTTGAGTGTGTTTATCATAAGTATGATAGTTTTAACATCCCTATGAAACGGCCATGTAATGTAATGTGTATCATACGTAGTAACCCCCTAATACACGGCACTATACTTGAGTGTGTTTATCATTAGTATGATAGTATTAACATCCCTATGAAACGGCCATGTAATGTAATGTGTATCATACGTAGTAACCCCTTAATACACGGCACTATACTTGAGTGTGTTTATCATTAGTATGATAGTATTAACATCCCTATGAAACGGCCATGTAATGTAATGTGTATCATACGTAGTAACCCCCTAATACACGGCACTATACTTGAGTGTGTTTATCATAAGTATGATAGTTTTAACATCCCTATGAAACGGCCATGTAATGTAATGTGTATCATACGTAGTAACCCCCTAATACACGGCACTATACTTGAGTGTGTTTATCATTAGTATGATAGTATTAACATCCCTATGAAACGGCCATGTAATGTAATGTGTATCATACGTAGTAACCCCCTAATAAACGACACCATGTAATGTAATGTGTATCATTAGAAGTAACATCCCTAATTGATGGCGCTAAAATTAGTTTTTAACATTAGTAGTAACACCCCTTATTAACGACATTAGGATTTTGTGTTTATCATTAGTAGTAACACCCCTTATAAACGACACTAGAATTTATTGTTTATTGACGCCGCGTGGAAGCGCGGCGTCAGTATGGGATAGGTTTTAATTTTGTACCATGGGGTGACGTAATCAAAAAGGGAGAAACCAACAAATATTATTGTAAAGAAAAACTCTGTAATATGTTTGAAAAAAACAGCCTTTATGATTGAATAAATTGTATTAACTGATTTAAGAAACAACAAGATACAAAATATGTACATCTTTTACAGTTGTTACAAAACTTTAGACACATTTAAATTGTTTTTAATAACTGTTCCCCAACTAACTAGGCTAAGCTTTTGTTATGAGTTGATTTACGGAGTTCACTTTTTTAGTTGTTTGGTTTACTGCTCTGACGACTCGATTCATCAAAGCTCAGAAAAAAGATTCCGGTGATGTTTTTTCCTATTTATTTCTGTTGTATTACTAAACTTAAAACGTTCCACCCCATACAGTTGTTCATTCAGACCATTGTATTCTTGCTATATGTTGACTATACATGAACACTTTTTCATTCAATTTCATAAATGCTTAATTTCGATATTAAATATCTTTAAACTTGTTAGAAATATTTGTATTTTTTGTTTATATACTCTCGTTTTTTGTTATCACACTTCTGCTCAACTGGAAGGAGAATAGACCTCCCTCTCTCCTTCCAAAGCTTGTGTCACACTTAACTTATAACTAGAGGCATTAACACTTAAGTTAATATATGTTAATATTTCAGTATCTATGTTTTTTGTTTATCTAATTGATCTAGTTAGAGCAGATCTAAAATTAAGAAACTTCAGCTTGTATGACATTTTATTGTTGCAGTCAATGTTAAGCAAACGGTAAAACAAATGGTTTGAAGACTTAACTCGTCATTTCACGACTAAACTTTACATGCTGAATATCATATAGATCGTAGCATATAAAGTGTATACTCCCTACGTCAAAATGGACCCTTTTTGCTCTTGATAACGTTTTATTATAGACTATGGTATCCAGGTGAGTAATAAGGAACATCTTGGCCTTCTTGTTTAAGATAAAGGTACATTTGGCCTTCTTTACATCCTGCCCGTTTGCACAGGTTATTTAAATGTATTGAACTGCATCTGCTTCCCTTTAAGTCATGCCTTAAAATCATGCGCGGCGTCTTTGATGCTTAGCATCAAAATTCGTCTTGTCATTATTTGTAACACCTCCTAATAAAAGACACTAGAATTAAGTGTTTATCATAAGTAGTAACTCCCCTAATACATGACACTAGAATTTAGTGTTTATCATTAGAAGTAACTCTCCTAATAAATGTCACTAGAATTTATTTTTTATAATTCGTATTAAAACCGTTGTGAATGGGGATTTAGACGTCCTCGGCAAAATTCAACACATTGTCTTTCAGCATCCACTTTACAACCAAGGCACTGGAGGGTTTCCAAATGATGTGGCTTTGTTGAGAGTTATCGTCCCTGCGACTTTCGATATTTCTAAAAATATCATTGAACTGGCTTCGGGAAGCGAGCTTTTCGTCAACAACAACTGCGTCATCAGTGGGTGGGGAACCACGGGTTTGTAAAATATCACTATTATATTCATCTTCTGGTATTCGTCTGATAGCATACCAATCAGCTGTGTATACATTGGTCAACACTGAACTGCGAGTATAGACCCTTCCGGGACATGTTTACCAAAAATGTATTCATATTGCAATCAAATTATTGATGCAGTAACATACATAAAATACATATATCTTTGCATAATTATTATATATTTTTAAATTTCAAATGAGTGTAGGCTGAATATTTATTTACAGAGGTCATAGTTGATAAAATGATCTGTTATCAAACAATTTGTTATCTAAGAATACGTAATGCAGAATAATGATACCTTCGTGTTCATTGTTAAACAATCGCAGCCTATTCGTTTCCGATATAAATTGTACATATATCAACGTTTTAGGCGTCCACAAACCGTTTTCGAAAACGTTAATGAAATGGAGAGGGAAAGGTGTATTTTTATATCAATTGTCCAAAGTCATCTATTTGTCGGTCAATGTTTTAAAATTGGAAGAGTATTAAATAATAATTTGTTATTATGGTGTGAAATATTCAGTTTTTTCTTCACAATTCGGTATGTTTGGCCATTGTTGGATGGGATGGGTAAACGTGCATAAAGACACACTGTGCCCCTATGGGCGACTCTTCTTATCATTGTCGAACAATATTGACCAAAATCAGCCAGCACTTTTGTGAAGCCAAATTTTAGGCAACAGGTTCGCTTCCATTGATCAAATCTTAGCATATTATATCAAAAGACATGCTCGGACTGTGGGAGAGCGTTCACGTGGGTTGAAGAAATTCATCGACAATAGGGTTGATTGTATTCTAGACACTATTGTTAAAGTTGTTTTAACCAATAATAGAGACTGGCTCTGGTACAAACATTCTGCTGAAGACGGACGTTCGAGTGTTATCTGAGAAGGAATGCGAGTCAGCATGGGACAGAAGCAGCATCTTGAATCAGCACATATGTGTTATGGGAGAATCAACGTCAAATGGATCCGGATCCTGCAACGTAAGATCTTCATCTTCTTTATCATGTGCTCTTCTTTTTACCATTCATTTTCATTTTCTTCTCCTTCGTCGTCGTCGACATCATATTCTTCTTCTGTGACCACTTTATATTGCTACCACATCTACGCAATCACCAGCATCTACAATTATTAATACAATTATTTCCTATACTATCTCTACTACTAGTATTACTACTACTATTACTACTACTACTACTACTACTACTACTACTACTACTACTACTACTACTACTACTACTACTACTACTACTACAACCCTACTACTACTACAACTACTACTACTACTACTACTACTACTACTACTACTACTACTACTACTACTACTACTACTACTACTACTACTACTACTACTACTACTACTACTACTACTACTACTACTCCTACAACAACAACTACTACTACTACTACTACTACTACTACTACTACTACATCTACTACTACTACTACTACTAATACAATAAATACTCCTCTCTTAATTATGAGGATGGTGATTGTAAAAATCAAAATCTTATGATAATTTTATAAAATCAAATACAATGGCACTACATAACTCGAACATCTAATACAAACAAGTGAACATTCGAATTGACATTGCAACACATTCCTGTAACGGATCTGTCTTTTGAAATCGGTGTAGCAACAGTTCTGATTGTTCAGATGAGCAATCAGAACTGTTGCTAAGCTGTTGTCATCAAATAAGTTCATCAACAGATTTGTTTTTTTAAGTATAACTCATGAATTTCGAAGCTAAAAATACATAGATGCGTTTAGCATTAATCGAGGGATGACTCTTACAGGGCCATAACTAGAAGTTACGTGTGGGTCGCTTTCGACTAAATCGAACTTCGAGTTATCGCGAGTCCACTCCGTCTTCTTGTATGACATCATGTTAACTATTTCGCTGCCAAAGACAATTAAAGGCTTTCTTTTGCAAACACTGCATGTTCAGGTGAGACAGCTCGTATCGATACACGATACACATGCCATGTAACGACGTAGCTCCTCTTGATACACGCTGTATGCAATCGCTTAATTATTCATGATACACATTACCTAAGACGCCTTGTTGCAGCTAACTGTGGAAAAGAGTGCTGGGAAAAAGATAATTTGCTCACTACGAGCCATTCTTCATTACTAACAGTGTTTTCGAATCTGTGTCAAAACAAATATTTCCAGTTTTTCTGATGTAAGTCTTTTCGAATTGTATAACAATCAAACTATCCTATCAGGTACTCGGTTAAAAACTGTTGAATATCTAGTAAATCTTTATATGCAGGGCGACAGCGGTGGTCCACTGGTTTGTAATGGAGTGTTGGCCGGTCTGACATCATGGGGAGTAAACGGTTGCCATACCAACGGCATGGTATTGTACCCAAGCGTGTATGCCCGTGTGTCGTACTTCTACAGCTGGATCAACACTAACTGCGAAAACTGTTTGATTTAGAGGAGATTTATGTTACCATGGAACCTACGGATAATGCGGAATTTTAAATGAATCTCGATGTTACGTTATCAATAAAAATATTTATTCACTGATTTGTTTGATTGATGATTGATTGATTGATTGATAGATTGATTTTTTGGTATTTTACGCCTCTTTCGTCATTTTTTTAGTTATATCACAGCGTTTCCAGGTTAAGTTACTAGTACTACTGGTCCAATTATCCTGAAACCAAGCAGTCAGTTGTAATGCTAACCCCGCAACCCTGAGCGCCAAGGAGGTCAACCAGTACTACCATTTTTAGAGTATTTAGTATGACGCGTCAGGGAAAATCTAACGATGTCCCGCACCCGATGTGAACGCTCTACGACTTAATGGTATTTTATGCCGCTTTCAATGTTTACAACAGTAGTTCAGTTCAGTCATACCGCGTCACTTCGTTTGTGCATTGTCACTGCTATATGTATATGTATCAGTAGTATGCTATATCTACAATACTGAGAGGCAAGGAAAGAAGCCATTGCTGACGAACAATGAAGAACCTGATTAGAGTGTGCAGCACAGAGGGCAAACGTTTGTCTTTCTGATCCAGTAATCCAGGATGCTGGTCTTCTTTAGGCGTTATTAACATGTTATTCACATAGTGACAACTCAAATATCGTTTTCAACATTACGTCAGAAGAGTCTTCTCTGATACCATGAGTATACGTTCTCTCTGATAAGCATGGTGAGTATATTCAATGTAAGACTCTGACCAATGTTGCCTATTGAACACAAAGACCTAACGGCAAACCTTGTAATGTGGTAGGAAGTTACATGTTATAAACAACATAAACATTCTAGCTCGCAGTTGAGCTAGAATTGAGTTTGTATCTTTTCTGACATAGAACCGTCGCCAATTGTGTCTCCTATATATAACAGTTCACAATGTTTTCTTGTCTGTTTGCTGTTTTACCTGGTCGCTTTACAAAAGTATTTCATATAGCAGCGTTTCCTTGGTAAATTAACAGTTCTGCATGCTGGAAATCGTATCCCGTCAATAGGGCATCGGTCGCGATGATATATGCACAACATTGAGCGCCAAGGAGGTCATCCAGTACTACAATTTTTAAAGTTTTTTGTATGATCCGATCAGGGATCGAGCCTGGTCTCTCGCTCTCATGGTGGACATTCTAACCACTGCCCTATCGAGGTGGTACCTCAGCTTGTCAACAATATATGACAATCAAACATTTCACCATTTCCTGTGTACAACACATTTACAGTTGAAGAATTAGAGAACATCGAAAAAACCAAATATGTCTACTCTCTATAAATGAAAGAACAATAATTGAATAAAATTGATTGACGTCATGGGCAATTTTCATTTTGTCACAATGTTTTCAAATAGCGTCTGCTGCAGAGCCATCAGACCTCGTCTTTTTGTTGATAATGGTTAATCTTCCAGACGGTAGGCCTACACGTTTTCGCTTTCCTCGACTGTGTTTAAAGCATGTTATATCAGGATGGTGTGTTAGGACCATCAGAATCCACCCCAGATCTAGTTATATTCTTATTTACGAAATAAAGTCTAAATTCCCAATAAGAACGACAAAAAGAAATTCCAATCCCGACAGTATGTTCAAAGAATTGCATTTATCTGTGAGGCTGTATGTCGTACTTTATACTCTTATTTACGCGGTTGAGTCTGAAATCACAAACAATATGACCGCACGAGAAACCTATGCAACGACGAATAGACGCTTATCGTTTTCTTATTAATTTGCTTTAGTTCATACAGTACATATATAAGTGTGAATATCAAAATTAAAGTTAAACACATGTTTAAGTAGTCTGTTGTTATCGAGGGTAGTTAACTTATTCCATAATCGAATAATATTGTCGTCTATGCATACCAGGGATCCATCCGATGTCACCGACTAACCCCAACACTGGTGCGAATTGGTGTACACCTAACATATAACACATGGCTCGGTTCTGTACATTGTCTAGCGACTGAAAATTGTTAACACCCCACACTGATGAACAATAGTCAGTAATTGTCGTAACACAGTGTGTGTGTGAAGTTATAGCACGTAGGTCGAAGCTCGTAGGTCGACATTCAAATTTATACTAAGATAGTGTTGACCGGGCTCGTAGGTCGTAGGTCGAAACTCAAATTTACACTAAGATAACGTTGACCTGGCGCGTAGGTCGTAGGTCGACACTCAAAATAATGTCCAGAGAGTGTTGACCTGGCGCGTAGGTCGTAGGTTGACACTCTAACTTATGTTCAGAAAGTGTTGACCTGGCGCGTAGGTCGTAGGTTGACATTCTAACTTATGTTCAAAAAGTGTTGACCTGGCGTGTAGGTCGTAGGTCGACACTCAAATGTATGTTCAGAGCGTATTGACCTGTCGCATAGGTCGTAGGTCGACACTCAAAATAATGTCCAGAGAGTGTTGACCTGGCGCGTAGGTCGTAGGTTGACACTCTAACTTGTGTTCAGAAAGTGTTGACCTGGCGCGTAGGTCGTAGGTTGACACTCTAACTTTTGTTCAGAAAGTGTTGACCTGGCGCGTAGGTCGTAGGTCGACACTCCAAATAATGTCCAGAGAGTGTTGACCTGGCGCGTAGGTCGTAGGTTGACACTCTAACTTATGTTCAGAAAGTGTTGACCTGGCGCGTAGATCGTAGGTTGACACTCTAACTTATGTTCAGAAAGTGTTGACCTGGCGCGTAGGTCGTAGGTCGACACTCAAATGTATGTTCAGAGCGTGTTGACCTGTTGCATAGGTCGTAGGTCGACACTCAAAATAATGTCCAGAGAGTGTTGACCTGATGCGTAGGTCGTAGGTCGACACTCAAATGTATGTTCAGAGCGTGTTGACCTGTCGCATAGGTCGTAGGTCGACACTCAAAATGATGTTCAGAGAGTGTTGACCAGCAGCGTAGGTCGTAGGATGATATTCAAATTTATGTTCAGAAAGTGTTGATCTGGCGCGTAGGTCGTAGGTCGACACTCAAAATGATGTTCAGAGAGTGTTGACCTGGCGCGTAGGTCGTAGGTCGATATTCAAATTTATGTTCATAAAGTGTTGACTTGGCGCGTAGGTCGTAGGTCGATATTCAAATTTATCTTTAGAAAGTGTTGACATGGCGCGTAGGTCGTAGGTCGACACTCAAATTTACATTAATATAGAGTTGACTTGGCGCGTAGGTCGTAGGTCGACACTCAAATTTACATTAAGATAGTGTTGACCTGGCGCGTCGACACTCAAAATTATTTTCAGAGAGTTTTGACCTGGCGCGTAGGTCGTAGGTCGATATTCAAATTTATGTTCAGAAAGTGTTGACCTGGCGCGTAGATCGTAGGTTGACACTCATATTTATGTTCAAAAAGTGTTGACCTGGCGCGTAGGTTGTAGGTCGACACTCAAATTTATGTTCAGAAAGTGTCAACCTGGCGCGTAGATCGTATGTCGACACTCAAATTTACATTAAGATAGAGTTGACCTGGCGCGTAGGTTGTAGATCGACACTCAAACTTATATTCAGAAAATGTTGACCGGGCGCGTAGATCGTAGGTCGACACTCAAACTTATGTTCAGAAAGTGTTGACCGGGCGCGTAGGTCGTTGGTCGACACTCAAATTTATGTTCAGAAAGTGTTGATCTGGCGCGTAGGTCGAAGGTCGACACGCAAACTTATGTTCAGAAAGTGTTGACCTGGCGCGTAGGTCGTAGGTCGACAATCAAATTTATGTTCAGAAAGTGTGGACCTGGCGCGTAGGTCGTAGGTCGACACTCAAACTTATGTTCAGAAAGTGTCGACCTGGCGCGTAGGTTGTATGTCGACACTCAAATTTACTCTAATATAGTGTTGACTTGGTGCGTAGGTCGTAGGTCGACACTCAGATTTATGTTCAGAAAGTGATGACCTCGCGCGTAGGTCGTATGTCAACACTCAAATTTATGTTCAAAAATTGTCGACCTGGAGCGTAGGTCGTAGGTCGACACTCAAATTTATGTTCAGAAAGTTTTGACCAGGTGCGTAGGTCGTAGGTCGACAATCAAATTTATGTTCAGAAAGTGTTGATCTGGCGCGAAGGTCGTAAGTCGACACTCAAACTTATGTTCAGAAAGTGTTGACTTGGTGTGTAGGTCGTATGTCGACACTCAAATTTACACTTATATAGTGTTGACCTGGCGCGTAGGTTGTAGGTCGAAACTCAAACTTATGTTCAGAAAGTGTTGACCTGGCGTGTAGGTCGTAGGTCGACACTCAAATTTATGTTCAGAAAGTGTCAACCTGGTGCGTAGGTCGTAGGTCGACACTCAAACTTATGTTCAAAAAGTGTTGACCTAGCGCATAGGTCGTTGGTCGACACTCAAATTTATGTTCAGAAAGTGGTGATTTGGCGCGTAGGTCGTAGGTCGACACTCAAATTTATGTTCAGAAAGTGTTGACATGGAGCGTAGGTCGTAGGTCGACAATCAAATTTACATTAAGATAGTGTTGACCTGCCGCGTCGACACTCAAAATGATGTTCAGAGAGTGTTGACCTGGCGCGTAGGTCGTAAGTCAACACTCAAAATAATGTCCAGAGAGTGTTGACCTGGCGCGTAGGTCGTAGGTCGACACTCAAACTTATGTTCAGAAAGTGTTGACATGGCGCGTAGGTCGGGGGTCGACACTCAAACTTATGTTCAGAAAGTGTTGACCTAGCTCGTAGGTCGTAGGTCGACACTCAAATTTATGTTTAGAAAGTGTTGACCTGTCTCGTAAGTCATAGGTCGACACTCTCAATTATGTTCAGAGAGTGTTGACCTGGCGCGTAGCTCGTAGGGCGACACTCACACTTATGTTCAGAAAGTGTAGGTCGACACTCGAAATTATGTTCAGAGAGTGTCGACCTGGCGCGTAGGTCGTAGGTCGACACTCAAAATGATGTTTAGAGAGTGTTGACCTGGCGCGTAGGTCATAGGTCGATATTCAAATTTATATTCAGAAAGTGTTGATCTGGAGCGTAGAACGTAGTTCGACACTCAAAATGGTGTTCAGAGAGTGTCGACTGTCCAATTTACATTGAGATAAAGTTGACCTGGCGCTTAGGTTGTAGGTAGACATTCAAACTTATGTTCAGAAAGTGTTGACCAGGCTCGTTGGTCGTAGGTCGACACTCAAATTTATGTTCAAAAAGTGTTGACCTGGCTCGTAAGTTGTAGGTCGACACTCGAAATTATGTTCAGAGAGTGTCGACCTGGCGTGTAGGTCGTAGGTCGACACTCAAAATGATGTTCAGAGAGTGTTGATCTGGAGCGTAGAACGTAGTTCGACACTCACAACTTATGTTCAGAAAGTGTCGACCTGGCGCGTAGGTCGTTGGTCGACACTCAAATGTATGTTCAGAGAGTGTTGACCTGGCGCGTAGGTCGTAGGTCGATATTCAAATTTATGTTCAGAAAGTGTTGATCTGGAGCGTAGAACGTAGTTCGACACTCAAAACTTATGTTCAGAAAGTGTCGACCTGGCGCGTAGGTCGTAGGTCGACACTCAAACTTATGTTCAAAATGTGTTGACCTGGCGCGTAGGTCGTTGGGCGACACTCAAATGTATGTTCCGAAAGTGTTGATCTGGCGCATAGGTCGTAGGTCGACAATCAAATTTATGTTCAGAAAGTGTTGACCTGGCGCGTAGGTCGTAGGTCGACACTCAAATTTACATTAAGATAGTGTTGACCTGGCGCGTCGACACTCAAAATAATGTTCAGAGAGTGTTGACCTGGCGCGTTGGTCGTAGGTTGACATTGAAAATGATGTTCAGAGAGTGTTGACCTGGCGCGTAGGTCGTTAGTCGACATTCAAATTTATGTTCAGAAAGTGTTGACCTGGCGCGTAGGTCGTAGGTCGACACTCAAAATAATGAGTGTTGACCAGTCGAGGAAAGCGAAAACGTGTAGGTCTACTGTCTGAAAGATTAACCATTATCCACAAACAGACGAGGTCTGATGTCTCTGCAGCAGACGCTATTTAAAAACATTGTGACAAAATGAAAATTGCCCATGACGTCGATCAATTTTATTCAATTATTGTTCTTTCATTTATAGAGAGTAGCCATATTTTGTTTTTTCAGTGTTCTCTAATTCTTCAACTGTAAATGTGTTGTACACAGGAAATGGTGAAAGGTATAATTGTGATATATTGTTGAAAGGCTGAGGTAAAACCTCGAGGGGTAATGGTTAGAATGTCCACCATGAGAGCGAGAGACCAGGCTCGATCCCTAATCGGATCATACAAAAAACTTTAAAAATTGTAGTACTGGATGACCTCCTTGGCGCTCAATGTTGTGCATATATCATCGCGACCGATGCCCTATTGACGGGATACGATTTCCAGCATGCAGAACTGTTAATTTACCAAGGAAACGCTGTTATATGAAATACTTTTGTAAGCGACCAGGTAAAACAGCAAACAGACAAGAAAACATTGTGAACTGTTATATATAGGAGACACAATTGGCGACGGTTCTATGTCAGAAAAGATACAAACTCAATTCTAGCTCAACTGCGAGCTAGAATGTTTATGTTGTTTATGACATGTAACTTCCTACCACATTACAAGGTTTACCGTTAGTTCTTTGTGTTCAATAGGCAACATTGGTCAGAGTCTTACATTGAATATACTCACCATGCTTATCAGAGAGAACTTATACTCATTGTATCAGAGAAGACTCTTCTGACGTAATGTTGAAAACGATATTTGAGTTGTCACTATGTGAATAACATGTTAATAACGCCTAAAAAAGACCAGCATTCTGGATTACTCGATCAGAAAGACAAACGCTAGCCCGCTGTGCTGCACACTCCAATCAGGATCTTCATTGTTCGTCAGCAATGGCTTCTTTTCATGGCTCTGAGTATTGTAGATATAGCATACTACCGATACATATACATATAGCAGTGACGACAATGCACAAACGAAGCGACGCGATATGACTGAACTACTGTTGTAATTATTGAA
The DNA here is from genome assembly GCA_031761405.1 of Serripes groenlandicus. Lineage (NCBI taxonomy): Eukaryota > Metazoa > Mollusca > Bivalvia > Cardiida > Cardiidae > Serripes > Serripes groenlandicus. The sequence goes on from JASEVX010000001.1 coordinate 145,120,539, forward strand.
AGCGTCGGGTGGGGACATCGTTAGATTTTCCCTTACGGGTCATACCAAATACTCTAAAAATGGTAGTAATGGTTGACCTCCTTGGCGCTCAGGGTTGTGGGGTCAGCATTACGACTGACTGCTTGGTTTCAGGATAATTGGACCAGTAGTACTAGTAACTCACCAAGGAAACGCTGTGATATAACTAAAAAGTTGATGAAAGAGGCGTAAAATACAAAACAATCAATCTATCAATCAATCAATCAATCAATCAATCAATCAAACAAACAAATCAGTGAACAGTATATTTTTTATTGATAACGTAACATCGAGATTCATTTAAAATTCCGCATAATCCGTAGGTTCCATGGTAACATAAATTTCCTCTAAATCAAACAGTTTTCGCAGTTAGTGTTGATCCAGCTATAGAAGTACGACACACGGGCATACACGCTTGGGTACAATACCATGCCGTTGGTATGGCAACCGTTTACTCCCCATGATGTCAGACCGGCCAACACTCCATTACAAACCAGTGGACCACCGCTGTCGCCCTGCATATAAAATTTACTAGATATTCCACAGTTTTAACCGAGTACCTGATAGGATAGTTTGATTGTCGTCTGCTTAATAATATACGATTCAAAAAGACTTACATCAGAAATTATGGAAAGAAATCTTTTGACACAGATTCGAAAACACTGTTAGTAAAGAAGAATTGCTCGTACAGAGCAAACTATATTTTTCCCAGCACTCTTTTCGACAGTTAGCTGCAACAAGGCGTCTTAGGTAATGTGTATCATGAATAATTAAGCGATTGCATACAGTGTGTATCAAGAGGAGCTACGTCGTTATATGGCATGTGTAATGTGTATCGTCACGAGTTGTCTCACCTAAATATGCATTGTTTGCAAAAGCCTTTAATTGTCTTTGGCAGCCAAAGAATTAACATGATGTCATACAAGAAGACGGAGTGGACTCACGATAACTCGAAGTTCGATTTAGTCGAAAGCGACCCACACGTAACTTCTAGTTATGGCCCTGTTCGAGTCATCCCTCGATTAATGCTAAACGCATCTATGTATTTTTGGCTTTGAAATTCATGAGTTATACTTAAAAAAACAAATCTGTTGATGAACTCATTTGATGACAACAGCGTAGCAACAGTTCTGATTGCTCATCTGAACAATCAGAACTGTTGCTAGACCGATTTCAAAAGACAGATCCGTTATAGTAGTAGTAGTAGTAGTAGTAGTAGTAGTAGTAGTAGTAGTAGTAGTAGTAGTAGTAGTAGTAGTGGTAGTAGTAGTAGTAGTAGTAGTAGTAGAAGTAGTAGTAGTAGTAGTAATAGTAGTAGAGATAGTATAGGAAATAATTGTATTAATTATGATAGATGCTGGTGATTGCGTAGATGTGGTAGCAATATAAAAGTGGTCACAAAAGAAGAATATGATGTCGACAACGACGAAGAAGAAGAAGAAAATTAGTGGTAAAATGAAGAGCACATGATAAAGAAGATGAGGATCTTACGTTGCAGGATCCGGATCCATTTGGCGTTGATTCTCCCATAACACATATGTGCTGACTCAAGATGCTGCTTCTGTCCCATGCTGACTCGCATTCCTTCTCAGATAACACGCGAACGTCCGTCTTCAGCAGAATGTTTGTACCAGATGCAGTCTCTATTTTTGGTTAAAACAACTTAAAGAATAGTGTCTAGAATACAATCAATTCTATTGTCGATTAATTCATTCAACCCACGTCAACGCTCTTCACCTGTGAGCAATCCGAGCATGTCTTTTGATATAATATGCTAAGATTTGATCAATGGAAGCGAACATGTTGCCTAAAATTTGGCTTCACAAACGTGCTGGCTGATTTTTAGTAATATTGATTGACAATGATAAAAAGAGTCGCACGTGTCTTTATGCACGTTTGTCCATCCCATCCAACAATGGCCAAACATACCGAATTGTGAAGAAAAAACTGAATATTTCACACCATAATAACAAAAGCCTTATTTAATACTCTTCCAATTTTAAAACATTTACTGACAAATAGATGACTTTGGACAATTGATATAAAAATACACCTTTCCCTCTCCATTAAATTAACGTTTCGAAAACGGTTTGCCTTTTATCAACTATGACCTCTGCAAATGTTAAGCCTACACTCATTTGAAATTTAAAAAAAATACAATAATTATGCAATGATATATGTTTTTTATGTATTTTACTGCATCAATAATTTGATTGCAATATTAATACATTGTTGGTAAACATTTCCCGGAAGGGTCTATACTCGCAGTTCAGTGTTGACCAATGAATACACAACTGATTGGTATGCCATCACACGAGTACGAGAAGATGAATATAATAGTGATATTTTACAAACCCGTGGCACCCCACCCACTGATGACGCAGTTGTTGTTGACGAAAAGATCGCTTCCCGAAGCCAGTTCAATGATATTTTGAGAAATATCGAAAGTCGCAGGGACGATAACCCTCAACAAAGCCACATCATTTGGAAACCCTCCTGTGCCTTGGTTGTATAGTGGATGCTGAAAGACAATGTGTCATTTATTAGGGGAGTTACTACTTATGATAAACACTTAATTCTAGTGTCGTTAATTAGGTGTGTTACTTCTAATGATATTTATCAACATGTGCACTCATATACAAACTTTACGTTTAAAACTACAAATGAGTGTTTTTGAGCATCTGTGAATGGTGTTCAGTCAGACTAGGCATCTGCTCAGTTTTACAAAACCTTTTATTTTCTAAATCAACAGAAGCTTCCCATTTGCTTGAACAGGCTCAAAACATTTGGGTGTTGCTATAGCTCAAGCCAGATCGCCATTCCAAACAATGGTGTTAGCAAGTATACACTAAGTCCCCAGAATGTTCATCAGATGAAAACAAAATGTTACATAAATTGAAAGACTAAAGAAGAATGTTAGGTCTTACCATTATAATTCGGTCTATAACCATGTATGTGTAATCCCCTGGGTCACTAAAGTCGTGTAAGTCCGCCACCACAGCTAGATCATTCATGTTCCTGTTTTAACGAAATCAAATCGTTTAACTTGATTATATCGCATCATGAAGGGGATTATAAATTTTACCAACTGAAAGGTTAGTCATTATATGGAAATGTTGTACGTTTGTTTATGTTTTATTAGGGTTGTACATCGTTTTAAACATGCTTTCAGTTATATATTGACGACAGTTCACTTCGTCATAACCCCTGGGTAAACAAACCAGTACTAGGCTAGGAAATGTGCCTAGCCCAAGGACACTCCAGCATGACCACCGAAATGATTTAACATGTTTGAGGAAAGGGAGAACAATGGACTCGCGATAAATCGAACATGTGATAATTCGATTACGTCGCTTAACTCTAACCAATTCCTGGAAGGGATCGTCTTCTGCTGCTGTGCTATGTTCTTCATAATATGAGCCGTTCCATGTGAAAACCAACAGTGTGGACTCTGCGTATACATTATACCTCTCTATTCCCACTCCCCCCCTACTCCCCTCCCCCCTCCCCCTCCCCGAAAAGGATCTGGGTAGATACATTACGCAGAGGCCATAATGTTGGTTTTCACGGGGAACGGCTAATATTGTTATTGCTCGCTTACTTTTAATGAAACAGACTTATGAAGGAAAATGAGAACAATGGACTCGCGATAACTCGAATATGTGATAATTCGAATACGTCGCTAAACTTCAACCAATTCCTGGAAGGGGTTGTCTCTGCAGCAGAAGACTTTTGAAAACATAGTGGCAAAAAGGAAAATTGCTCAACATGAGCAATTTCTTATGTTGACACAATGTCTTCAACTCTATTAAATATTCCTACTTTCATTTATAGAGATTTGTCATATTTTGGCCTAGATTTGTTCAAGGTCGTCTGCTTCAGAATAGTTTCACATGGGATATTATAAGACAATAATATATGACTATAGCTAAAGAAAGAAATGGCAACACTTTGAAAAATGTTATTTTTTTCCCACATATGGACGCGTTCTGACGACTCTGCAACAGACGACTTTTGAAAGCCTATTTAGTGGCAAAAGGATAAATTTCACTAAATTAGCAATTTGTCATTTTATCACAATGTTGAAAACATTATTTGATATTCCTACTTTCATTAATAAAGATATGTTGACCTAAATGTTTTTTAAAGTCGTCAAATGCAGAATTGTTGCATATAATGCAAAGGGTTAAGATAATTAAACATGACTATAGCTGAAGTAATTTTGTTTAACAAGAACGTAGATGAAAACTGTCAACAGGAACTCTTACTGTCCGTCTACGCAATGTGCGGCCGTAAGGATCCAGTTCTTGGCAATAACGGAGCCACCACACATATGGTATCCATTGCTGAGCAAGGTCACTTGGTGAGTAAATTCTCCATCTACAGCTTCTTGTCCGTTTATTATGCGGCCCAGCTTAGCTGACGAAGCGACGCCTGGAATGTGGAAATATAACGGGGTGTTAACGTTTGCCATTTGGAATTGGTGTTTTATCTAATTATACATGTAACAAATGAGCCGAATTACGAGAAAACCAACATAGTGGACTAGTGCGTAAAGTATCGACCCGGATCAGCATAAGCATTACGCGCAGGCTAACCAAGACGGACACTTTTCGCCTCCTGTGGCTTTTCTGTTTCAGGAATCATAACTCTATAGTTCTATCCCCCTGTGGCGGAATGTGTCGGCCCGGATTAGCCTGCGCTGATTACGCAGGCTGATCTGTGTATATACATTAAACAGAGACCATACTGTTAGTTTTCTCATTGAACGGCTCATTAATGTTAACGTCTGTAAATCAGTTTCAATATGGATCGTAAGCGTGAACTTCCATTTACACTTGAATCAGCTTGATCTTCAGCCTTTAAATTTGTGATAAAGTGTACTTCATATCAGAAAAAATGTCTATAGCTTCTTTTCCGTTTATATTGCGGCCTAGCTTAGCTGACAAAGCGACGCCTAGAATGTTGGAATAAAATGGGGTGTTAATGTTTGCTGTTCGGAATTGGTGTTTGATCTAGTTGTACACGTGACAAAGATTCATAGAATCGTCTGTTAAGCAGTTTCAATGTGGATCGTAAGCATGAACGCGAAGGCTGATCTTGTATTAACACGTGCAGCTTGATCTTCAGCCTTTACATTTGTTATGCAGTTTATTTCATATCAGAACAATTTCAAAAGCGCTGTGATGTAAAATGAAAGTGCATATATATAGAAGACAAAACAAAAGGCACAAGAAGAAAGGGGATGAAGAAAAAGACAAAAGTAGAAGACGATTATAATGAAAAAAGTACAAAATAAAGAAGAAGAAGGAGGAGAAGAAAATAACCACTTACCGAAAACAGCAAGGAATACGGTTGTTAGAGTAAACATGGTAGCACTAACTTCTTAGGTTCTGTATTTGCTCAGAAAATTACCCGAGTATTTATACACTGGTCAGTCTGGACATCGTGTCAAGTGCCATGAGAAATGAACAACCCGCATTGACCATCAAGAGCGGTCATCGTTCAAAAATGGACGTTATTGTTTTATGATGATGCCCGATTTAGTTCTCTGGTATAATCTCAAGGGAGGAAATGTAAAGCAGTGTATATATGAACTGTATGAACAGTCTACATAAGAAGAGTATTGCTTTCGCAAATCCTTACATGAGCTCAAACCCTATGGTGTGGGTACTCATTGAGACGCTACTTTTGAGTAATCACACCATGAGGTTTAGCTGCGTCATAAGAGAGATATTGTTAGGAAAAGACTACCAGTTTACTCCTCTCTAGGTAGTCCTTTGACAATCTATAGTTCAGAGATCAGAGATAAACGCCATTCATCACATTTGTGTTAGACGAATGAATCTGTCAATCAGAACGAATTGCCGAGTCGGGATTGGAACTCACGACCCTTGATCGAATGAAATATAACAATGTAACGTATACGTTTATCTTGATTTAGCATATGCCTTTTAAATCCGCAATTAATTAGCTTAACATGTCTTACGTGGTTTTATTTACAAGCCGAACCAGCCTTAGGGCATTAGCGATCTGTGAAAACAAGATCAACCTGTGTAAATGGTTAGTTTGATCTGGCTGCATATAATATAAGCCAGTAAACCACAGAAAGTTTCAAGAACTTAAAATGATGCCAATTCAGAAAGGCATGAAGATCCCAAACTCGCCAGATGAGCCTCACATTGAAACATCGCGCATATGTTGACAGGCGAAATAATAATACTTAAACACCGTCGATCTCAGCTCTTTTAGAACCGAGCCTGTTGAATCGAAACCTTTGACGGTAAAATATAAAGTTTAAATAACGACGAAGAACAAAGGGAAATCTTATATGAAACATTGACACAGAGGGAGAGTGCTGGCTGCATGATCCATACGTCCTGAGTTTGATTTTCGTGACAGCGTGGTCATGTTTGGAATCTTTCCACACATTTGGCGCGAGTATTTGTAGAGTATCAAGGAAGCATACACAGGCTGATTAATACATGTTGTAGGAACTTGTTTAAAAAATGACATGAATAAATAACTGTACACTAAACTGCTCTCGGGGACAGTTAACATTTGAGAACTATCGTGTACTAGAGGCTTCGAGAATGTTTGAATTACTGACCGATGATACTGAGACTATCACGTATTCGTGGTTATAAAGTGTCGAAACACGGTATATAGGAATACTAACTAAAATCCTACAAAAGACATCTGTTTATGTAGAATACAGTCTTGTCTTGATCTTCCGTGTTAGGTCGACAGCTGGACGACGTTTGAGCACGTTGAAGTTTCCTGGGCCTGCGTCTACCTTTCGTTCTTAACATGATTCTAATGATATAATATTAACTATTTTAAGGGCCACAATTATTCATCAGAACTTGATTTAGAATAATGGCTTACAATAAGTATGTTCAAAATAAGCCTGTCCATTAGAATAATGTACAAGTTGTCATTATTATCATTATTGTTATCATTAATATCATTATCATTATTAGTATTAGTATTCTTATTATTGTTTGATTAAACGTTTCACGTCGATTTCAACAATTTTCGTTACATCAGTGCATTCGGTAAATCACCAGCACTACCGACAATTTTATTTTTTCTATCACCGGTGTTTCATGTCGAGTGATAATCTTAATCCTAAACCCGCTAAACAAGACTTTAAACAACATGTACCTACGCCGTGATGTTACACTTTTAAACATTTGCGAATAATAATACCTTTCGTGCAGCATTATCTTGATCTACGTTGTTTAAATCTATAATTCCATAAATAACAAGAACAACTTACTAAACAAAATGCATACAATTATGTTGATAGTAGTCGCATGAAATTAGTGGATCAAGGGTAAACATATGTTACAACAAACGGAGAATGCTTTTGTTTTACCGGGGATTCCGGCCATTTTCTACATTCATACATTCATTATTATCCTGGAAAACCAAACCAGTACTAGGCTATCAGATGTGCCTTGTCTATGGGCACTCCACAATGACTAGGATTAAAATTCCGTATTTGACTAGGTCCTTAAAACGGTTCAGTTCTGTTTTAGTTTTCCAGATATTATACTTGTTTATCCGCACATGCTTTGTAAATCGTTAAATAAACCTTTGTCTTGGTCTAGGACTTGTGTTGTGTGATGTTATATTACTGTGCCGCATGCCTTGTCTTGTCGGACCATATATGCGGAAATACAAGTAATATCTGGAAAACTAAAACAGAACTCAACTGTTTTTAGGACCTAGTCAATTATGGAACTTTAATCCGTCGTGTTGAATTTGAGGTTGACAATCTGCATGTTTTTGCGTCGAAAAATGTGAAGGTATAATAATAAAAACCAACACATTTTTTTGCTTTATTGCCCACCTATGTAAAAGTTATTGTTAGTATATGTACTATGCTGACAATTTTACAGAAAAACAAACAAACAAGACAGGTGGCGGCATACCCATAGTTGAATGGGGTAAAAACGTTAAACAGAAACAAGATAATCAATATTTAACACTTTCCCACATGCAGACGTTTTCTGACACATCTTCAGCAGACGATTTTTAACAACACTTTTTCAAAAGCAGAAAAATCTAATCATTGTTTTTTTTCAATAATAGAGAGTTTCTATAATTTAAAGTCTATCTGTGTTATCAGAGTAATCTGCTGCATATTTGTATTATGTGGGAAAGGTTTAAACCTAAACGTGCAGTAATAAAACAATTGAAGACAATTCAGGGATGAATTCGACCTCAAATTTGCCGGTCAAGTTGGTACTCTTTTAATTGCAATGATACACGCCAAGTGAAAAGCTGCAATGTTATTTTGTAATGAAAAGAGGTCACACATTATGCATTTTAGTTCTTACAGTTGTGCAAGTCGCACTAGCCACCCCAATCCTTTGCTGTTACCTATGTTAACCATTGTTCCACTAAATTCCTGCCAGACTTCTATCATCACAATTTTGATTTTTTAAAAGTGTCCATGTACATTTATTGAGTAAGAATTCCATGTAAGATATTGATAAATAAGTAGAGCGGAAAAACGTAGATCAAGAGTAAACTGTTCGAAAGTTGTTATTATTCGCAAATGTTTAAAAGTCTTACATCACAACGTATGTAACTAATGTTTAAAAGTCGTGTTTAGAAGGTTGAAGGTTAAGATAATCACTCGACATGAAACACCGTTGATAGAATAACTAAATATGCCGGTAGTGCTGGTGATTTTCCAAGAAAACACTGATATAACGAAAAGTGTTGAAAGCGACCTAAAATGTTCAATAAAATAATGATAATAACATTGATGCGAAGTTGTACTTACTTCTAGCGGACGCGGTCATCTAGAATATTCTTCTTTTAAGCCATCATTCTAAATTCATACTTCTATTTTATTTGTTTCATAATTTTAAATTGGCACCGTTTCTGATGACCAAGTTCCACCCTTAGTATATTTAACATTGTATTTAGAATCACGGGCGGAACGAAAGGTAGCTGCATGCCCAGGAAGCTTCAACGTGCTCGAACGTTGTCCAGCTATCGACCTAACACGGAAGATCAAGACAAGACTGCATTCTACATAAACAGATATAATCTTTTGTAGGATTTTGGTTAGTATTCCTTTATACCGTGGTTTGAGACTTTATAACCACTACTACGTGATAGTCTCAGTATCATCAGTCCGTAATTCAAACATTCTCGAAGCCTCTAGTACACGATAGTTCTCAAATGTTAACTGTCCCCGAGAGCAGTTTAGTGTACAGTTATTTATTTCATGCCATTCTGGATTGGCATCATTTTAAGTTCTTGAAATTTTCTGTGATTTACTGGCTAATATCACATGTATTCAGATCACACTAACCAGATACACGGATTGATCTTGATTTTCACAGATCGCCAATGCCCTAAGGCTGGTTCGGCTTGTAAATAAAACCATGTAAGACATGTTCAGCTAATTAATTGCGAATTTAAAATGCATATGCTATATCAAGATAATCGTTAAACGTATACGTTACATTGTTGTTTTTCATTCCATCAAGGGTCGTGAGTTCGAATCCCGACTGAGCCAATAATTATTTCCTGTGATTGACAGCTTCATTCGTCTTACAGAAATGTGACAAACGTCTATATTGGCAGGTGAAAAATGCGTTTAACTCTGATCAAGGAACTATAGATTGTGGGAGGACTAGATAAAGAGCAGTAAACTGTTTTTTTCCTAACACTATTTATCTTATGACTCAGCTATACCCTATGGTTTGATTACTCAAAAGAAGCGTCTCACTGAAACGATGCTTTTGAGTACCCACGTTGTAAGGTTTGAGTGCCATATAAGAATTTGCGGACGCGAGATACTCTTCTTATGTAAAACTTTGGATTGTCCATACATACACTGCTTCTCCGCATTCCATCCCTAGTGATTAAACCAGAGAACTGCATCGGGTATATTTCTATCATAAAACAATAAAGTCTATTTTGGTACGATGACCGCTCTTGATGGTCAATGCGGGTTGTTCATTTCTCATGGCACTTGACACGATGGCCAGACTGATTAGTGTATAAATACTCGGACAATTTTCTAACCGGAACCAAAGAAGTAGATGCTACCATGTTTACTCTAATAACCGTCTTCCTTGCTGTTTTCGGTAAGTATTTATTTTTTCATCTCATTTTTCTTCTTCGTTATCTTAATCTTCTACTTCATTGTTTCATCTTCATCATTATCGTCTTCTGCATTGTCTTCTTCTTCACCCCTTTCTAAATGTAATTGTGTTTCGTCTTCTATATATGCAATTTCATTTTACATCACATCGGTTTTGACACTTTTTCTGATATGAAGTATTCTTCATGACAAATGCAAAGGCTGGTGATAAAGCTGATGTGTTTGCGCGTTAATGCTTACGATCCACATTGAAACTGCTTAACAGACGTTACTAGGAACATTTGTTACATGTACAATTAAATAAAATACCAATTCCGAACAGTAAACGTTAAAACGCCATTATATTCCCACATTCTAGGCATCGCTTCGTCAGCTGATCTAGGCCGCATTATAAACGGAGAAGAACCGAAGACATTTGTTCCGATATGAAGTACACTGCATGACAAATTTAAAGGCTGAAGATCAGGCTGATGCAAGTGTTGATTAAATATCAGCCTGCGCGTTCATGTTTACGATCCACATTGAAACTTCTTTACAAACGTTTCTAGAAACATTTTAGCAGTTCCACGAGAAAATCAACATTATAGACTCTGCGTAATGTATCGAACCAGATCAGCTGGGCCGACGTATTCCGTCACAGGGGGATAGAGCTATAGAGTTATGATTTCTGAAACAGAAAATAGTGGGCGAATAGTGTCTGTCTGGGTTAGCCTGCGCGGGTATGCTGATCCGGGTCAATACTTTACGCAGAGTCCACTATGTTGGTTTTCTCGTAATTCGGCTCATTTGTTACATGTATAATTATATAAAACACCAATTCCAAACAGCAAACGTTAACACCCCGTTATATTTCCACATTCCAGGCGTTGCTTCGTCAGCCAAGCTAAGCCGCATAATAAACGGACAAGAAGCTGTAGATGGAGAATTTACTCACCAAGTGACCTTGCTCAACAATGGATACCATATGTGTGGTGGCTCCGTTATTGCCAAGAACTGGATCCTTACGGCCGCACATTGCGTGGATGGACAGTAAGAGAGCTCCTGTTTACAGTTTTCATCTACGTTCTAGTTGAATTTGTTTACTTTAGCTCTTGTCATATTTTCTTTTATTAACCCTTTCAACTATATGCATCAATTCTGAAGCAGACGACATTGAAAACATCAGGCCAACATATGGCATATCTCTATTAATGAAAGTATAAGTATTAAATAATGTTTTCAACACTGTGACAAAATGAGAAATTGCTTATTTAAAGAAATTTATTCTTTTGCCACTATATATATGTTTTCAAAAGTCGTCTGTTGCTGAGGCGTCAGAACGCGTCAATATGTCGGTAAAGATTTAAAGAAATCAACATTTTGCCATTTATTTATTTAGCTATAGTCATATATTATTTCTTTACACTGTCCCATGTGGAACTGTTCTGCAGCAGACGACCTTGGACAAATCTAGGACAAAGTATGACAAAACTCTATAAATGAAAGTAGGAATATTTAATAGAGACATTGTCTCAAAAGTCTTCTGCTGCAGAGGTCTCAGAAAACGTCATTTATAAATTTAGTCATTTTGTTTAAGTTTTTGTTTTCATCTATTGTCTTATTAGCTACATGTATTTAACTAAATCCTATTTGCCCCTATAGTCCAATTATTCTACTTAATCTACGTTTTCAATGTGATGTGTTAATTTCAATTAATTTGAGTCACACGATTCTGATGTATTTACAGTGGACTTTCGATAACTCACAATCGATAGGAACCAATTTATTACTTCGAGTTATCGACCTGTTCAAGTTATCGACATGTTCGAGTAACCGACCTGTTCAAGTTATCAACCTTTTCGAGTTATCGACCTGTTCAAGTTATCGACATGTTCGAGTTATCGACCTGTTCAAGTTATCGACCTGTTCATGTTATCGACCTGTTCAAGTTATCGACATGTTCGTGTTATCGACCTGTTCGTGTTATCGACATGTTCGTGTTATCGACATGTTCGTGTTATCGACATGTTCGTGTTATCGACCTGTTCAAGTTATCGACATGTTCGTGTTATCGACATGTTCGAGTTATCGACATGTTCGAGTTATCAACCTGTTCAAGTTATCGACATGTTCGTGTTATCGACCTGTTCGAGTTATCGACCTGTTCGTGTTATCGACCTGTTCGTGTTATCGACCTGTTCGAGTTATCGACATGTTCGAGTAATCGACCTGTTCAAGTTATCGACCTTTTCGAGTTATCGACCTGTTCGAGTTATCGACCTGTTCGTGTTATCGACCTGTTCGTGTTATCGACCTGTTCGAGTTATCGACCTGTTCGTGTTATCGACCTGTTCGAGTTATCGACCTGTTCGTGTTATCGACCTTGTTCGAGTGATCCCTCGATTTATGCCAAATTCATTGATGTATTTTTAGCTTCATAAATACCAATATGAGCCGTTCCCCGAGAAAACCAACATTATGGACTCTGCGTAATGTATCGACCCAGATCAGTCTGCGCAGTCCACGTAGGCTAATCCGGACCAACACATTCCTTCTCGGGGGGATAGAGAGGTATAGCGTATTGCTTCCTGAAACAGAAAATCCACAGGAGGCAAAAAGTGTCTGTCCCGGTTAGCCTGCGCGGCATGCTTAGACTGATCCGTGTCGATACTTAACGCACTAATGGTTTTCTCATGGAACGGCTCATATTATGAAGAACATAGCACAGCAGGAGAAGACGACCCCTTCCAGGAATTGGTTAGAGTTAAGCAACGTAATCGAATTATCACATGTTCGATTTATCGCGAGTACATTGTTCTCCCTTTCCTCAAACATGTTAAATCATTTCGGTGGTCATGCTGGAGTGTCCTTGGGCTAGGCACATTTCCTAGCCTAGTACTGGTTTGTTTACCCAGGGGTAATGACGAAGTGAACTGTCGTCATTATATGACTGAAATCATGTTTAAAACGGCATACAACCCAAATAAAACATAAACAATCATTCAACATTTCCATATAATGACTTAACTTTCATTTGGTAAAATGTCCAATCCCCTTCATGATGCGATATAATCAAGTAAAACGATTTGATTTTGTTAAAACAGGAACATGAATGATCTAGCTGTGGTTGCGGACTTACACGACTTTAGTGACCCAGGAGATTACACATACATGGTTATAGACCGAATTATAATGGTAAGAGCTGATAGTCTTCTTTGGTCTTTCAATTTATGTAACATTTGGTTTTTCATCTGATGAAAATTCTGGGGACTTAGTGTATATTTTCTTATACCATTGTTTGGAATGGCGATCTGGCTTGAGCTATAGCGACACCTAAATGTTTTGAGCTTGTTCATGCAAATGTGTACAACCATGTATTTATGAACATTATATAAGCAGATCTAAAATGTTCGCAAATCATTTATAAATACTTTTTCGAAGCTTCTGTTGATTTAGAAAAAAAAGGTTTTGTAAAACTGAGCAGATGCCTAATCTGACTGAATACTATTCACAGATGCTCAAACACACTCATTTGTAGTTTTAAACATAAAGCTTGTATATGAGTGCACATGTTAATAAATAGAGACACATAATGTGTTGTCTGTGATTTTTTAATAAATACAGCCATCAGTATTTGTCTCTAAAATATATATATAAATAACCCCCGACTAATAAACGGCACTAAAATATAATGTGTATCATACGTAGTAACCCTCTAATAAACGACACTATAAGTGAGTGTTTATCATTAGTATGTTATTATTAATATCCCTATGAAACGGCCATTGAATGTAATGTTTATCATAAGTAGTAACACCCCTCATTGCTGGCAAATTGATTTTCAGCATTAGTAGTAACACTCCCTTATAAACGACACTATAATTTAGTATCGACAGTTTATCTGTTAATTGGGGGGATAATTAACTGGATTACTAGTTACTTGAAAATGAAAAATCGCAGCCAAAAAGTTTTTGTTGGGTCTTCGTTTTCTGATGTTGAACAGGTACATGCTGGAGTTCCCCAGGGATCTGTCTTAGGGCTTCTTTCTTTCTTGTTTATGTTAATGATATTACCGAGTCCCTTTTAAGTATTTCTCAACTTTATGCTTGCCGTTAGTTCGGACAATATCGACTATATAGAAACTACGCTCAATCACGATTTACTTATGATATCGGACTGGGCTCAACGATGGTTAGTGAATTTTAATCCTTCGAAAACTGAAGTTATGTTTTTAACTCTTGCCAAAAACAATATTGTAAGACCATCTTTATTATTTGACAATATTCATCTTGATTACGTTAAAACCCATAAACATAAATGGAGTTACCCTAAGTGATGATGGTACTTAGCATGCTCACATTTCAAACATAACGTCTTCAGCATCGAAAGTACTAGGGACAATGAAAATGTTAAAATTCAAACTTAAACGTGCTACTCTTAACCAAATATACATCTCATATTTAAGACCAATTTTAGAGTATGCGTCAATTATCTGGGACAATTGCACAACTTATGAAAAGGAACTTCTTGAAAAGTTCCAATACGACGCTGCCAGAGCAGTCACTGGTCTAACCAGATCTGTTTCAATTAATAATCTTATAAATGAAAGTGGATGGGTTTCATTATCCGATAGACGAAAATTACAAAAATTAGTTCTTATTTTTAAATATAAAAATGGTGATCTGCCAAGCTATTTAAACGATCTTATGCCAGAAATGGTTAGAGATAATAATACATACAATCTAAGAAACCAGCTTGACTACGCAACTGTTGCTCGTCGTCTTGAAATTTATTCTAAATCAGTATTACCGTCTTCCATTAAACTTTGGAACGATCTAGACATTGAAAGTAGAAACTCTGATACTCTTTTCTCATTTAAAAGTAAGCTTCGACGATTATTCAAACCAACCGTTGTTCCAAAATATGTTCTTGTAGGTGAGCGATTTGTAGGGTGGACGTCGGCTGAGAATACTGCATGAAAGCAATTTCAATTTCATTGTTACTTTCTTTTTTCATATTTTCTATTTATTTATTTTTTCTTGTATTACTATATATTGTTTATATATTCGACTCATCTTACCTTACCACAACCTGCTCTAAGGGGAGGGCCGTCACTAATGTTGGATAAAACGTGTGGCCCAACCCTTTTGTCTTTGATCTCAATATAACTATTAATTAATTAATTAATTTTCATGCATTTCAATTCTACTTGTAAGCTGCTTATATGTACACATGTATAATCTGTGCAATGTATTATAAACATGTATTGATATCTTCTGCAATAAAATAGTATTAAATTAGTGAGTATCATTAGTAGTAACACCCCTAGCAAACGACACTAGAATTTAGTGTTTATCATTCGTGTAACACCCCTAATTAACGACACTAGAATTTAGTGTTTATCATTCGAAGTAACACCCCTAATTAACGACACTAGAATTTAGTGTTTATCATTCGAAGTAACACCCCTAATTAACGACACTAGAATTTAGTGTTTATCATTCGAAGTAACACCACTAATTAACGACACTAGAATGTAGTGTTTATCATTCGAAGAAACACCCCTAATTAACGACACTAGAATTTAGTGTTTATCATTAGAAGTCACACACCTAATTAACGACACTAGAATGTAGTGTTTATCATTCGAAGTAACACCCCTAATTAACGACACTAGAATTTAGTGTTTATCATTCGAAGTAACACACCTAATTAACGACACTAGAATTTAGTGTTTATCATTCGAAGTAACACCCCTAATTAACGACACTAGAATTTAGTGTTTATCATTCGAAGTCACACACCTAATTAACGACACTAGTATTTAGTGTTAATCATTAGAAGTAACACCCCTAATTAACGACAATAGTATTTAGTGTTTATCATTCGAAGTAACACACCTAATTAACGACACTAGAATTAAGTGTTTATCATTCGAAGTAACACCCCTAATTAACGACACTAGTATTTAGTGTTTATCATTAGAAGTAACACACCTAATTAACGACACTAGTATTTAGTGTTTATCATTAGAAGTAACACACCTAATTAACGACACTAGTATTTAGTGTTTATCATTAGAAGTAACACACCTAATTAACGACACTAGTATGTAGTGTTTATCATTAGTAGAAACACCCCTAATAAACGACACTAGAATTAAGTGTTTATCATAGAATAAACTAGAATTTATTTTTTATAATTCGTGTTAACACCGTTGTGAATGGGGATTTAGACGTCCTCGGAAAAATTCAACACATTGTCTTTCAGCATCCACTATACAACCAAGGCACTGGAGGGTTTCCAAATGATGTGGCTTTGTTAAGAGTTATCGTCCCTGCGACTTTCGATATTTCTAAAAATATCATTGAACTGGCTTCAGGAAGCGAGCTTTTCGTCAACAACAACTGCGTCATCAGTGGGTGGGGTACCACGGGTTTGTAAAATATCACTATTATATTCATCTTCTGGTATTCGTCTGATAGCATACCAATCAGCTATGTATTCATTGGTCAACACTGAACTGCGAGTATAGACCTTTCCGGGAAATGTTTACCAAAAATGTATTCATATTGCAATCAAATTATTGATGCAGTAAAATACATAAAAAACATAAATCATTGCATAATTATTATATTTTTTAAAAATTCAAATGAGTGTAGGCTTATCATTTATTTGCAGAAGTCATAGTTGATAAAATGATCTGTTATCAAACAATTTGTTATCTAAAAATATGTATTGCAGTATAATGATACCTTCGTGTTCATTGTTAATCGCAGCCTATTCGTTTCCGATATACAGTGTACATGTATCAACGTTTTAGGCGACAAAACACAGCAACCCGTTTTCGAAAACGTTAATGAAATGGAGAGGGAAATGTGTATTTTTATATCAATTGCCCAAAGTCTAGATCTATTTGTCAGTAAATGTTTTAAAATTGGAAGAGTATTAAATAAGGCTTTTGTCATTATGGTGTGAAATATTCAGTTTTTTCTCCACAATTCGGTATGTTTGGCCATTGTTGGATAGCATGGGCAAACGTGCATAAAGACACCCTGTGCCCCAATGTGCGACTCTTCTTATCATTGTCAAACAATATTGACCAAAATCAGCCAGCACTTTTGTGAAGCCAAATTTTAGGCAACATGTTCGCTTCCATTGATCAAATGTTGGCATATTATATCAAAAGACATGCTCGGACTGTGGGAGAGTGTTCACGTGGGTTGAAGAAATTCATCGACAATAGGGTTGATTGTATTCTAGACAATATTGTTAAAGTTGTTTTAACCAATAATAGAGACTGGTTCTGGTACAAACATTCTGCTGAAGACGGACGTTCGAGTGTTATCTGAGAAGGAATGCGAGTCAGCATGGGACAGAAGCAGCATCTTGAGTCAGCACATATGTGTTATGGGAGAATCAACGCCAAATGGATCCGGATCCTGCAACGTAAGATCTTCATCTTCTTTATCATGTGCTCTTCATTTTACCACTCATTTTCATTTTCTTCTCCTTCGTCGACATCATATTTTTCTTCTGTGACCACTTTATATTGCTACCTCATATACGCAATCACCAGCATGTACAAGTATTAATACAACTATTGCCTATACTACTACTACTACTACTACTACTACTACAACTACTGCTACTAATATGACTACTACTACTACTACTACTGCTACTGCTACTACTACTACTACTACTACTACTACTACTACTACTACTACTACTACTACTACTACTACTATAACTAAATTAAAAATAAAAATCTACGGATAATTTTATAATATCAAATACAATGGTCACGAGATTACTCGAACATCTAATAAAAACAAGTGAAAATTCGGATTTACGTTTCAACCAATTCCTGTAACGGATCTGTCTTTTGAAATTGTAGATTGCTTTTTTAAGTATAACTCGTGAATTACATAGATGAGTAAGGGACCCTAAAATAATATATGTAATACAGTGTCCCTGGATGAGTTTAGCATTAATCGAGGGACGACTCCGTCAGGGCCATAACTAGAAGTAACGTGTGGGTCGCTTTCGACTTAATCAAACTTCGAGTTATTGCGAATCCACTCCATCTTTTTGTATGACATCATGTTTACTCTTTCGCTGCCAAAGACAATAAAAAGCTTTTGCAAACAATGCATATTCAGGTGAGACAGCTCGTGACGATACACGATACATATGTCATGTAACGACGCAGCTCCTCTTGATACACACTATATGCAATCGCTTAATTATTCATGATACTCATAACTTAAGACGCCTAGTTGCAGCTAATTGTCGACAAGAGTGCAGGGGAAAATATAGTTTGCTCAGTACGAGCAATTCTTCTTTACTAACAGTGTTGTCGAATCTGTGTAAAAATTTCCTTAATTTCCAGTTTTTCTGATGTAAGTCTTTTTGACTCGTATATTATTAAGCAGACGACAATCAAACTATCCTATCAGGTACTCGGTTAAAACTGTTTAAATCTTTATATGCAGGGCGACAGCGGTGGTCCACTGGTTTGTAATGGATTGTTGGCCGGTCTGACATCATGGGGAGTAAACGGTTGCCATACAAACGGCATGGTATTGTACCCAAGCGTATATGCCCGTGTGTCGTACTTCTACAGCTGGATCAACACTAACTGTGAAAACTGTTTGACTTAGAGTATATTTATGTTACCATGGAACCTACGGATTTTGCGGAATTTTAAATGAATCTCGATGTTACTTTATCAATACAAATATAATATCCACTGATTTGTTTGTTTGTTTGATTGATTGATTGATAGATTGATCTTTGGTATTTTACGCCTCTTTCATAAACTTTTTAGTTATATCACAGCGTTACCTTGGTGAGTTACTAGTACTACTGGTCCAATTAACCTGAAACCAAGCAGTCAGTCGTAATGCTAACCCCACAACCCTGAGCGCCAAGGAGGTCAACCATTACTACCATTTTTAAAGTCTTTGGTATGACCCGTCAGGGAAAATCTTACGATGTCACGCACCCGACGTGAACACTCTACCACTTAATGGTATTTTATGCCGCTTTCAATAATTACAACAGTAGTTCAGTTCAGTCATATCGCGTCGCTTCGTTTGTGCATTGTCGTCACTGCTATATGTATATGTATTAGTAGTATGCTATCTCTACTTTACTGAGAAGCCGGTTACAGTGTGCAGCACAGCGAGCAAACGTTTGTCTTTCTGATGTTTGACTTTCTGATCGAGCAATCCAGAATGCAGGTCTTCTTTAGGCGTGATTAACATGTTATTCAAATAGTGACAACTCAAATATCGTTTTCAACATTACGTCTGAAAAGTCTTCTCTGATGCAATGATTATAATTTCTCTCTGATAAGTATGGTGACTGTTTTCAATGTCCGCTTTCAAAAGTACATGTATATCATATCACAGCGTTTGTGGTAAATTAACGGTACTGCATGCTGGTATGCGTATCCCGACAACAGGGCATCGGTCGCGATGATATCTGCACAACCTTGAGCGGCAAGGACGTCATCCCCTTCTACAATTTTTAAAGTTTTGTGTATGACCCGATCAGGGATTGAGCCTGGTCTCTCGCTCTCATGGTGGACATTCTAACCACTGCCCTATCGAGGTGGTACCTCAGCCGTTCAACAATATATCACAGTTATACATTTAACCATTTCCTGTGTACAATACGTTTACAGTTGACGAATTAGAGAACATTTTTTAAAAAATATGGCAACTCTCTATAAATTAAAAAAGAATAATATTGAAAATATTATGGCAAAATGATAAATTGCAACCCCTGTTGTATCAGAACGTTAATGAGGGGTATATTCAGTTTGTTATAACATACCGAATGCTCGGCAAATTCTAGAACTCGCCCGAGTGCACGGTGTGTTAGGACCATCAGAATACGCCCCAAATGTAGTTATATTCTTATTTACGAAATTAAGTCTAAATTCACGTTAAAAACGACAAAAATAAATCCCAATTCCGACAGCATTTATATGTGTAGCTGGATGTCGTACTTTATACTCTAGAATTATGTTCTTATTTACGTGGTTAAGTCTGAAATCACGAACTATCCGACCGCAAGAGAAACCTATGCATGATGAATAGACGTTTTCATATCAATTTTCTTTAGTTTGTACAGCACGTATGTGCATATCAAATGAAACACAAGTAGATCTAGACCAACCCTTAACGGGAGGAAAATTACAATACCATCAAAGTTCATAAAAGAAACATAACACCGGTCACAAATTTGAAGATGACAAAAATAAACAATTCATGGGGCTCCTACGGAATCCTGTTTGGCTCATGTCGTCCGTCGTCCGTCGTGCCTTAGGTCGACGCGCGACAAAGCGACACGACGCACGACAAAGCGACACGACAAAGCGACACGACGCACGATAAAGCGACACGACGCACGATAAAGCGACACGACGCACGACAAAGCGACACGACGGAAGGGACATTATGTCGTCCGTCGAGCGTCGCCCTTGTACTGTCGTGCGTCGTGTCGGTTTGTCGTGCGTCGTGTCGCATTGTCGCGCGTCGTGTCGCTTTGTCGCACGTCGACTTGGAAGAGTAAAAGGTCGTGTCGCTTTGTCGTCCGTCGTGTCGCTTCGTCGTCCGTCGTTTCGCTTTGTCGTCCGTCGTGTCGCTTTGTCGAGCGTCGTGTCGCTTTGTCGAGCGTTGTGTCGCTTTGTCGTCCGTCGTGTCGCATTATCGTGTTGTAAATTATTTAGGTCGACGCATTGTCACGACGGACGACATTGCGACACGACAAAGCGACACGACGGACGACATTGCGACACGACAAAGCGACACGACGGACGACATTGCGACACGACAAAGCGACACGACGGACGACAAAGCGACAAAGCGACAAAGTTACTAGTACTACTGGTCCAATTAACCTGAAACCAAGCAGTCAGTCGTAATGCTAACCCCACAACCCTGAGCGCCAAGGAGGTCAACCATTACTACCATTTTTAAAGTCTTTGGTATGACCCGTCAGGGAAAATCTTACGATGTCACGCACCCGACGTGAACACTCTACCACTTAATGGTATTTTATGCCGCTTTCAATAATTACAACAGTAGTTCAGTTCAGTCATATCGCGTCGCTTCGTTTGTGCATTGTCGTCACTGCTATATGTATATGTATTAGTAGTATGCTATCTCTACTTTACTGAGAAGCCGGTTACAGTGTGCAGCACAGCGAGCAAACGTTTGTCTTTCTGATGTTTGACTTTCTGATCGAGCAATCCAGAATGCAGGTCTTCTTTAGGCGTGATTAACATGTTATTCAAATAGTGACAACTCAAATATCGTTTTCAACATTACGTCTGAAAAGTCTTCTCTGATGCAATGATTATAATTTCTCTCTGATAAGTATGGTGACTGTTTTCAATGTCCGCTTTCAAAAGTACATGTATATCATATCACAGCGTTTGTGGTAAATTAACGGTACTGCATGCTGGTATGCGTATCCCGACAACAGGGCATCGGTCGCGATGATATCTGCACAACCTTGAGCGGCAAGGACGTCATCCCCTTCTACAATTTTTAAAGTTTTGTGTATGACCCGATCAGGGATTGAGCCTGGTCTCTCGCTCTCATGGTGGACATTCTAACCACTGCCCTATCGAGGTGGTACCTCAGCCGTTCAACAATATATCACAGTTATACATTTAACCATTTCCTGTGTACAATACGTTTACAGTTGACGAATTAGAGAACATTTTTTAAAAAATATGGCAACTCTCTATAAATTAAAAAAGAATAATATTGAAAATATTATGGCAAAATGATAAATTGCAACCCCTGTTGTATCAGAACGTTAATGAGGGGTATATTCAGTTTGTTATAACATACCGAATGCTCGGCAAATTCTAGAACTCGCCCGAGTGCACGGTGTGTTAGGACCATCAGAATACGCCCCAAATGTAGTTATATTCTTATTTACGAAATTAAGTCTAAATTCACGTTAAAAACGACAAAAATAAATCCCAATTCCGACAGCATTTATATGTGTAGCTGGATGTCGTACTTTATACTCTAGAATTATGTTCTTATTTACGTGGTTAAGTCTGAAATCACGAACTATCCGACCGCAAGAGAAACCTATGCATGATGAATAGACGTTTTCATATCAATTTTCTTTAGTTTGTACAGCACGTATGTGCATATCAAATGAAACACAAGTAGATCTAGACCAACCCTTAACGGGAGGAAAATTACAATACCATCAAAGTTCATAAAAGAAACATAACACCGGTCACAAATTTGAAGATGACAAAAATAAACAATTCATGGGGCTCCTACGGAATCCTGTTTGGCTCATGTCGTCCGTCGTCCGTCGTGCCTTAGGTCGACGCGCGACAAAGCGACACGACGCACGACAAAGCGACACGACAAAGCGACACGACGCACGATAAAGCGACACGACGCACGACAAAGCGACACGACGCACGACAAAGCGACACGACGGAAGGGACATTATGTCGTCCGTCGAGCGTCGCCCTTGTACTGTCGTGCGTCGTGTCGGTTTGTCGTGCGTCGTGTCGCATTGTCGCGCGTCGTGTCGCTTTGTCGCACGTCGACTTGGAAGAGTAAAAGGTCGTGTCGCTTTGTCGTCCGTCGTGTCGCTTCGTCGTCCGTCGTGTCGCTTTGTCGTCCGTCGTGTCGCTTTGTCGAGCGTCGTGTCGCTTTGTCGAGCGTTGTGTCGCTTTGTCGTCCGTCGTGTCGCATTATCGTGTTGTAAATTATTTAGGTCGACGCATTGTCACGACGGACGACATTGCGACACGACAAAGCGACACGACGGACGACATTGCGACACGACAAAGCGACACGACGGACGACAAAGCGACACGACGGACGACAAAGCGACTCGACGGACGACAAAGCGACACGACGCACGACAAAGCGACACGACGGACGACAAAGCGACACGTCGTGTCGCTTTGTCGTGCGTCGTGTCGCTTTGTCGCGCGTCGACCTAAGGCACGACGGACGACGGACGACATGAGCCAAACAAGATTCCGTAGGCTCCAGATAAATGGAACACTAAAATTGATGTCGGAAATCGATAAAAGGATTGAATTAGTGTTAGGCCGTTTTCAACAATATGTCAGTCATATCCCGGCCACAATAAACTCATTCACAAACCGAGGGTGGCCAAGCAAAGGAAATGCTCTTGATCGCAGATACTCCACCAGGTTCGTTATGTCCAGGAATAGAACGCGCGGAACGACGGGTTTCGAACCTTCGATCTTGAGTCGAGTATTTTATGAATTAGCAAACCTCTTGGACTAAACACCAATGTACTCTAGTTGGAGACGAGTTAAAACCGCCATAATCACCCTAAAGAACTGGATAAATTGTACAGTATTTACAATAAAAGACATGACTAAAAACATATCAAATATTTTCCAAATCGTAGACTGTAGTTTTGTTGTTGTTTTTTAAAAATTTATTTACAGTGTATATAATACAAGTATTTACAGTTCTTATCGTCAACTGTGTCCGTCGATTGTATTTGACCCAAGCCAGCGATAAAAATGCACGTACGAAGCAGCTGGGATGTTGTCAAGTCGTCAACTTCATATCTACAATTATAGGATGAAAATAATATTAGAAAACTAATATGTAACCGTTGTTTCAGAGACATATACAATACAATGTGATATTATGTATAGTTTTTTTCTTTATTTATTATTACATTGGAAATTAGTGTGTACATGCGGATATGTTATAGCAGTTTTATACATGTACCTCAAAATCTAGAGTGGACGGGTCCTTTAGTCCTCATTGTCTGACGGTGGTGGTTGGCGGATCTAGCCAGGTATTCGGGTTTCGGCAGTGGCACGTCGCTGGGTGTGGTGTGTTTTTTCAGTATCGTCTCAACAATTGCGCGCAGTCTGTTTCACCTGATTCAAATGTATTCTCATAACCATGATCAATAGTAATAATAATAATTATAATTATTTATTTGCATTTACAGATGATTAGATAAGAAGGAGTGAACTGGTCTTTTCCCATCCATATCTCTCTTATGACTCCACTAAACCCTATGCCGTGGATACTCAGAAGGATCGTCTTACTTTGAGGGTCAGGGGCGTAGCTCCCTTTAGGCACTGTAGGCACGTGCCTTCACATTTTTTCTCAAAATGCCCCAAAATGCAGCTGCGGCGATAGACATCTGCGTAATGTATCGACCAGATCAGCCTGCGCTGTCCGCGCGGACTGATCTGGCCGACACATATCGTCTTAGTGGGATAGATGTATAGAGTAGTTATTCCTGAAACAGAAAATCCACAGGAGGCGAAATGTGTCTATCCGGGTAGGCCTGTGTGGCATGCTTAGGCTGATCCGGGTCGATACTTTACGCAGAGTCCACAATGTTGATTTTCTCACGAGACGGCCTACACATTGATTATTGCAAAGCTACGCCCCTGAGGGTCAAATAAGGATTCGGAGATGTGAAATACTCATGTTATCTAGAGGTCTGATTTATATCATGCTTTTAGATTTTCACGTTTATCTGTTTATGGGTATTAATATGATAAAACTGTTCAACATTTATGCATGTAAAAAAACACCTTACCAATGTTTTTATCTTTACATGTTCCGTGTTCAGCGGAGTGACTGTGACTGTGTAAGCCGTGCGAGTACATATCCCCAAACTGTCTAAAAGTGGCTTGAAATTTCATCCGTATTGACCGGACACTACAGGTCCAATATGTACGATCCACAGACACCTTCTACAAACAAATATTTACTCTCATTTAAAGGTGCTGAACTCCAGATGGAGATCAATATTTTGAAACTGGTAGTAAATGTTTAAAAAATTCAATTAAAGTCAATGAAAATGAACAAAATGTGGCTTACTGGGTATGTCTACCCAGTAAAAATGAAGCAAAAACGATCAATATTAAGATGTTTATTGCGATGGAAAGTAAAATTATTTCTCTAATTTTACCCCAGAAGTTATGATTCAAATATTTCAGAACTTTTAAAGAGAGTTACCGAAATATATACTGTGGTAATGTTTTAATCCTTTCCTTCGACAGCAGATGACGTATGACACAATTTGAGCGAAATTTTCTTTTGACATAATGTTTTCAACTATATTCAATATGTGTTCTCATTTAAAAAAAAAGATAGTTTCCATATTGTATACTGCGATTATGTTTTAATCCTTTCCCACGTACAGACGCTTTCGACAGCAGACGACTTATGACAATATTAAAAGAAATTCTCCTTTTGACACAATGCTTTCATCTTTATGCAATGTGTATTCTCTGTTAACCCTTTCCCACATAAAGACGCATTTTGATGTATCTGCAGCAGACGACCTTGACAACATCGTGATAAAAGGAGTAATTGCTCAAAACGAGCAATTTCTCCTTTTGCCACTATCTTTTCATTTTTTTTGCAGCAGACAAAGAAGAACATTATGATGTTAAAAGAAAGGAAAAAGAAAGAAAGGTTACACACACAAAATATCTCTTTAAATTACCACAATTATATCAGAGTCACTGCCTATCATCTGATAGAAAACAAACAAACAAAACAAGAACAAAGGAAAATACAAATACAGTTCTTATACATTTTAGCGTTAACAGAGTTTTAATTAACTAATGAACAATTCCAGGCATAAGTATAGTTATAGTGAGAAAAAAATGTTCTTTCCATAAATGCATATTGCAAGTAATTTACGAGCTGGTGTCGATTGATTATGTAATGAGGACATATTAAAACAAAATTAAATGTGTCTTCTACCTCTCCTATATAGCATAACAGACAGATACTTTAATTTCTTGGCACTTTATGACGACCAAATCTTCAATCTGCACCTTCACATAATGTGAAGATGTTCGTATTCTACAGATAAACATACGTAACGGCAAAATATCAAAAAAGTGTTCATATTCAAATGTATCCTTTACATGTTGATACAGCTGCAAAGAAGATGCATTAGAAATGACTGCATTATAATTTGATATACAAAAATCAAACAGGCGCTGAAAACAGATATTAAAGCTTTGCTGTTAACTGATGATGGATTTTGCCACACGCATGCAAAGCCATCATCACTTGGTAGCGAAAATACTTTAGGACGAATCTACGGTCGCGAACATGTTTTGACGCGAAACTTTAAAACTCTGAGCGGAAGTGTCATGGCGGCAAGTGTCAAAAACGACCACATTGTTGCACAAGTTTAACACGATATTTTAATAATTTGACAGAACAAAATGCTTTTATTCTGTCCTACGTGTGCAAATGTGTTAGAAGTCGAGGAAGGGTCCCAGTGTTACCGATTTGCCTGTCAAACCTGTCCCTACGTACAGAATGTTTCGAGGAAAATGTCAAATCGCCAGTATCCCAAACTGAAGGACGTCGACGATGTACTAGGTGGTGCAGCTGCATGGGAAAACGTTGATTCTACGGAGGAAACCTGCCCGAAATGTTCACATAAAAGAGCGTTCTTCATGCAGATACAGACAAGATCGGCTGACGAACCGATGACAATATTTTATAAATGTTGTAGTATGGCCTGTGGTCATAGATGGAGAGACTGAGAGGGAGGTTACTGAAGTTGGTAATTTATCTGAAAACCTTAGCCATTAGTCACGATGTGCTTCAAGCATGACTCTTGAGCTTTAGTTAGAAGGGTTTTACACCAGCTGTTCTTAAGACTTAGCACACCTGTGTTTTCAATTCAGCCGTGTTCTACAAGGACACTTATATTTCTATATAATTGTTCATGATCGGAGGGACACCTGATTCCAGAAGTTTCCAAAGCGGTGATCGGATCATTGGGATGTACCTATAGGAACAATGAATGCCATCGTCAATTGAAGAAATACTAGAAAACAATTTTTGTAATGACAAGTTTACTTCAACATTGAGACTCAGTGACATTATTTTTGGTGACATCAGACAATACCAAATTCCTCTAAAAAAAGGTATATCAAATCAAATAAATGTAAGAATTATATTGGAGAAGAATTAGAAATGTTGAACTTTTGACACTAAAACAGGCAGAACTTCAATCTTGAATTTTCATGTTGAGATTAGTGTCAGATATGCGATATAAACCAATATGTCTGTTTTAGAAGCAATAAAAATGTGACTGGTCCAATTCCACCAACCTTACTTAGCGTTAAGTAATACTTAATAAATTTAAAGCATTTTTCATTATTTGTGTTTCCATCATAAAAATGCCTAAAAGTTTAAAAAGATAACAAGTATTGAAGTCAGCAAGGTACCAATGTATGATTAACTTAAATACATACCAAGGTTTCTACCATCCATGTTTTACAAAATATAAGGGAATAAAATGATGAAATATGCATTGGCGCAAAGTAAGGTTGGTGGAATTGGACCCAGAGTCAAATCATAATTATTTTGTATATGATTATGATGTCTGATCTGTGAAAGGCAACAATAAGATTTTAATGAGCAGTAGAGAACCAGATCAGCCAGAACATCTGCACAGTCTGATGTGGCTCTGTATTGTTGCTGATTAGTCCAGATACTCCTGTCCAGCAGTATCCATTTGGATCTTTAGCATGGTTACCCAGGCAGAACTTTGCATATGTGTATTAAGCACATTAACCCTTTCCCACATACATCAAATCTGCAACAAACAACTTTGAAAACACATAAATATATGGAAAATTTCCATAATATATATATGAAAGTATAATAATCGGATAGAGTTGTAAACATTGTGGCAAAAGAAGAAATTGCTGATCATGAGCAATGTCTCCTATTGACACAATGTGTTTAAAAAAGTATGCTGCAGTTGCAGCAGAAGGCATCTGTCGTGTGTGGGAAAGGGTTAAGGCTGGTTCTCTTGGAGCGCCTCTCATATATTTTTGTGAATGGTTGAACATATTGTAGGGTTCAGTCTGCAGCAGCAGTATTACCCTTTCCGACAAAGTGGCATACAACAAATAAGCACCAGGCGACTTTGAAGACATTAAGGAAAGGTTAATAATTGAAGAAAGTTGAAAACATTGTGGAAAAAGGAGAAACTGCTCATTATGAATATGAGCAATTCGTTCTTTTGTCACAATGGTTTCAATAGTTGTCTGCTGCGGAGGCGTTTATTAACTTTCTATATGAACCCATCCATGGGGGAAAATCCGGAAAAAGTTTGCAGCCTGTAAATCTGCTCTGTTTTTACCAGAATCTACATGAGTTGACAGACTTAAAGATTATAACAATTTTTTTAATGTAAGATGCACTTGGCTAGTGACATAATGTCCCTGACTTGGCTAATGCAGATTTACACTGTTCACAAAATCCAACTCATACCTTTTCTCATGGACAGGCTCCTAAAAGAAATTAGAAATACCAGAAACTAATCGGCATTTTGAAAGTCATTTGCACAAGCAAAGGGTAATAATAATGGGTTGATTTTTGGTAGATCAGTGTGATTGAAAAAAAAACTGATGTTGTGACATGACAGATTTTGTCCTTCAACACTGACTTTATATTTATTTTGTAAACTGACCCTTTTATATATATTCAAAATAAATATGTGACTGTTGATTATGCAGCAGGTATGGAATTGTCTAATAAAGTGATAATATTATAAAGACAACAGTTGTTCTAAACATGGAATTAGGCAGACTTGAAAAGAGATTGAATAGAATATATCTTAATACTTATAATAATATCCTTAAGATAATAATGACAAAATGTACATTGTAATTTGTACTCTACTGTCAGAACCACATCTACACTTGTACAGTGGTTTTTGATGTAACTATAAAAGGTGAATTGTTGTTAAATGATGTAAAGAAACTGAAGATACTATCTTGTTGAAAGTTGAAATGTCTTTTAAAATATTCTGCAATTATGAGTGATTGACAGTGAAATCATGTTCCAATAAGGCCTCTCTAATCACTGTATTAAATCAAGAATTACATAAAACGGGCCTCAACACAAGAACAAAGGCATTCAGACGACTGCAACCAGTGATGATCCAGATCAGTTTGTGCAATTGGACTTACTGATCAGGGTCAGCATTGCTTGCTGTTCAGTCCACGGACCATTTAACCCTTTCCCACATACAACTTATTTGCAGCAGATGGTTTTTAAAATATAGAATATCCCTATAAATAAAAGTATTGTTATATTGAATAGAGTTGAAACTGTTGTGGCAAAAAGAGAAATTGCTCCTTTAGCCAGGTTTTTTTTTTTTTTCACGTCAGAAGCATCTTTATGTGGGAAAGTGTTAATACTCTTTTAACACTCAGTAGAAACACTGACCATACTGTAACAATATGTGAGCTTATCTTAAACTACATAAGGGTCAGATTACCTAAATGTTCATTTTTAGATGTCAAAGCTTGCATATGACACTCTCAGGGAACTGCCTGTATGTAATGAATGTCATATATAATTTTACCAACACAGATCTCTGTTACTGTGCATCTAAATTCTTATTAAGATAAATAAAAACCTACAGCAATTACTTGACTGGAATTGCTATAGGTTTGTATGTATCTTAATAAGAATTTAGATGCACAGTAACAGAGATCTGTTAATGAATTTTGTCACATTTTTACCAGAATAAATGTGATTAGTTACAGTTATAGATATGTTGTCCTTTTCCCCAAACAACTTATTATGCCCGCCCCCCTTTCGATTGATTGTTTGGTGTTTTACACTCCTTTCAACATATTTTAAATTATATCACAGCGTTTCCTTCGTAAGTAACCAGTACTACTGGCAAATTTATCCTGTCGCCAGTCAGTCAGAGAGTCGCAATGCTAACCCCGCAACCCTGAGCGCCAAGGAAGCAGCCATTACTACCATTTTGAAAGTCTTTGGTAAAGCCCGGTCTGTGATCGAATTCGCAACCTCCAGCACCCGAGGTGGACGCTCTACCATCAGACCACCGAAGCGGTCCCCTACACCCATTTCGGCAGACCAAAACGTGTCGGATTGATCATTGGAAAATGCTTGGAACTACAGTACTAACATTGTCAGGGAGGTGGGCAAGACCAGTAGATGACCACTATTGATTGTGAAGTCATCTTTAAGGCCACACTGACCTTGAACACAAAAAACGTGTGCGGGGGGGAATACTATTTGACAAACATATCTTGTTAAGTTAGTCCACACAGTGTCTGTTGTCCTTTGTCCAACCTCATCAATTTCTTTAACAGATACATACCTTATTTTATGAATATCCTTACAAACTGTTAATGTGTGATATATTTTTTTGAAAACTCTGTAAATTGGTCCTATCCGATAACTGAGTGTAAATTGAGCTCAGAAAACAGGGTCTTGGATATTTGCTACCAGTGCTCATGTAGCTTACGCACTGATCAGGATCTTGAAGTTCATAAGGATTGAATTCCGAAAACCCATCTTCATATATTTAGACACATAGAAGTGCATAGAGAGTTTTCAGATTCCCACCGGTTCGCTCCCCGTTGTGGTCCAACAAAAAACCTTAAATATGATAACAGTTTATTCTCGCCTTTGTGCTGAGAAAAATTGGAACATCATTGGAAATATAATTGCAAACTTTTCAAAGAAAGAAAAATTTAAATCAAAAATAGTAATTCCAAAGCCAAGCTACGATAGCTCAGTCGGTAGCGACGCGGTGTCAATCCAGGGGTTGTGGGTACGAACCTAAGATCGGCCCAATATTGGTGTGGTATGATTGTTTAGTGTTTACACCGCTCTCAACACTTTTTCAGTTATATCACAGCATTTCCCGGGTAAGTTTTACCGATACTACTATTTCATTTACCCTGACACAAGCCAGTCAGTGGTAATGCTAACCCCGCAACCTTAAGTGCCAAGGAGGGCTGCCATTTCTACAATTTGTAAAGCTTTTGGTATTGCCCGGCCAGGGATTGAACCCGTATTCGAGGCGGACGCTCCACCATTACACCACCGAGGCGTAGAGTATGTGAACTGATCGCCGGCGTTAAACTGCAAACCAACAAAATTAATTCCTATAATAGGTCTAAGTTATATGACCCACATTGACTGATATTGACGCCGGGTCATCAACTGAATGTTGTTGTGTATCATACATTAGCTTTATGAACATTTCTTTTGTAGTTGCGAATCTGTAAGAATGAAACACAACTTGCTAAACAGCATCATAATCCTTTACCACATACAACAATGCGAATATAAAAATAGCAAGTGAAAAATATTGAAAAAATATTGAAACGAATTTATAACTATTAAATAGAAATAAAAACATTTCATATTATGTGAAATATCGTAAATTGGGTACATTCGTAAAGCAATCATAAATAAATGTAAGTGCTAAAAGGATTTCATTTGGGTACTTTTTTTTCATGTAGCCTACTTTATTTTATTCTCCCGCACATATTGTATTTTGAAATATGCTACATTTTGTGTTTACATTTATTATTTTTCCGTGCGTAAATTTCTCATAATGTCATGTAAACATGAACTGAGAGTATAACAAATAAAACTTGAACCTTGAAAACACGAGAACTGCTAACTTAGGTTGCTTGTGATTTTATTTGATTGATATAAGTGCCGCGATTCGAACTTGTAAACACGTGGATATGTTTACTAGCGGCCCGGTAAGCTTGTCGTTCTATTACAAGTAGAGATGTAACAATAAATTAAGTTGAAAAAGTTGATATTTATCAGTATAAATACCGTCATATAAAACAGAAATACTTTTCAAATGTGGGAAAGTCATAACAGCCACAGTTCCGAGTCAACATCACAATTTCTTTGAAGACCATGTTTGTCGCACTCAAATGTTGATCTTTTTTTGTTTGTATCTTGATACAGACTTCGCAAAACTCTGTTCACATTATGGACACGATTTAGACAAATTGCACCACTGACGGAAACCCTAATCCGCGTAGCCTTACTTATACCCAATTGTGAAAAAGGTCATGGTCTCTGGAAGGACATATTTATCAAACTTTCTTGCGACCACTCTTTAGAGAAAACTGTCTCATTGAATATAATCAAACTTGTTTCCACTTATGAGATGTGTCCTTTTCGTTTTCAGAGTAAAAGGTTAAGGTCACTTTTCAAACTTTCTTGTTGGTGCGATATAGAGATAGTTGTACCACTGAAGTTAATCATACTTGGCATACTTGTTCAACACAATCAAAAGATGTAGGCCCTACCGATTCGATTTTAAGGATCAAAGGTCATGGCAACTTGAAGCATATATCACATTTGTTTGTGGACTCGATTTAGAGAAAACCATACAACTGGGTACATACTAAATATATCGTACTTATGTGAGAAAACGTGTCCTATTGATTGTGATTGTAAAGGTCAGGAATCATAAGCCGAGGTCGGTGGAGGTACATGTATCTATCAGATTTATTTCATAAAGAAAACTGAAATGTAATAGCTGATGGGCTTTGAATATTAATTTTGATTGCTATGTAAATACATACGTGGTCGAATCTACACATTGCCAATACATCACATCTAAAACTGTTTCCACATAATAAAGTGCATTTACTTGTTTAGTCCGAAGTACGGAATTCTTCTGTCAGAAAAGTTCCTTTCTATTACCCTATTACTCTATCTCCCATGCATACGTATTGTGACGCATCTACTGCAGACGACGTTTAAGAACATTATGGAAAATCTCGTCTGCTGTAGATTGCAACGGTTGTATGTATAGAACATTGCATACTTAATATAAAAAAAAACCACTTAAAGACACATATTGATCGTTTTGTTAAAGTAGTTAATTAAGGAAGCCATCAGAACCACATAACCTTTTCGCACTTTTAAAAAGAAATTAGCAGAAGATTTGTTATCATAGCGGATGATCAGGAATTTATGTAGATCAACGCAAAGATAAAAAAAAAATGTGTTCATGAAAACTTTGCTGGCAGTTAGAGCAAGAATTACATTGGTATAAAAGGGATTATATGGCCGTATGTTGGTCGTAAATGTAACGTTTTGAAGCTGTTACGAACTGTGTATAATGTTACGGTCCTATTCGTCGTTCGCTTGTTGGCATGTTTGGTGTATGAAATTACCCGATATGTACTGCGTTGAACCAGGGACACTATATTACAAGTAATATAGTGTCCCTGGTTCAATGGATTGCAATTGAACTTCCCATAGACAGGGACGTAGATAAGATGATCATCATAAAGTGTGGAAGTGTGAAATACATCTAGGTCAGATTTGTCATAACCGAGTTATGAGCCATTTATCTAAGAAAAATATGTTTATTTGCTTTATGCTTGTAAAAGCTACTCATATATTTGTTATAGAAGATCTAATACGCTGATAGTTTATATACATGCGATCACTAGCTATTACGTATAGCAGCGCGTACACTATTTCAAATCGATATCATATCTTGCAATTCACAGTTAAGTGCTTTTGATCCTAGAAAAAGTGTGCATAGTGTATATACTAGTGATGTGCTTGTGTGTACAACTCTTACAGCTTTCATGGGATTACAATAATAATTTGTCCACAAACTATATCACTATACTATGATGTGATTAGTGTAAAATGAAGAGTCGGGATAACAATGTCACTTTCAACAAATGTTCAATATGAAAAGAAACAGAGCATAACATTATGTAGATTTTCCGTTGAGTTTTAGTAGATATTTGTAAGATGATTTCAAATTACAAATTATATCGCCACTTGAACTGCGTCTTTCATCGCTTTGATTTTGTATTAACTTTAAGACTTATCAAAACTTCGACTGCACTCAATGTTCAAAGAATCAGATTCAATCGGAAAAGGAAGATCGACCTGATGAGCCAAAATGTCTTCAAGTTTGAGAGTAAAGCTGAATTTAGACGTGTTGGTAAATACGGGCACAGCAGGCCCCCTGGTTGGTTCTATTTCCGTAAATAACCGAGTTTTACCCGATTGAAATCGGAAATCTTCGGCTAAACTCGATTGGACTATAAAATTATTATCGAAATTTTATTATCAATAGTTTGTTTTATTGCACAAAAAAATGACTTTATTTTCATGAAACTGATGAAAATTATTCTTTAAATTATAATTTTAATCTGTGAATTACAAATATGTGAAAATTCACTCATAAATTTAGATTTGTAATATAATTTTCCGTTTTGGTTTCGTTAAATATTACTTTCAATAAATAGCGGGTGACTTGAAAAACTAAGCAAGCCCTAACATGACAGTTTAAAGGAATGTGTATTGAGAAATAATCAATACACAATGTTGATCGTGTAATGTCAATTGAATGTGTTAACCCCAGATTAGTTTATTGTTACACACGACTGCCTAATAATGCTAATAATCGCGTCAACAAACTGAAAGTTATGATGTTGATTTACTACAGAAACTGAAACTTGTGGCTTGATTTTTTGGTGTTAATTTTTTACTTTATCTTGATTTGTTAATGAATGAATGGACAGGATGGCTGACGAATTATTTTCTAAAAGAATTCCTGTTCTGTTTAAATCACAGGACAGAGAAGACAGGTACAGTATATTCACATTTATTTATAAACTTACCAACAAACATGGAGTCATTATTAATATCACAGCAACCTTCAAAGAACTAAACTGAACTTTTATGTTCATCTGTCACCATTTTAACATTACATTTACCCCCACCCCCTCCACCTTTCACCAAGACCAGGTAAGGACATGGGCTGTCAATACAGTGATTGGGAGTTCGAATCTCAGTATGGTCAACATTATTGGTTTGACTAAAGTCACTATGACATGCTTCTTTCACCAATTGATGGGCTAACAGTCTATGTGGAAAAGCAGTCAGTTGCTTGGAAAGTATGTTTTGTGGAGTACTGATTAAGCCAGAAATGGCATAAGTAGGTGAACTGGCCACTGTGATATGACTGAATTTGTTTGAAATGGCGTTAAAGCGACTGAACTCCAGATACCCAACTGTCGAAAAAAATTAAAATTTCCAATTTTAAGAAAATAAGTGTTATTTTTGTATTTGGGGCATTAAAATATGATAACTGACATATTACATACCCCTATAATCAGTGAGATTTTCTTGTTTTCGATACTTTTTCCATCGCAAATTCTACCCTGTCAGTAACGGGGTAAGTATTTTTAAATAGGAAACCCCTTCATCGGGACAATTGAAAACGACTCAAGTTCACTTTATTGATAAAAAACGATACATCTTCTACCCTGGTTTTACTTGGATAACATAAAGAATAACATTTAGGGCGAATTCGATTTTTTTTTTTTTTTTTTTTTTCGTGCCATCTGGATTTCAGTCGCTTTCATATATGAAGAAATTTCTGCAGCAGATGACTCGAGAATGTTGTGACAAAAGGAGAAATTTCCATTTCCCCCTTTTTCATAACATTTTCATAACATTTTCAAAACATTTTCAAGTGATCATGTTTTCAATAATATTGTACTTTCATTTAAAGCTATTTTTACCTAGGCATCCGCAGATTTGTTAACAGTGGGAAAGGGCAAACACACAGTTGCAAATATGTTCAGTCTTGCTGTACACTTTCCCACATACAAGTTTTATAGCAGATGACTGTAAGCATCTAGCTAAAAATGTGAGATATCAATAAATGTTGGTATAATTATTGAAAAGAGTTGAAAACATTTTTGAAAAAGGACAAACTGCTAATTTAAATATGAGCATTTGTTTCCAATTATAATTTCCACAATGTTTTCAGAATTCGTCTCCTGCTATTAAATGCATCCAGTAACATCTACAGACTGTTTCATAAGAAATGTTAACCCTTTCCCTTATACAACAATTATGCAGCAGACTACTTTTAAATCATCTAAGAGAAATTATTTAAAATCTCTGTAAATGAAGGTATAATGTTTTATAACAGTTGAAAACATTTTGACAAAAGGAGAAATTGCTCGTTTTGAGCAATTTTTCCTTTTGTCACAATGTTATCAAAGACTCGTTGTTAACTTGTTGTTAACCACATAATTCATAATACTGGAATTTTGATTAGAACAGTTTCAGTCTGAACAATCCATGCTCACGCCTACATATTCTCAATGTGACTATGTCCCATAACACTCAACAATCCATGCTCAGGCCTACATTTGAAGCTGATGATTCATTTCCCTTTATTTCAGGAAAGCTTCAATCTATGTAAGAATGGAGTTGGCCACAATGACTGCACCTACTACAAGAAAGGTATTAAATGTAGAATTGAAGTAATTCATGAATTTAATCTGGTCTATATTGGCAATATATTCAATTGATTCCTATTTGGGATTTGTAAAAAAGAAACATTTGCAGCAAGGGACTTTTGCCAAAATGTTTTTATATGTCTTCATTTATTACACTTTCATTTAACCTTCTCCCTCTTTCAGCAAATCTGCAGCAGATCATGAGATGACTTTGAAAACTTCTAGGAAAAAATACAGAAAATCACTATAAATGCCAAATGAAGTTATACATGTATTTTATAAATTTACTGAAAAAATGTGAAAACATTGTGGCAAATGGGAAAATTGCTCGTAATGTCACAATGTTTTCAAGATTCATTCTGCTGCAGAGGCATCAGAAAGCGTCTTTAAGAAATTGTCTACATGTTGTCCGCTGCAGTTTTGTTGTTAGTAGGAAAGGTCAACCATAAATAAGAATGTTTGTGGCTGTGTAAGATCATTCTACTCATCCTTATATATATAGGCCTCTGAAAGCAGTATATCTAACATGAAACTTATCATGAGTGGCCTATCTCACTATTATGTCCTAATTTGATCTGCAATTTTGTTTGTGAAAACTTATTTCTGTGAACCGCATTGATGGGGAACTCGGGAAGGCACCTGGTTCGATCCCCTTGTCATACCATAGACTTTAAAAATGGTAGTAATGGGTTTCCCTCCTTGGTGCTCAGGATTGAGGGGTTAGTATTATGACTCGCTGGATAAATGGACAAGAAGTACTGATAACTTACTCATGTAATTATGTGATACATATCTGAAAAAATGTTGAAAACAGTGTAAAGTGCCATACCAACAAACTAATTTCTGTCAAAAGGATCAACATTTGACACTAGTCCTTTGCTACCAACTACTATTATAATCATTAAGCACAAAGGAGAAATTGCTTGAAGAGATTATTTTGCCTTTTTTCCCATATCTGTTTCAAATATCTATTAAAATAGTTATACGGTTTACCAGTTTTAAGGATTTTATAAATTCATCATAAGATGTTTTAAAAAGCAAACAACCAGTAAAATATACCAGCTAAGAGGTTAAAGCTTTTAGAATATATATGGCAGTGCCATTGAAATTGATACTAAAGTAATTCTCATTTTCTTAATTCACAGGAGCTGATTGTTAGACTTACAGATGAAAAAGATCTTTTCTTTTTGTACACACTGAGACTTGGAGAAGAGGATTTTCAAACGTAAGAATTTTACAAAATGTTAAAATTGTAACAACTCACTGCCAATGTCTATAATCTATATATATATTCCAAACTGTATCGTAATGTTGTTCTTCTAAGACTGCATTGATAAATACAGCATGCATATTGTGACATCACATTGCTTAGATGACTGTGTTAATTGAAGTTAACGTTTTAATTTTCCATATTAAAGTCAGGGGTTCTGTAGGATTGCCAGGCATTTATTTAAATGGCTAATGGCTTTTTAGTGAAATTTTATGGAAATTACATACATCTGCATTTCCTCCAATTTTGAAGATTTTAAAAGAGAAACAATACAAACATTTATACATAGTCATATGATAAGAAAACAAATGAAATGACATAGATAGTGAATTGATACCGGTAATTATGAAAAACACAATATGATGAGAAAAATTCAAGAACAAAGAATTAAATTTTACACATATCTGCCCGAAAAAATGAACAGCCTATAAAATTGAATGTATAATTATTGAATCGAGTTAAAAACATGGTGGCAAAAGAGAAATTTGCTCATTATGAGCAACTGCTTCTTTTGACACTTTGTTTTCAAAAGTTGTCTGCTGCAGAGGACTCAGAAAGCATCTATGGGGAAAATGGTTAAGTTACTTTTAAGAAAAAAGAAAAAACGTTATTGTTTCTGGCATAAGGTTAGCAAGCAACAATATATGTATACTGGTGTTCATGTAATCAAAATGCGTAGTACCACCAGTAAATGATGAACATTTTGCTTATTAACTTACAAATAAAAGTAACATAGTAATATTTCTTAAAAATTATATCAGTTATAAAGAAATTAAATAAACATTGTCATTTTCACTTTGCAGATTGAAAATGCAGCAAGGACTATTGGTAGATTTCGGAGCTTTTCCTCAAAAGTTTATAGACTTACTTGATATGTGTTTGAAAGAGGAACACAAGGAAATTCCAAAGTAAGTAAATTTAGCTCAGATAATCTGATATGAAGGAGATCTGATGGGAATTCATTCTTTCGGATGATGACAAGAGTCATTTTGACCGAGGTCTATCATCTTTCACCAATGGGCTAAATTGAGACTATGTTAGACGGTAGTCAGTTGTCTGGTAGGCCTGTTGGCTGGAGTACTGATGTGAGAATGCAAAGA
Organism: Serripes groenlandicus; assembly: GCA_031761405.1. Lineage (NCBI taxonomy): Eukaryota > Metazoa > Mollusca > Bivalvia > Cardiida > Cardiidae > Serripes > Serripes groenlandicus. The sequence goes on from JASEVX010000001.1 coordinate 145,159,193, forward strand.
AATGTATATATAATAAATGTTATGTGAACTGGATGTTGTGATATAACTGTAATATTTTTGAAAGCAACCTTAAACTTCAATCTATCAATGTTCATGCATTTTACAACTCTAAATCATCGGCACAAAAAGTATGAAAAATCTCTATAAATAAAAGTACATGTATCATTAATGAGTTCAGCTGAAAACATTGGGGCAAAAGGAAATATTGATCATTATAAGCAATTTCTCCTTTTGGGACGGAATCTGCCGTGATTGAGTGGTTAGAGTTGGGTACTGGAACCAAGCCTCCCAGGTTCGATCCCTAGTTGCGGAATGATGGTGTAGTGACCTTTGGCAAGGTACATTTTCTAGCCTAGTACTGGTTTGTTTACCCTTGTATCCTGAATAAGTGAATTGTGGCTGTGATATAACTGGAAAAAAGTTTACACAGCGTGAAACCCAAATTAAATGAAATCCTTTTACTGCAATGTTTTCTAAAGCTGTCTGCTGCAATAGGCATTTGTATGTGGGAAAAGGTTAAAACCTCCATAGGTTTATTTGTTTCATGTTGCTGTATTTTTTTTTTCCAGGTTTGTATTACACATGGTTAGTCAGGGTAGCTTTAGTGGTGGAGAGAGGTGTTCAGCTACACTCAACATCGTAGAAACAAACCCATTTAAACATTTAAACCATCTCTCCTTGAAATATGTGCCAGGGTCTGATTCTGATGTGAAGAAATACCTTGCAGATTGCTTAAAACAGTTAAAGGTAAGTTCTTAAAATATCATGCAAAATAGTCCTCTTTTTCTGCTGCAAAAAGATGATGTTTGGAAAACTGTGATCAATAGACAAATTGAACTGTATATTTAGTTTTTAATTCTTGTTTAATTTGTGACATGAAGTGATGAACCATATTGCATGAGTAACTTTTCAATAACAGCTATTCATTTCTTTCATTTCCCCTTTCCCCCCTATTTGCACCGTACAGCACAATTTTTTTCCTTCGAAAGGCCCTTCCAACAATTCTCACCCTTTCCCACATACAGCAAATCTGCAGCAGACGACTTTGAAGACCTGAAATATCTCCATAACAACATAGCTTAATTGTGTAAAATAAAGTTGAAAACATTGTGGCCAAAGGTAAAATTGCTCATCATGAGTAATTTCACCTTTGGCCACAATGTTTTGAAAAGTCGTCTGCTGCTATTGCGTTAACATGCGTCTGTAGGTGGGAAAGGGTTAAACAGCAAAACCCTGGTGTAGTTGACCAAATTATGTTTTGGTTTTTTCTTCGTTATAACAGGAAACAAACAGTTTACTCCAACAGAGACTGGAACACACAGATGCTGATTTAAATCACAAGTTAAAACATACCCAGGACTCCTTGTATTCCAAAACCATAGAACTGGACAACTTGAAGGCTGAATGGACAGCTAAACTGAATGACCAGTTAGCCAAACATAAACAGGAAATCGCAATGGAGAAAGAGAGAACCTATCAGGTAGCGTTATGGGATTATTTATGTTTTTCGTCTGCTTCTCCTATTGTTTGTTTAGATCTTTTCTGATGCCTCTGCAGCAGACACCTTTTGAAAACATTATGACAAAAGTAGAAATTGTTTATAATGAGCAATTTCTCTGTTTGCAACAATGTTTTCAATAATTGTACTGTTATTATAAAGAGATTTTTCAGGAAAAAATGTCTGCGGGGAGGAACTATGAGATATTTTTATTTGGTGGTTGAGTGGTTAAAATTGGTGCCTAAAAATAATTAAAATTTGATATGTGGTACCCTAAATTTGGTGGTCGTTCCTCCCCCTTAGACACTTAGACAGTCAAAGCCTTCTGCTGCAGGTATGTCACTTTTTGAACTTTAATGCCATTTTAAACAGTATTTCAGTTATATCACAACCGCCAGTTCCTTGATCTCTCAAACCAGTTCTCCACACAAAATTATTTCCAGGCAACATGTTACCTTCCCACAGAGACTGTTTGCCAAGTGGTGGAACAATAAAGATGCAATTTCTCCTTTTGCCACATTTATTTCAGCTCTATTCAAATAATATTATACTTTTCTTTAATAGATCTATATTTTCCATATTTGTGCCAAATTTTCATCACAGAGATAGTCTTTAATAGCGAAAAAATACCAGTTTTCTCGGGTTTTGTCTAGATCTCTGAAATGGTTATTTGAAATGTTTCAGCTTCAATCTACTAGTCAAACAAAACAAGAACAAGAGAGGAAAGAGCAAGAACACTCCCATATTAAGACTGTTAGAATGTTAGAATCAAGATTACAGGAGTTTGAAACTACAAATAAGGTAATATACAATCATTATTATTATTATTATTATTATTATAAACCGTAGAGAACTGTCTAATTAATGTAAGCATTTCCCTGTCAGAAAACAAAAAATAGACTTTTTATAAAGCTAGAACTGTTGTTTGTGGATTGTGTTTTTTTCCCAAATTTAGATGCTTTCTGACACATCTGCAGCAATCAAAATGAGCAATTTCCCCATTTGATGCAGATTATTTCTATGTGGGAAAGGTTCAACCCTTTCCCTCATATAGACACTTTCTGACACCTGCAGCAGACAGCTATTTGAAAACATAGTGACAAAAGAAGAAATTGCACAAAACGTGCAATTTCTCCTTTTGCCACAATGTTTTCCACTTTTAGCCATAGGTTATCAATATAAAGATTGTCTATTTTTTGGCAAAACATGTTCAAAGTCGTCTGCTGCAGAATTGTCATATGAGGGAAAGGGTTAAGCAATTTGTCCTTTTCTCACATTTTGTTTACTAAATTGTCAGGGAAAAAGTTTTAAATTTGCATTTGTATGAGGGAAAAGGTTATTTATTTGTACAAAGGTTTTATTCAGAGTGCATCTTTTAAGGCTGATCTGAGCATTTGCTGTTTAAACTTTCAGTAAGACAGACTTTCTTTTCATTTGGTCCTTGTGTATCACATAGAAGACTATGGGGATTTTAATTCTTATTGCATCTGCATACATTGAAAATTGTTCACTTATATATATTGTGTATAACATGCATCTTTGGACAAATATGATAAGTGAAACCTAACTAGTTGTATCCTAATGTAACATTAACCCTTTCCCACTTGCAGATTCATTCTGTGATGTCTATGAAGCGGACGATTTTTGAAATCATTGTGGCAATGATGCAATTTCCCTTTTTGCCACAATGATTCCATTCAATAATTATACTTTCATTAATAAAGAATTTGCATAAATTTGCCCATATGTTTTCAAAGTTGCCTTTTGCTGATTTGTTGTATGTGGGAAAGGATTAATTGATGCCAAGCAGGAGAGTTTATTGCTCCTTTTTGGTTTATGTGTATAACATTGAATTCTAAGTAGTTTTATTCTATTTTGTTCATAGGATTTGACAGAAAGGCGGTACAAAAATGAAGCTTCTATTCGAGATTTTAAATCAAAACTTACCTCAGTCGAAGAAGAAAACATCCTTGTCAAACAAGATGTACAGACTTTAAGAAAACAAAATACTTCACTAGGTCAGTTAACGTTTTAAAGGACATATTATGTATGAAAGCAAAAGCCAAAATTATTGCTTATATTAAAGGCAATTCACTGTTATTAACCAGAAATCCATTCTGATTCACAGACATTCAAATGAACATATGAGCTAAAAATATTTTAACATTAACTGGATCTATGTAATTCAAGTATTAGGCACATCATTTGAAACTGGCCTTTAGAGATTTTGAAATAAATTGTAATTTCAATTAGTTGAATTTAACATTCTCCAGGATTCTTTTTCAACAAATTTGCAAACCGGGTTATTCTGATCAGATTGTGTAGATCTAGGAACAGACAGAGGAGACCTTCACTGGTACATGTATAACATGGAGTTACATGGCTTGTTTTATATTTTATTTTATTTTTATTAGATGCTGAATACCATGAACAAGAGAAAATAATTAACCAGTTACGGATGAGAGTGGCTGTTTTTGAACAAGAAATAAAAGACAAAGAGCAAGTTCTCTCCAAGTCATCTGATTTGTTAGGGGCTGAACAAGATAAAAAGGTATGGAAGGATATATGAGCTTTGCTCAGGGAAAACCAATCTTAGCATACTTATTACACCTCTAAACAAACATCTGTCTGATTTAACAGAGGTCTAGATAAAGAGGGGTATTCTCAGCTCTTCCCCCCAAACATCTCTCTTATTATCCAACCAAACTCTATGCTGTGGAAACTCAAAAGAATCATCTTTTTGAGACTATTCTTTCGAGTACCCAAAACATAGGGTTACAGGGTAAAAAAAAAGGATTTTAGAACATGAAAAACGCCCTTTATCCTCACTGAAACTGTTTTGTAGAAGTTTCTGGAAACCTTCTATGACTTATTTTAGGGGTGCATATCTACACTTGTCATGAATGCCTTTTAGTTAATTTTCCTGTAGCATTGCTCATATGTTCAATATGTTTGTTTTGATCGAAATGTTATTCTAGATGTAAGGACATTAAAATAGTGACTAATGCAAAACAGTTTTTCATATTTGACCTTAAGTAAATAATAAAATATTTACTTACTTACTTACTTACTTATACACTTAAATACTCATAAGGATGTGCTCGGTTTTTATGTCCAATGTAATCATGCGTTGTAATATTGGAATAACGAAATACTTGACAATTATCACTTTTCTATATCGTTCATTTATATGGGTTATCTTGGTAAGCATCAATTTGATTTGCTGATGCAAAGGTCAATCTGAGACAACCTGTATGGGGTAGTCATCAGATCTATATACGAGCTAGCAAGATTTAGATCCTGTTTTAATTGTATATATAGACAGTAGGACCAGTCTATAAAACCACCTATGTGAAGAAAACAATCTGGTCTTTGTTCACAGGTGGTCCTTATTTGCAGGGCCATTTATACCGAAAATGTGTAATTGGGAAACTAAACGTAATTGCTATTCCAAGGTGATTTTTAGCACAGCTTTGACTGTTTATTTAAACAGCACTTTTCTGCAGCCTTTTATAAAATAGTTGCTATGAATGAGGGATAAATGGCTGTCAAAAGTCTAGATATGGAGGGGTATACAGCTCTTTTCCCCGCAATATCTCCCATATGATCAAACCAAATCCTATGATGAGGATACTACCGACATAGGATTATAGGATCAAATAAGGAACATTTTAGAACATGCAAAACTATCCTTACCTTGAACTCTGGGTTGTTGTTTGCTTCAGAGGAGGTATGAAGAAGATCTTGATGGTCAGAAAAGAGAATTAAACAAACTGAACAACAAAATGAAAGCGATGTCCGAGGAGTTGATGAAAGGAAACGAAATCATCAAAAAACTACAGGGAGAGATCAAAAACTACCATGGAAAGGTAGGATGTTTTACTCTTTCTCTCATACAGACGCTTTCAAAGCCTCTGCAGCAGACGTCTTTTGAAAACATTGTGTCAAAAGGGGAAATTGCTCAAAAGGAGCAATATCTCCTTTTACCACAATGTTTTCAACTCATTTCAGTAATTATACCTACATTTATATAATTTGTCCATGTGTTTGCCTAGATACGTGTTCAAAATCGTCAGCTGCAGATTTTCTGTATGTTGGAAAGGGCTAATACTTTTCAAGTAAAAGTTGATGTTTACCCTTTTTCATTATTAGCAATTTTTGCTTTTACCACAATGTTTTCAGAGTACAGAGCTTTTCAGCTGATGATGAGCCAAACTCAAAATGCATCTTAGATTGGGTTTGGGTTAAAACATGTTGAAACAGATCTTTTGTTCTGTACCATATGAGCCGTTTCACGAAAAATAACAACATTATGGACTCTGAGTAATGTATCGACCCAGATCAGCCTGCGCAATCAGCTCATGCTAATCCGGGCCGACACATTCCGTTTCAGGGGGATAAAGGTATTGAGTAATGATTCCCGAAAGAGAAAATCCACAAGAGTCCAAAAAGTGTCTCTGGGTTAGCCTGCTTGCCATGCTTTGGCTGATCCGGTTCGATACTTTATGCAGAGTCCATAATGTTGGTTTTCTTGTGGAACAGCTCATATTTGTTTTTCAGATAGATATCAAACAAATATGTAACTAGTCATGTATTTATATGATTCACGGATTGTACATAAATTTAGAAACTTTGCAATTTCATGATATCATTTAATTGTAATTTAAGTTAACCCTTCTATGAGAAATGTTAAAGTTGGACGTAAAAATTGTAGGCCAATAATTCGGACTTAATCAATCTGATTGGTTGTTTTAAAAAAAAATCTGACCCTTCACCTTTCCCACTGTGTTTTTGTAGACTTCTAACTCTTATTATTCACTGAAGTTTACAGTATCATGTAAGAATGGTGTTATTAAGTTTGACGGATAATTCTGCTAATGTTTATATTGCAAAACTGGTACATGTAGAAGCATACACAATAGTTGGGATAAAATTAAGACTGCTGTCAGGACAAACTTCACAGGTGCTGGTAATTTACACAAGCAACGTCATGATTAAACTGAGATTTAATTAACCCTTTCCCACATACAGATGCCTTTGCAGCAGACAACTTTTGAACTCAGTTTGGAAAAAGGAGAAATTGTTCATAATGAGCAATTTCTCCATTTGCCACAGTGATTTCAACTCTATTCAATAATCATTTATGGGGTTTTTATATTTTTTGGGCTAGATAATATCAAAGTTGTCTGCTGCAGATTTGTTGTATTTGGGAAAAAGTTTTAAATATTACATGTATTATTTTTTTGTCTTAGATTAAACTGAGAACTCAAATAGCCACTGAACAAGAGAAGTTACTGAATGAGAAAGAACAGGAATTAGAAAGAATCCGCCAAGAACTTGCCACTACTAAAGATAACCTTAGCCAAACCTCTGATAAGGTAAAATGGAAAAAATTGCCCAAAACTAGAAATTTCTACTTTTATATATATTTTCAACTCTTATATAAAATGTATCACTTACCTTTTGTCCTAATGTTTTTCAAAACAGATAACTCTTAACGTATCATATCTGGTAAAAATGTTTTGGGCTTACCATTTCTTATCAAGTTGAATTAATTTTCTGTGCATGGATTCCAGTCAGTTTAGCAAAGTATCCCTTGTAATATTTTGAGATAAGCCAAAAACAATTAAGTTTGTTATGAAAAATTATTTGTAGAGATGATGTAATTATTGTGTCTTCTGTCTTTAATAGTGTTGGGATCACTTCTCCATTGTCTGTCCATTATCTGTCTGTCTGTTTGTCTGTTACACTTTCACTTTAACAAATAATGGAAAGTGATGCATGTGTTCCTACTGACACTCTTATTGGTAATTAAAGCAATTAACATTGTGTTACTTCTTTTTGTACTTTTCAGAAAAAGAAATTATCTGATGATTATAGCACTACTGTACAAAAACTTGAAGAATGTCGGGAACTCTTAAAGACTAATGAAAATGGTAAAAATCAATTCATAATTTGCCCTCTCATACAACAAAAAGTCCTAGGTTTGTTTTTTTCATATCAAACGTCGCATGTGCTGGTTTAGTCTACAGGACTAAGCGTGATTAAAATAAGCTGAAGGCTTGATTTGCACTCAACGTAAAATAAGTTAAAACTAAATAATATAAGTTTTAGGAACTTGCTTTAAAATCAAGGTAAAAGAAATAGGTTTAAACAAAACAACATTTTGACACGTCTGCAGCAGACACCCTTTGACACACCTGTTTGGCTGCACATTTATTGTATGTGAGAAGAGTTAAGACTGATATCCTGGTGTCGGGAATAACATAGAAGCAGGAGTGGAAAATTATCTAGATAATGCATTGTTATGACTGAAATACTGTGGTCAGCAATATAAAACTTCATGTAAAATAACAACAACAAAATACACATGCACATTATTTACAGTTATACAATGGCTGAATAAACAGATAAATGAGACACAGTTACAACAACATAGGACAGGCCCATTTGAAATGCCAGGAGCCACTAGTAATTTTAGACCTTCAGGATCAGCAATGGTTAGTAATATAACATTCATAACTTTGCCATGCAACACAAACCTTTTGGTGATTTTAAATCTAACCCCCCCTTTCCAACATACACCAAATCTGCAGTAGATCACATTAGAAACATCTACATCTAGGCAATACTATAGAAAATTTCTTTTAATGTAAACATAAAAACCTTTGTAGATTTGAAAACATTGTGGCTAAAATTAAGATAGAAGATAATTGTTTGTTTCAGTTTATTATCAAAACTTCATCAAGTCAAAAGCAAAGGGCAACTTTTTCTAAAGTGGCAGATTGATAAATATTTATTTGAATATAATATCCATACTCAATTGAACTGACAAAGCTCACTCTCAGACATCATGAAATCTTTTGACCAAGTAGTACAATATGTCAACCAAAATAGTTAGGTAAAATTTTTTGGGACAATTCTTGTATTTCTTCTTACAGCACAACTTTAGTGCATCAAGTTATGGATCGACAATGAATTCTCATATGCATAGTGATCCAAGGGGAGGTAATGTTGGAATTCCAAGGAATTACCCGTCGCAGTCAAAACTACCTCAGGTAAGTCGAGGCTCATTTTATTCTAACAATAATCAGACTTTCTGTATCCCCTGCCATTGCAGGCTGACACATATAAGTCTGTCCTCCATCGTCTGTCAGTCCATCCGTCCTTCATGTGTCTGTTGACAGTAGACCACAGACATCTAACAATCCTAAAAGCTCACCATTAGGACAGTGAGTTACCAGCTAGCTTATCATGTGTTCATTTGTACAGTCTTGTTTATGTTACATGAAAGTATTCCAAAAGTTTTTTTTTTTAAATCAACCCATTCCCACATACAACACATATGAGAGACTTCAAGGCAAAATGTGGGATACCTCTATAAATGAAATGATAATGATTTAAGAGTTGAAAACATTATATCAATAGAAGAATTTTCTCATTATAAAATTGATATCCAACCCAAATTTATCACTAGTAATGACTACTAGACCCATAATCACCAACCATTTTAAATTTTAAGCATATTCAATGTTTCTGATTTACTGAGCAATGAGGATTTAACCAACCTGTAATTTATTACTTTATGTACTGGATTGGTTATATTATTTCTTGCAGGTGCAGTATAACCCAGGAGTTGTAAAAAAAAGAAGTAATCTTCCTATGCCATCTAGAAACGGCGCTCCTTCTATACCAGAGGAAATACGTTCTAACGGCCATCATGGATCACCTAACTCAAACCATTCTGCTGGAGATAAAGAAAAGTAGGTGGCTATTATCCATTTTATAACTAAGGAAGACAAGACTTTGAAAGCATCTATTATAAATCAAAAGTATTGAAAGTCTCTTTCAATGAAAATTTAAATATTGAATATGGTTGAAAACATTGTGTGGCAAAGGGATAACATGCTTTTTATGGATAATTTCCCCATTGCTGCAGATGCATTGAAGGGTGTCTTCATGTGGAAAAGTGTTTTTCACTTTGTCTACAACTGAAGTTGAATCATGGTGACAGTGCACTTATTCATGATACCTTGGTGATTAACTAGTTCAAGACCAGGAAATGTGTCCTGCCCAAAGCGAACATTTCCCTACATTTAATTGGTTAGTTACCAATGTATTACGAGAAAGTGAACTGTTCCCAGGATTTTTACTAATACACTGTTGAAAACCACATAACCCTTTCAGTTTCCCACATACAACAATTCTGCTGCAGACAACTTTGAAAGTACAGTATCTAGGCACAAACCTAGGAAAAGCTCTATAAATGTAGGTATAATTACTGAAAAGAGTTGAAAACATTGTGGTAAAAGGAGAAATTGCTCGTCTTGAGCAATTTCTACTTTTGTCACAATGTTTTCAAAAGGCATCTGCTGCAGATGCATCGGACAGCGTATATATGTGGCAAAGGGATAAAGCACCTATAAATCGATCAAATTTGATCGAAGAGTCGGATGATCGAACTGTTTTTTATCTTTTCGGTTGTTGCATGAGGTAGTGAACTGTTGCCGGGATATAACTATAATAGCTTTTAAACAGTGTAAATCAATCAAATCTGACAGAACCTGCTTTTGACTCAATGATTTAAAAAATGCATAGCAATATTGGAAAACAGTGGCATATTTTCTACTCCTTTGCATTTATAGCTTCATTCATCTAGAATTATAATCCCGTTCATCAGATGCTTTCCTGAGTATAAAAAGTAATTTCTGTCTGTTTGAAAAGATCTGAAGACTGTGGCCACGAGTCGGGCGCTCTGTGGTTTCATTCTTTACAATATTCACACAAATTTTGATACTTCTGCAGCAGATTGCCTCAATGAATTTAACTCTACCTTATGTAGTATATAAACTCTATTGAAGAAGATAGCATTTTTCTTAATATGGGAAACATGTGGGAAACGGGGGTTTAGTTATCATGTTTTTAAATTTAGTCTTGTTTGATTTCAAATAGATGTATTACATAGAGCTTTTCATAAGGTGCATATTAGATTTGAGGAATTTCTGCCACATTGTTTTCAAAATGTGTCTGCTTCAGATTCCTCAAAATGTGTCTAACGAAAGAATTACATGTTTTATTTTGTTTCAGTGACCCACCATTAGATGCAAGGTACCTGACCAAAAGGGACGATGCAATAGCCATACAGGGTATGGGCTCCACTCGGAGTGCTTCACCCCCAATCATCCAGTCATCCTTACCTACACATCATAATACCCGGATTAGTCAGCAGCTTGTTGTTCCCAAACCTTCCCACCCACAGCCACCACCGCTTGCCTCAGCATATTTCCCTGGACAAAAAGGGTCTTGAAATAAAACCAAACTCATCTATCGAGTTATTATGGAGACCAAAGATGGACGCCAGGCACGCCCTTTCGGACTTTAATGTCATCTGTGTACCACCAATGGGCTAAACAATTCTTAAAATAGTCTACCAGAGAAGGTAGCCAGATTCCCGGGAAGAATGTTCTGTGGAGTACTGGTGCGAGAAAGCCAGGAAACACATGGTTAGGTGACTGGATGTTATGATATAATGATATATGACTGGCATTAAACTCGAATCAGTTAACCTTCAAGACATGGGAGTTTTGAACAAGTAGTTATTAATGTTAAAGCCTTGGTTACGGAATACTAAACAGGCATTTGTCCCACAATTTCTTGCTTCTGAACCATTTCCATCTAATAGAAGCAGTTTGATTCATCTACAGTAGACGACCTTTGTCACAATGTTTTCAACTCTTTCAATGGTATTACCTATATAATGATATTTTCTACATTTTTGCTTACATGTTTTCAAAGTCGTCTTCTGCAGATTTGCAGTATGTTGGAAAGGATTAAGCAATTAAATACTTATTTTACGGGAACTATCGCTGAGCAGATTATTTTACATAGGCTTATGAAGTCAAATAAAGATTTAAGAAACATGGTGTGTGCTCATTATTTCGAGTGCTGATCAGTGGTTTGTGATGTCAATAAAATACATTCTGGTCATATCTTCTCTTATCTGTAAAAGATTGCTTTGGATCGGTGAGATAATTGTGTGGGTCAGTGCAATTGTACATGTAACATTTAGGAGTAAAGTATGAATGGAAAAATATTGAATTGAATGATTTCAAGCTTCTCAGACCAGTAACTTCAAACAGTTGATTTCGATGATTGAATATTATCTTAACATGTCACTAATTTACTTATTAACTGAATGGTGGCGGTAATGTGTACTGCAACAAGTGTGTGCTTTATAGTAGAAAGAAAACAGGGGCGTAGCTTTGCAATAATCAATGTGTAGGCCGTCTCTTGAGAAAATCAACAGTGTGGACTCTGCGTAAAGTATCGACCCGGATCAGCCTAAGCATGCCACACAGGCCTACCCGGATAGACACTTTTCGCCTCCTGTGGATTTTCTGTTTCAGGAATAACTACTGTGACTCTATACATCTATCCCCCTATTACGGAATGTGTCGGCCGGATCAGTCTGCGCGAACAGTGCAGGCTGATCTGGTCGATACATTATGCAGATGTCTATCGCCGCAGCTGCGTTTTGGGGCATTTTGAGAAAAAATAGGTAGGCATGTGCCTACAGTGCCTAAAGGGAGCTACGCCCCTGGAAAAAATATCTGAATCAGCTTTGACCAGATAAGCTTGCATATATACGAGCCAATTGAAGCATTGAACAACTGCATAACCTTTCAGTATACATATATGAATAAATATAGACATTATCTATACATGAAAGAAATTATATAATTTTAAAGTGTGAAAAACGTGACAAAAGGAGAAATCGCTCATCTGGAAATTATCTGATTTTGTCAATATATTTTCAAAAGTCGTCTGTTACAGATTCTTCAAAAGGCGTCTGCTTGCGAGACAGGTATTACGGTTCATATCAACTCGGGTTGCTCAACAGTTATTTTGTTTTACACTAGTATGAAAACTGTTATAATGTACAGTAAATGCATGAGTTATTACAGTACATGTACACGAATCTTTAATTGATCTAACACTGATACAAATGGATATTATAAGGCCAAAAGGGTTAACTAATCTCCGTGGTTAGCGTGCCGGTTCTTTATCCAAGGTGAGCTCTCGTTTTGATGACTGCTTTACCAAAATGTTTAACCCTTTCAAGACTGATTCTGTTTGTTTGTCTGTCTGTCTCTATATTTGTCTCTGTCTGTCTTTCTTTCTCTCTCTCTTCAGTTTTTAATTTATTGAGTTGGAAACAAACTTTCTTTCTGTATGTTACCGTTATAATAAAATCATATACATATAATAAAAACACATGAATTAATGGTTTCTGGTCTTTTAGTCTTGCTTTTGAGGTATTGCTTTACTTCCATCCGTTATTCTGTGAACATTAATGTTGTCCAAAGTAAACTTTAACTATTTTTCCCGTTGCTGGCCTTTATCATCGAACCCAGAGCGTTAGAATCTCATATTTCACCCTGATGCATTCAACATTATCAATTAGACATCTCGACCATAAACGGCATTAACAAAATACTTCGCGTAAAAGGGAAATAATTTACTATGCCGTGTGTAAGAATACTTCACCTAGATTGTCACCCTTTGTATCAAATCAAAAGGGTAATCAGCCAGTCGGAATGAAACTGCAGGAATTTGAAAATACTTATCCCCATCAGAAACCGCAAGAGAGGGAAGCTAATAAGGTAAATATTACGGAAAGGATAGAGGTTGGACAGCAAGTCGGACACTGCATCAATTTAAAAATGTTAATTTCCATCAGAAACATTAAGAGGGAAGCTTCTGATAAGGACAGGCAAATATTCTCTGAAAGGCTTAAACGACCGCAACCAGCCGGAATAATGCAGCAGTAATTGAACATTGCTATTCTCCATCAGAAACCGTAAGAGAGGGAAGCTACTTATAAGACCGGGCACATTGTAGATATTCTCTTTGAGGTAATATATTTAGATTTTTGTATGTTCAAATTTGTAATTTTGAAGAATGGCGTTTAGTTCAACTAAATGCTAATCTCCATCAGAAACCGTAAGAGATGGAAACTACTAAGAAGACCGGGCAAATATTCACTGAAATGCTAAACCAGTCGAAATGATACAGCAGAAATTTAATAATGGTAATTTTCAGAAACCGTAAGAGAGGTAAGCTACTTATAAGTAGTGCGAATAATAAAGCAAATCTACCGAGTTTACAAAGTCATACTTGTTTATAGACGTTATTGACCTTGACTCGAAAACCTTTCGGATTTTCAGCGTTCAATCAAAACGGACCGGATGTTATAATAAATACCCTATGAGGAACTGGTTAGACTGAATATTTCAAAGTGTTACCTTTCTTTTTGAAAACCCTATATTTACATTAAGTGTAATATTGGAACCTATCTAAAAACTAGAATAGACGAGTTAACTACACGTTCAGTAAGATAAAGGTTACGTGTGATTTCGCACCCAAATAGCATGAAGTTACAATTGAGCGGGAAGGAATGCGTAAGAATATCGAACTATTGATTACATTCAAATATGATTTTTTGCACATTATAAGACTTGTGATTTTTTTTATTAGCTCCACTGGCTGAAAGCCAGTCGAGCTTATGTCATGGCGAATTGTCCGTCGTGCGTCCGTGCGTGCGTGCGTGCGTTAACTTTTTCCTTTAAACGACTTCTTCTCCCTAACCACTTGGCCAATTTGGTTGAAACTTCATGGGAAGCATCCTCTCAATGTCCTCTACTAAATTCCTTCAATTTTTTTTGATCCATTCAAAATTCTGGTTTCCATGGCAACCGAAAGAAAAAAATAGTGAGAACTTAAAAAATCTTCTTCTCCGAAAGTGTCAGGCCGATTTTCAAATAATTTTGTAGAAATGTTTCTTGGGTGACCCTTTATTAGATTCCTTCAAGAAATTTTGATTGGGCGAAAAACATGGCCGCCAGGGGGCGGGGCTTTTTTGCCTTATATAGCTATAGTGAAAACTTAAATAATCTTCTTCTCAAAAAGTGTTCAGCAGATTTTCAAATAATTATGTAGAAATGTTCCGTGGGTGACCCTCTATCAGATTCCTTCAAGCCATGTTGATTGGTAAAAAAACATGGCCGTCACAGGGCGGGGCTATTTTGCCTATATGGCTAAAGAGCAAACTTAAAAAATCTTCTCCTCCAAAAGTGTCAGGCCGATTTTCAAATAATTTTGTAGAAATGTTCCTTGTGTGAACCTTAATTAGATTCCTTCAAGAAATGTTGATTGGGCGAAAAACATGGCCGCCAGGGGGCGGGGCATTTTTGCGTTATATAGCTATAGTGAAAACTTAAAACATCTTCTTCTCCGAAAGTGTTCAGCCGATTTTCAAATAATTTTGTAGAAATGTTCATTGGGTGACCCTCTATCAGATTCCTTCAAGCCATGTTGATTGGTCGAAAAACATGGCCGCCAGAGGGCGGGGCTATTTTGACTTATATGACCATAGTGAAAACTTAAAAAATCTTCTCCTCCGAAAGTGTCAGGCATATTTTCAAATAATTTTGCAGAAACATTCCTTTGGTGACACTCTACAAGATTCCTTTAAGCCATGGTGGTTGGTAAAAAAAATAGCCACCACAGGGCAGGGCTGTTTGGAGATTTTATTTTTGCCTTATGGCCGTGGAGCGATACTGGCCCTCTTGGGCCTCTTGTTTATTTAACGTTTGCATTTGCAGTTTTGCAGTAAATTATTGGCGTACTGATTTTGGTACTACTGTTATGGGTGATGTTAGGGTCCGTGATGTTAGGTGGAGACACACTTTGCAGTTGGTTCCCTACTGTTCTATGGGTTTATGTTTGAAATCGGGGAGCCAATTGATGTATGCTTTTCAATAGACGGTACCTCAATGGTACCGTACCATCCAATGAAACCAGATCTTTTAAAGCGTACATGTATGAGCACGCTAAATGTGAGCTGTTCTGATCACTCAACGTTAGTTAACAATAACTCCAATGGCATATCCACCCATACCACCACGTCAATTCCATTTAAAGTTGCATAAATCATAAATCATCCGAACAAGTTCCTCTTTCAAATAAGCCAAATTAATGAGATCCATGCAGAATTCTGGTTGTCATGGCAACGGAATGGACATTTTTAAAAAAATATCTTTTACTCTGATGCTGGTCGGCAAAATTAATTCATAATAGCTAAAGTGAAGACTGTCTTTAAAAAATGAGGCCACAGAATTTCCTTCTATAGGCTTCATTGAAATTTAAAAACAAATTAATAGTCATCTGGTGATACTCCACCAGATTGAGGCCCGGGGTAGTTTTTGTCTTGCTGCGATGAAGTAGCGAAGCGAGACTAAGGTGTTGATTTTCTGACGTCGATGGCTTGACGTCAAACATATGCGTTTAGCTCAACGTTAAAGGTTCGGATGTTTTTAATTTTTTCTCAATAAGTGCTGGTACTAGGGCCTTCAAAAACTTGGATCATAGTTGTCTTTAATACCCTTCTTCACATTGTATGCTGAAGAAGCTAAGTGTTACCTAAATTTGGGGGTAACAAACTGAATTTTGGTGGAGTCATTGCATCTTCATTTTTTGTTAGAATGATTTCATATTGTGCAAACACATTTAATATATAAAGCACTTTAACATATCAAACGGGTTTAAGGATTATATGTTAAGATTTGTGTGTTGATTTGTTTGGTATTTTCACCTCTGTAATGTTTAACAATTGCGTTTAGTTCGAGGATAAAGTTTTAACTGTTAACGTTTTCTCAATAACTGCTAGTGATAGTGCCTTCAAACTTGGATCATAGTTGCATCTTATACCCCTCCTTCATAAGGAAAACTGAGTGGGACTTTAATTGTTGGGTTAAAACATGAATGTTGCTTGTTTTAGTGGATTTTGAGATTTGGACATATCATCTTCATTTTGTGTTAGAGCGTTTTAAAGTTTTGCACACAGATTTAATAAATAAATAATTGTACGTATAAAACAGACTTTGAGGCCATACATATTTTTTCTCTTAAATTCTTGTATTTTGCGTTAATTTAGTTTAACTGGTAAAGTTTCCGTTATTTTAGATAACCTGTGAGCAAAAGACTCAAGGTGAGCTATTCTGATCACTTTTTGTCCGTCGTCTGTCGTTAACTTTTAGCTTTAAACATTCATCTCCTCATTAACCACAGGTCCAATTTCAACCAAACTTCACAGGAATGTTCCTTTGGTGGCCCTCTTTTAAAAGTGTTCAAAGATTTAAATTCCATGTAGAACTCTGGTTCCCACGGCAGCAAAAAAAGTGGAAAATAACCAAAACTTAAAAGATCTTCTGGTCAGAAAGTAGAAGGCCCATGCCTTTGATATTTGGTATGTAACATCATCTAGTGGACCTCTACCAAGATTGTTCAAATAATAGCCCTGGGGTAAAAAATGACCCCTCCCCGAGGGTCACTTGTTTTACATAGACTCATATAGGGAAACACAATTAAAAATCTTCTTGTCTAAAAGTAAAAGGCCTTGGCCTTTGATATTTGGTATGTAGCTTCATCTATTGGATCTCTACAAATCTTGTTCAAATAATAGCCCTGGGGTCAAAAATGAACCCTCCCCGGGGGTCATTTGTTTTACATAGACTCATATAGGGAAAACACTTTGACGACGACTTGTATAGGGAGAAATGTTAAAACTCTTCTTGTCTGAAGGTAGAATGTCCAGGCTTTTCATATTTGGTATGTAACTTCATCTAGTTACCTCTACCAAGATGGTTCAAATTATAGCCCTGGGGTAAAAAATGGCCCCACCACGGGGGTCACTTGTTTTACAAATATTTATATAGGGAAAACATCTTGTCTTAAAGTAGAAGGCCCAGGCATTTTATATTTGACAGTAGCTTCATCTTTGGACCTCTACCAATCTTGTTCAAATTATAGTCCTGGGGTCAAAAATGGCCCCACCCAGGGGACACTTGTTTTACGAAGACTCGTATAGGGAGAAACTTTGAAAATCTTCTTGTCTGAAGGTAGAATGTCCAGGCTGTTGATATTTGGTATGTAGCTTCATCTAGTTGACCTCTACCAATATTGTTCAAATTATAGCCCTGGGGTAAAAAATGGCCTCATCCCGGGTCACTTGTTTTACATAATATTATACTTATATATAGAAAAACTTTAAAAAATCTTGTCTAAAAGTTGATATTTGAAATCTAACTTCATATAGTGGACCTCTACCAAGATTGTTCAAATTATAGCCATGGTGTCAAAAATGTTCACACCATGGGGATCACTTGTTTTACATTTACGTTTAATTAACCACTTTAAAAATATTCAGGTGATCGATTTAGGGCCATCTTGGCCCTCTTGTTTCTTTTTCTTTTTAATTTTCCAAAAAGGTGCAAATGCCAAGGCTTTAAAATATTGATCACAATTACCCATTGCATGTTCTTGAGGATGCCTGTAGCCTTTTTTCTTTGTAAAACGCACATGTATTTTGTTTTATTTTGAGAAATTGATATTTCTTTTATGCATACACTTTTTTCTTTTTCTTTTCCACTTGCATTGATAGTCCAAGCGGGCGGCGGCGAGACAAATACTAACGCGTAATTCTTGTTCCTTCTAGAGGGTTAAACTTGAAATATTCTCCCCTTCTTTTCATGTATAGGTATTTTCTTTCATTGTGCTTAGTTGTTTGCTGCAAAATGGATGGCGTTTTCGGTCAATTACAATCCCTGTACACCAAATTTATGGCCGTGTTTAAGATGTTTAGGAATACATGTATTTATTTTATATGTCCAACACTAAAGATTTAGATCAGGCTGCGAATGTTCATGCTGATTTTGGGTTCTCGTTAGTCCTCATTTTCCGAATATCTCCGGTTTTCTATGAAGTGCTTGAAGCAATGTTCCATTTCGTTACCATAATATGAGCGGGGAAAGACCTGTGACATTATTAACAATTCCCCTGATCCAAACAACTTTAATGCCTTTACAGCAAACAACTTCTAAATGATAAAAGGCTAAACGAGCAATTTTTCTTTTTCCAACAATGTTTTAAAATATATGTATTTTGCCAATTTTCCAAATGTCATTTTCCTTTTCTCTTTCAAGATATTTCCAAAGCAGACGATTGCAAAACAATGTCATATCAGGAAAACGGTAAGTCCTTTTCCACAAACAACAAATCTGCTGTAGGCGACTTTGAAAACACATAGAAAAATGTATGGAAAGGTATGAGAGTATAATTATTGAAAATAGTTGAACATTGTGTGTGGCAAATTGCTCATTATGAGCAGTTTTCCCTTTTGCCACAAATTGTTCAAAAGTCGTCTGCTGCAGATGGTCCAAATTACGTCTGCATGTCGGAAATGGTACAATAAGAGACGGAGGTTAAAGTTTTCGTTTAAAGACATCATTTCGCAGACTTGATTTCACACACCTCATTAGCGAAGACACTGACACAATAAATTCCTCGTATCCGTCATTTACTGTTATTAGGACAGACTTAATATACTTTTCCCTAGAATGTCAATTATTTAATGACATTTTCTACTACGTCTACGCACCATACAACGAGCGACTTTTCGTTCGTAGTACAGTGCTGAACTTGTTATTATTTACATTCTACTGATTCGTTCGTTTTGGGTTTTTTCAGTGTGCGTAACCTGTCTGTGTGGCGCAGGGACACTTAGTGGATCATTTGTCCGTCGCCTGTTCGTCACGCTTTGCATTAATTTATCATAACATATGTTTTCCTGTTTGGCGGATTCACTTTAAACTTATAACACTGATTAACTTAAACATCCTATTCAACCATAGCATAAGCAGTATCCCTTTCCCACCTGCAGACGCATGTTAACGCAATAGCAGCAGACGACTTTTTAAAACATTGTGGGCAAAGGTGAAATTGCTCATGATGAGCAATTTCACCTTTGGCCACAATGTTTTCCACTTATAGTCATTGGTTATCCATTTAATTATAGAGATTTTCCATTTTTTGACAAAATATGTTCAAAGTCGTCTGCTGCAAATTAGTTGTATGTGGGAAAGGGTTTAGCCAGGTCAATGAAGAAACACTGTATTGTAACACTTACTTGATTATTGAGTTGATTGTTTGATTGGAGTTAACGCCGTTTTCAACGATAGTTCTGATTTTTATCACGATGGCAAGTTTCTATTATGTGTTTTCTTCTGGTTTTCTCGTACCAGTATTCGCAGCATTCTTCCCAAGCTTCCTTCTCACATAGAATAAACCCACTGGTGGAAGAGGAATGACACTTGTAACATTGACTTTCACACTCATTGAAATGAATGAGTTGCCAAGCCGGGATTACAGCCCATGACCAGGGGCGTAACTTTGTAATAATCAATGTGTAGGCCATCTCGTGAGAAAATCAACAGTGAGGACTCTGCGTAAAGTATCGACCCGGATCAGCCTAAGCATGCCACGCAGGCATACCCGGATAGACACTTTTCGCCTCCTGTGGATTTTCTGTTTCAGGAATCACTACTCTATACATATATCCCCCTAAGACGGAATGTGTCGGCCGGATTAGTCTGCGCGGACAGCGCAGGCTGATCTGGTCAATACATTACGCAGATGTCTATCGCCGCAGCTGCATTTTGGGGGCATTTTGATGACCCCTGGTTGGCTAGCCCTGGTCGTTACCGACTGAGCTATCACGGTTCAACAGCATTATTATTAATACTGAAAACAAAGATTGTCAGCGTATACATGCTATTGTTTCTAAACGGTCACTGTTTATCGGAAGATTTTTGAAACTCTAAGTGACCAACTGACGAACGGTGTATAGACGGATTAGACTTCATGGGTGCGCTAGCTGATATGGATCGACACTGATCGCGAATACCTAACTGTTGGTTTTCGAAGGAAATCGCTCATTCCTTCAAGGTCACACTCGCTAGGGAACTTTTGCCTTGCCTGTAATATAGCACTAACTCACTTTCTATACTCTTTCAATTTATATGACATTTAGTGATACTTTGAACTCTTTAAATCACAACATGGATGATTAGACATCATTATAAGTTTATAGAAGAAGAACATCCACTTTAATTGACACATACTCTTTCATAAAAGTACACCAATTTTACAGCAGACAACCTGGAAAACATTAGGCAAACATATGGAAAGTCTCTTACAATGGAAGTTCGATTATTGAATAGCGTTTAAAAAATGTGTCAAAAGGAGAAATTGCTCATGATAGGTAATGTCTACTTTTGACATAATGTTTTCAAATGTCGTCTCATGAAGATATGTCACATTGAAACAGCATGTGGTGAAGGGTTAACTGAAATATATTACAAACACCGCCACATAATATCACCTTCAAAAGTCTCATCACTTTCGGATTTTAGTAAGTTATAACTTTGTAATTTCCTGCCTTACAAAGAATCTAAAAACTTTGGCATATAAAGTACGAGAAAATAACATTTTGGTTTCAATTTCTTAGACTCAAAAAAGGGCTTTTCAACAAGCGTAAACACCTGTATATTTGCTCTTTGTGGTTTGAGTTTTGTATGGTTCTTTATGCTGATTTCAACATTTATTCAGTTATATTACGGCGTTTCCATGGTAACTAACGAATACTGCTGGTCCACATATCATAACACGAGTGAGTCAGTCGTACCACACAATCTTGAATGCCAACGACGGTAAACGATTACTGCCAATTTAAACGTCTTTGGTACGACAAAGGATCAAACCCACGACCTCCCGCTACCGGGGCGGACGCTCTTCCAATTATCAACTGAGGCGGTAGGTGGTTATATAGGTAACAGGTATAACTACAGTTCGTCAGGTTTTCCCGTTCGCATAACATGGCTCCTTCTCCCACACTGCGTGTAGGATTATTACTCATTTAGCCCTCATAGACTTTTTTTGTTCAATATGTTTTACTATTTCATCACACTCGGTTGTTGACGCTTCTGCAGCAAACACTTAGAAATTCAAAGGTTTTGAGATATTTATCTTTTGATCTCACCGATTATAAATGTTTATTGATTTCCCAGCATTTTTTCAACATCATTTAAGTAACAATACGGCGACAGAACACTTATTCAAGGCCCCTTGGTTAACAAACAAATACCTGTACTCGTGCTAGTCTAGGAAATGTGCCTTTCTCAAGGTCGCTTCACTATGGCTGCCCCGTCCAAATTCCACGACGCTAACCACTCGGCCATGACTGCTTCCTCACCGATTATATAGTTCTAAGATGCAGTGTTGTGATAGCATTGCGTCCGTCCGTTTCAAAGCTGATTCCTCTAGACATGTCATTCCATGTATTGTTCGGGCAAGTTGAACTGTCGCACGATGTACAATATACATGTATACATGTGTAGTTTTATGTTAACTGACATTGTTATGTATTCATCTTTAAACAGTTTAAATTGACGGACAATACTCGCTTAAAATGGAAAAAAGCATGCGAAATGGATTTTACATTTTCAAACTCATTCTCGCGGAAATAGTACTTACGTACAAACTACAATTCTGAGGACAGTTTACCGTCACTGTGGTGTTGTGAGAACAGTTTACCGTCACCGTGGTGTTGTGAGAACAGTTTACCGTCACCGTGGTGTTGTGAGAACAGTTTACCGTCACAGTGGTGTTGTGAGAACAGTTTACCGTCACCGTGGTGTTGTGAGAACAGTTTACCGTCACCGTGGTGTTGTGAGAACAGTTTACCGTCACCGTGGTGTTGTGAGAACAGTTTACCGTCATCCTGGTGTTGTGAGAACAGTTTACCGTCACCGTGGTGTTGTGAGAACAGTTTACCGTCACCGTGGTGTTGTGAGAACAGTTTACCATCACAATGGTGTTGTGAGAACAGTTTACCGTCACCGTGGTGTTGTGAGAACAGTTTACCGTCACCGTGGTGTTGTGAGAACAGTTTACCGTCACCGTGGTGTTGTGAGAACAGTTTACCGTCACCGTGGTGTTGTGAGAACAGTTTACCATCACAATGGTGTTGTGAGAACAGTTTACCGTCACAGTGGTGTTGTGAGAACAGTTTACCGTCACAGTGGTGTTGTGAGAACAGTTTACCGTCACCGTGGTGTTGTGTGAACAGTTTACCGTCACCGTGGTGTTGTGAGAACAGTTTACCGTCACCGTGGTGTTGTGAGAACAGTTTACCGTCACCGTGGTGTTGTGTGGGAAGAGGTTCCGGTCAATTGATTAGTTTGTGTTTTACGGCGCCGCTTTCAATAAGATATTCAGTTATATCACGGCGTGTCCTGGGTAAGTTACCAGTACTACTTGTCCGTTTATCCTGACACCAGCCGGTCAGTCGTAATGACTAACCCCGCAATCCTGAGCTCCAAGGAGGGTAGCCATTATTTCCATTCTTAAAGTATTTGGCATGACCCGACCGGGGATCAAACCCGCGACCTCCAACACCGAAGCGGAATCACCGAGGCGGTAAACCGGTCGGGTCAAACAAAGGACCGTGGTAGTAAAAGCTTCCTTCCTTAGCGCTCAAGGCTGCGGGGATGGAGTTACGACTGATTCATCGGTGTCAGGTTAAATACTACTGGTAGTACTGTTAATTAACCAAGGGAACGTATCTCGTTTAAAGACTATACTTGTTTGTGCTGTGAGATATAGAGCCTTTTGTTTTCTTTTTTACATCAACTACAGCTGCATTTACGTGGCTAGATGAAATAAAGCAATCGCAAATAATTACCGGGAAAAGCTGTTTGTGCAACTTCTAACGAGAGACGCCAAACGATACATTTTTGAATTTATGTATACATACCGTTTTATGTCAGAACAATTACTGATACGTTTTAGATCCATTAATTTGAATTAATTGTTTTTGTTTTTCCTGCTTTGAGGTTAATAATGATTTGTGCAAGATCGTTCTAGCGATAACGAGTACAAATGATTTTACATGCACTAACTGTACTTCTTCGATTTGTTCATCGGAAGACTTAAACAATTAACTATAATGCCTACAAAACAAATATACCGCAGACGACTTTGAAACATTCAGATAAAACAAATGCAAATGCTTGTTTATGTAAATGTGAGTTTTGAATAGACTTGGAAAAGGTGTGACCAAAGAAGTGTTGGTCTGTCTTAATCAATTTCTCCTTTTGTCACACTATTTTCAGAGTCGTCTACTGCATATTGAAATTGATTTACCGAATACCTGATATTTATGGCTAGTCTTTTTTCTATGCATTCATAAGTATATAGAGTGTGAAAGGGATGTTTCAAAAGTAATTCACCTTTTAATATATTAGTAAGGACAATGAGAAATTCCGATATGTGGTCACACTGGCAGGTCAGTATATCTCCTTATGCTAAATTTCAAAGCATTCCTACATGAAGCCGCCAATAACTCTCTGGGTTAGAGAGATATCTCATCAGAGGACTAAACTGAACTTTACCCCCAACTACAATATCTCTGGTAGTCCTTAACCAAACCCTTTGTTGTCGATACTCAAAATAATCGTTTTATTTAGACGATTATTTTGAGTACCCACAACATGGGGGTGTGAGTGTCAAATCAGGATTTTAGAACATGGAAAATATAGAGCCCTGTCTCGCTAACTAGAGAGGGATATCTCTTTACAATTGAATCTCCCTAATTTAGCAGATCTCTCTAACTAAATGATGTATCTAAACAATCCATAAAAGTTCAAAAGAATGCATTTGGCCAACATATGGAAATTCTCTAGAAATGAAAATATTATCCTTTAATCCATCATGAGCACATTTCTTTTCCAGTAATGATTTCAACAACGGTTTTCTGCAGATGCCCTGACATGTTGGAAATTATTATTATTTTTATATTAGCTTGGAAATATTTTGGCAAAGGGAGAAAATGCTTATTTTCTTTTCTGGTCGCATTGTTTTCGAAAGTGTTCTGCTGCAGTTTGCATGTTAAAACATTGCCAAATGACAGGTTTGTATTAATTCTTAACTTTTGCTCAAATATTTTATGATAACTACACTTGAATAAATGAAAACGTACATGTAGCTCAAAAGAGACAGTTATGGGGTATATCTCCCTATTAAAGAGACACTTCTGTCTATCTTTGAGGTTTATATGTTTTAATTAGAGAGTATCCTTTATAAATTGTCGGAGCAATTCGTGCCGATCTCGCACGAGTCGTTAGCGCCAACATAAATCCTTTTTGTCTGTCATTTCCTGATTCATTTATCAAAATCTCATATATCATTTTGTTCCCAGTATATCAATTATTCAAATTGTTGAAGGTCACATAGTCAATACATTTTGATGTATGCATACTATAATTACTTCCACTCATAGGCTACTGTTGGAATGGTGGCAGGGGACACATTCGAATTCGATATTTCATGTATTTGAAGTGTTTGAAAATGAATTGATTTCGTATTTCTATATAACAATGTATGGCGTTGGTTTCTTTATTGACTTCTATCAATTGATGCATACAAAATGTGGAGAAAATACGAAAATTTGTCTATGCTAGCTCATATTTTAGCCCGCATTTTGGGTAGGTGGGATAGAATACACAGGGTTTGAAATTTTGTTCAGTTCTGTTGAGTTGCTCATATAACATTTATTGGTGCGGACAAGCTGACAAGATGCAAATGTAGGGGTCCCCTGCCACAGAGACATATAAACACATATATATGTCTCTGCCTGCCACCAAAGCTATCTGTCTGAAGATTCAGAAGGGACAGATATAGGGCTGTAACGAATACACTAGGTGGCGAATACGATACGTATCACGAATACAGGGTAACGAATACGAATCTTTATTCACGAATACTGTCATGTATTTAAAAACATGTAAACACAAAAGAAATCATAATTCAGATTTCAGAAAGTATAATGATTGACTAGTAAGTCTTGTTACTCTTCTGACAAATACAATCCAACTAGAACAGTATAAAAGTTAATAACGTGTTTGACTTTTTGTCCCCTAAAGAGTATAAACTTATTAACTTCAAGTACTTTGATCTTACAAGAGAGGCCATCTTGAATTTAATGTAGTGTTTAACTAATTGTTTCCCGATTTCATGTCTACCAATTTTGATAGTGAGCAATGGAAAGTCTCCCCGACTTTCCAAAACGGCTGACATATTTGGCCGGAGGTTCAATATTTTCAATTTCCACGGGGTTCGCCATTTTTGTTGTTGACGGGTTTTGGTTGTCATTAACTGTGAATTGTCCTAACTTTTCAATATTGAATTATAATTCAAAATTAATTAAAAACACATTTTAAACACACACAAATGTATTTCAAAATACATAGTAGCGAACACAACATCAAATATATTATGAGAAAATGAATAAAAAATATGTCGCAAAATTAGTGGTTAGCTGTTGTGGGTCGGGTACTTAATTTGACCGGAGGTTCAATAGTAATCTCGAGTTCCTCGTGGTTCGCCATTTTTTAACAAATTATTTTTTCTTAAAAAATATTTCTGTTATAGCGTTTGATACGTGATTTGACCTTTAACATTTCCAATTTCGCGTTTTGTTAAACTACACCTTTGCTGAAAAATAGTCACTTTGATGTGTTATATCAATTACGAAAACACATATTTATACTATCGAATCAACACAGAGAATTAATTCTCAAGCAAATATCAAATTAACAGTAAATGCATATATTTCATGTGTCGGTAGGCACGTATGAATTCAGAGTTTTAGGCCAATTGACTAGGAACGTAGTAAACAGGTGCCCATTATGTAACGCTAGCAAAAACCTGACCTTCGACCCAACGCTCTAGACTGCAGAGCCCCAGATAAGGTGCGTGAATACATGATCACTCATTGAAATGCAGGAAAAACGAATGAAAATATTTGCTGTTCGTCGTATCAAGCATTTAAACGCGGAAAAACGAATATAAACATTTTCTGTGCGTCGTTTTAATCGTAAGACAAAATGAAAGTGACACATTTTTCAGAGAAATCTCGATCGTTAAATATAATCGCGATCGAATAAATTACCCTAACACCGTATGTTAATTTGACACTTCACCGATATGTACAGTTCTTACGGAACAACGAGTTCTCACGCTTCGGAATTGATACACAAATAATGTTTCCTCGCCGGCGAAAAAGATCCGTCTGCACAACCAATTAAACCGGGTTCGTTAAAAGATATAAAAATGGAAAAACTGCTGACTTCCGCAATAGCAGAATACGAAGGGTACTGTCTATAGTCATGTGCATTTTGAGAAATCGTACAACAATTGGCTCCCCGACTATAAACAGAACGATAGTGTAAAGCTGGAAGCCGAAAAAGAGGGATTTTTTTAACCGTCAACAAAAAAGTAGTGTCAATTATCAGGCATAAAACTGCATTTTCGAAAATCTTGGTGAATCAAGATATCTGAATATTAAAAAAACCCGGAAAAAGGAAGCATTAGTGGTTGAAAGTTGAAGTAGAACGTTTACAATATTGAGTTGAAGTTTGAATAAATATATTCATAATTAATGTATGAATATATAGAGAATAACTAACTGCATGTTTTTGATATAGAATTTATGTCACAAGGGAAAAAAGGGGTAATTTGGTTAAAATCACGAAACCGTAGGTTGAGTGATTTTACACCAAATTACCCCTTTGTTCCCGAGTGACATAAATTCGATATCAAAAACATGCAGTTAGTTATTCTATTTATTACATATCTGGAATAAATCTAAAAAAGAAACATATAAAAAAAAAATGACTTGGCTTTAGGCGTATGAATGTTACGTAACCAAATACTGCTGCTTCTATTTGGCGCCAAATGACTAGCGTTATGACATCAAAACCGCTGACGTGACGTCATTTTCCTAGTATTCGGTCTCAGGTTTTTTTAAATTCCTAGTATTAAACCCACTTTAAATTCCAAGGATGTTCCAAATCTAAAAAATGTAGTTCCGGCAAAAATGATACCATCGCTAGTGATGATATAAAAAAACTAAAAGTGTTATCGTCACAGTGTTAGTTAACATTTTTTTAAAAATTGATATTGATTTTATGTCACTTAAATTTCAATGCAAAATTTGGATAGGTATGTAATAAATACCAATTTCACGTGACATTTTGATATTTCTTGTTGATCAGGAAGTGGTTTCGTGGATGTTTGGTAGTATTAACAATAATGCCTAACCCCCCTAACTCTAAACGCTTCGATGAAAAACTATCGCCCAACTTATTATCTAGCCAATCGATTCATTTTACTGAAAGAAGATGGTAAGGAACGACAACTCTGCGAAGGAGAACTTGCAACTTCCGTTCAAAATGAAAGTAGAAATCTGACAAGCTGCGCTGACGATAGATTGTTATTGTTTTTGTGGAGGAAAGACACATGAAGTTTTATATTGAGGAAGACTGACAGGAAAGAAATGTATGCACGCCTAAAATGTTCATTTAGTCATCAATACGTAAAACGTTCGAGGTAGGTCTGTCAATTAAACTGTAATTTGGAGTGGAAATTTTTTTATTTTTATTTTCGCCCTGTGCTGTATCGTAACCGGATATGAAAATAAGCTCACATGTATTTTATGTACACGTATGTCTGAAAATAGCCCAATTCCTGTAGACATTCGCTTGTCCGTTTTATCATCTGACATCTGTTAATTATTTAAAAAGGGTGGCATATGAAGGAAAATAAAAAATAAAAAATGAAGGACTTCGGAGACTTCGTACATATATTCAGAGACATATATATATACATTATATATTTATATTTAGGTCTCTGATATATTGTACTCTTTAGGCTCATTTAAGGACGCATGAGACAAAAGTGGTTAAGTGATGTGAAAACTGCTTTCAAACTTAAGTGTGTACAATTATTTGTATTGAATGATGATATTATGTATACAGGTTTTATTATTGAAAAGAATGAAGAAACACAATATATATTTATAAATGAATTTTCCAGATTTTGTCTTTACTATGCATGATGCTTTGCCAAAAATGTTATTCAATTAACGCACAAAAACACATGTATATTTGTATCAAGTTTGTGTACGCTATGTTATAATGTGTCTAGTGAATCCATGTCTAACTGACACTCTGCCTTGGCGTCATTTATAATGTTATATTGACATAAAAGTAGTGAGGCTACACTGTTTCTAGGTCTAAATTACATGTATATGGTCAGTTATGACTGGTGAGACTGCATAATATGATACATAGGCTCCTCTGAGTCTTCACTGGATACAGATGCATTATAACCCCAAATAACTTAATGCAGATCAATAATTGTAAAGTATCTATTATAAACGGACTATTTTATTATTCATAGCATACGTATATATTGATAAAAATGGTTTTGCGCAGACATGTATACAACTATACACATCTTCATTTTATTTTTATTGTGCAATCAGTAACTGTATGTATTTTTGTTTCGTTTCAGATCATGGACATGTTGACAGGTTATATAATGCACAATACGCAACATTACTTGTGAAGAAGATTCATAATGTCAGTGTATGGGACATTTTTACAACCAACCTTTATGTATTGGAAAAGTTGGGGTATATTAACTGTTATTTCCGGTTTGGTTTTTAGTTGAATCAGAGAAATAAAAGACAAACGGCAAGTCGTGGACGCAACAAGACAGGTAGAAAACAAAAACAAAACGACGTTAATGACATTCTTCAAAGCTGGTAAAAGCAGCGAGTCGTTGTGACAAGTATTCTGGATGAAAGTGTTTATTCTGTAAAGGTAACTCGGAAAACAATAACGGAATGGAAGAACAAATATCTAGGCTAGATGTAAACGACACAAATACGAATCAAGGATGCACAATGTGATCTGTTTTTGTTGACTATAATACAGGAAGATAACTGTAATTAACTAATTACTATGAACAAGACATTCAAGTTAATCATTTTGAGCTATAATACATATCACTTCTACATGATAACTAACATTAAGTAGATCCTTTTGAACTACATATTGTGTCACACAGGGGGATCATTTGTTTTGTTAAATGACCAAAGATGTAAAATTTAAAAGTTAAACTGTAAGTTAACTAGCATTTGTCAACTGTAAGAGGCATGAGTAAAAAGCATTGTGACAAAAGGAGAAATTGCTTGTATGAATCAATTTCTTCCTCTGCTTCCATGTTTTCAAAAAGCCGTCTGCTGCAGAGGCGTCAGAAAGTGTCTATTTGGGGGAAAGGGTGATTGAAATATTATAATTAGCTCCACTGGCTGAAAGCCAGTCGAGCTTATGTCATGGCGAATGCGTTAACTTTTTGCTTCAAAACAACTTCTTCTCCCTAACCACTTCGCCAACTGAAATGAAACTTCCTAGGAAGCGTCTTCTCAATGTCCTCTCCTAAATTCCTTCATATTTTTTTGATCCATGCAAAATTCTGGTTTCCATGGCAACCGAAAGAAAAAAATAGTGAAAACTTAAAAAAATCTTCTCATAGGAAAGTGTCAGGTCGATTTTCTAATAATTTTGTAGAAATGTTCCTTGGGTGACCCTCTATCGGATTCCTTCAAGCCAAGTTGATTGGACAAAAAACATAGTCGCCAGGGGGGCGGGGCTATTTTGCCGTATATGGCTATAATGAAAACTTAAAATATCTTTACCTCAAAAAGTGTTTGGCAAATTTTCAAATAATTTTGTAGAAATGTTCCTTGTGAGACCCTCTATCAGATTCCTTCAAGCCATGTTGATTAGTCGAAAAACATGGCCGTCAGAGGGTGGGGCTATTTTGCCTTATATGGCTATAGTGAAAACTTAAATAATCTTCTCCTCCGAAAGTGTAAGGCTGATTTTCAAATAATTTTGTAGAAATGTTCCTAGGATGGCCATCAGGAGGCGGGGCTGTTTGGAGATTTAATTTTTGCCTTATGGCCGTGGAGCAATACTGGCACTCTTGGGCCTCTTGTTTTTTAAATCTGATCAAAGCTTTCTCTGTCTAGATTCCAGAGAGTACTGGTACATGTACATAAGAAGAATTAATTACACAATGAAATTATTGATCACAAAAGGAAAAAGCACATTATGAGATTTAACTTCTGACAGACCCGGCCGGGTAGCTCAATTGGTAGCGTATCTGACTCGTGATCTGGAGGTCACGGGTTCGATACCCGGTTGCGGCGACATTCTTTCGGGCGATGTTTTCCATTGCCTCTCACCTCTGATCTATGTGAGAAAGTAGTCAGTGGTTTCGAAAGAATGTTGTGTAAGTACAGGTGTGGGAAAGCCAGGAAAACATGGGTAGGTGCAATGACCGCCGTGATATGACCAAAGCTGTTGAAAGCGGCGTTAAACTCAAAACAAACAAACAAACAAATTAACTTCTGACATAAAGTTTAAAGATTTTCTGTTGCATCATTATTGTCTACAGCCTATACATGTTGACAGATAAAAGACTTATTAAGAAATCTGCTATATATATACAAAATTGTTATTTAAAAAGATCTGAAATAGTTTACTCCATTTAATCATGTTTAATAACTATTCATAATATCATATTATCATTTATTATCATTTATTATCATTGAATTATCATTATTATCATTTATTATCATTTATTAACACTTCTTATTAGTACTTATATTGATTGATGTCTAGTGACTCATAAGCCATTTGTATGGCTGGGTAATACGCCCAATATGTACAATTATTACTAACAAATGTGAATGTTATACTGTTGTATTATTATATTGTATGTATAACTTGTATTACGTGTCACTTAAATAAAATATAAAACTACTACTACTACATTCAAAGGTCAGTTTACTATATTTTTCTATGTATATTCAAGTTGATATGTACCCATCATGCAACAGAATTTTCATTGACAAAATATGTCCCCAATTTTTCAATTGTTGAACATAGTAATGGGAAGAAAAGTTCGAATATTTTAACAAAACTGTACATTTTGACCTGTTGATTTTTTTGTGCAAACTTCAAGGATTGGAAGAAATAATTGAACGGAAACAAAATCACAGGCTCTTTTTAAAAAAACTTTACCCAAATTTAAACCAATCTACAGCAGACAACTTTGAAAATATCTTTGCAAGCTCACTTTGGTACAGCATGTTTCCTATTTTATTACTCAGTTTACCGTAGCTCAGTCAGTAGAGACACAGGCTGATAATCAAGGGGTTGTGAGTTCGAACCTCAGCTTGGCCTACATTCCTTCTGACATTTGACGTGACAACCACCAATGGGCTTTCAGACTATGTGGAAAAGCAGCCAGTTGCTTGGAAAGAATGTTGTGTGAAGTACTGGTATGAGAAAGCCAAGAAACATATATGAGTAGTTGAACTGGCTGCCGTGATATGACTGAAAGATTGATGAAAATGGTGTTAAACCTCAATTAATCAATCAAACTATTTTATTACCTAATACTTTGAGACTTTTAAAACTTTCTCATCTAATACCCTTCTTCTCATTGTATACTAAATATGCTGAGTGTAGCCTATTTTTTTATGTAAAAAGTATAAATTTTGATGTATTTTGGTTGTATAAGAGAATTGGACATTGTTGGTTAAGTTACAGGTCAATTTGACTGAAAATCCACAGGTAAAATGTGTCTATCCCTGTAAGCCTGTATGGCATTCTTCGGCTGATCCGGATCAATACTTTACGCAGAGTCCACAATGTTGGTTTGCTCACAGGACTGCTCAAATTAAAGGAAAATCTAGTTAACCCTTTCCCCCATACGACAATTCTGCAGCAGATGACTTTGAACAT
Organism: Serripes groenlandicus; assembly: GCA_031761405.1. Taxonomy (NCBI): domain Eukaryota; kingdom Metazoa; phylum Mollusca; class Bivalvia; order Cardiida; family Cardiidae; genus Serripes; species Serripes groenlandicus. The sequence goes on from JASEVX010000001.1 coordinate 145,191,311, forward strand.
ATTTTGTCAACATATAGAAAATCTCTATAATTAAACCTATGACTAAAAGTGGAAAATATTGTGGCAAAAGGAGAAATTGCTCGTTTTGAGCAATTTATTCTTTTGTCATTATGTTTTCAAAAAGCCGTCTGCTGTAGAGGCGTCAGAAGGCGTCTATATGAGGGAAAGGGTTAACACTCTGGAAGCCGCATGTTTTACTTGAGCATGTTGAAACTTCCTCAGAATATTTGCTTGTATGAAATCTAGCCTAAGTTCGAATATGTGTCAGATCCAGTAAAGAATTAGGTCACTTAGCCAAACACTGTAGAAAAATCTTGTTAACACTATAGACACTGCATTTTTGTATTGAGCAGTTTGAAACCTTGTCAGAAAGTTTGTCTTGATGATAGGCCAATTTCAAATATTGGTTATTTTGGATAAAACATTAGGGCACTAAGCCAAGTAGGAGGAAAATCTTGTTAAGACTCTGGAAGCTGCACTTTTAGCTTGAGCATGCTGAAACTTTGTCAGAATGATTGTTTTTATTAAATTTAGTTTAAATATGGTTAATGTTTGTTAAAAAATTAGGTCACTATGCCAAGTTGTAGGACAATCTTGATTTAACACTTAAGAGACCACAATTTTGACTTTAGCGGCTTGGAACTTTGTCAGACAGTTTTTGTTGACGATATACAGGCCAATTTAGACATTGGTCATGTTGAGTCAAAAGTTAGGTCCCTTGATCAAATTTAAGAAAAAATTTGTTAATGCTCTGGAAGCCATGTTTTTAACTCTAGCACGATGAAACTTTACCAGAATGTTTATCTTGATGATATCTAGACTAAGTTCGAATATGGTCTGGTTAAAAACTAGGTCACTAGGCCAATATTGAGAAATATCTTGTAAACACTTGGTCACCACATTTCTCTCAAATGTTCCTTGGGTGACTCTTTACTAAGAGTGTTAAAATTAAGTTGATTCTTTAGATACTATAGATAATAAATAGCTTTGCTACTGGTACTATTTTACCCTTTCTACACTACAGACACATGTTGTCTAATCTTCAATAGATGGATGGTATGAGAAATTTCGACAGTTTTCTCAATGTTTTCCTCACACGTCAATACTTTTAGTTTCATCAATACAGATTTACCAATATCTTTAGTTAAACATTTTCAAATCATCTGCTGTAGAGTTTATCCATGTGATAAATTACCTATCACAAATGTGTTTGTTTATCTAACTGTATCTACCGTCTACAGTTCAAGAGTTTAATTATAGATCTCTGGAAATAAGGTTAACCCTGTCTTAAATAAATATTTGAACTGTATGCATTTCTTCTTTTTTGTTTACATTTTTTGAAATTATGTGACTTGTTTTGTAACTTTCCAAAAAATGGAACAGTTGACCATCTTTTTCCTCCTCATACGATGGGTACCGTCCCACAGCACTTTCAGTGCTTTGATTAATCATGTAATCGATGACGTGGTAAATAAACAACAGCCAATTAAAAGAAAACATCATGAAACAGTTTTCCCAAAAACAATCGATCTTTGGATACGGGAGTTCCCGTGGTTGAATTTGACTGATGAAGTTATGTATTATGTCTTTTCGTCCCTAGACGATCCCTAAACACGATGTTTCCCTCAAATAATAAAGTTCATCAAGATTAAGTGATTTACCAATATTATTTAATATTTAATTCACATACTGGTCAATGAATCATTCTTGAGACCTGACTTTAACCCATCGGAAGGGTCTGTTAGGTGTGTTAAAGTAAGAATAGAGTTGTTAAACATTAGGTTAAAAAACATTAAACATTCCCTTTAGTAAAGCAAGCATTTTGGACAAATTTGAAGTTGTACAAACAATTGATTTCATTATAAAATGACGTTGCACATGGAATAGACCCCCAAAACCAGGGATGTATCTACGTCCCTGCCTATTTCACACTATGAAGCGATCAAACATAAGCCTTTAGAGGTACTTACAGAAATAAAATCCATTTGATATGAGTCTTTTGTCTTGAAATGCATTGTATACTTGAGTAGTCAAAGGGAGGTAATTAAACAAGATTTATAAACATGAATAAAATGTTTATTAAAGTAAATTGTAAATTCAAAATAGTGCAGTAAAAGGGACAAATGCTAATATTGAGCAAATTTTCACGTTTTAATAATGCTTCCTGCTGCAGAATCATCAACATGTTGTCATTATGATGAACATTTCTCTCTTTTAGATTTACTCTTTTGTGTTCATGGTCAGATACACAGCAAGTGTATATGGTTAAAGTCAGAGTTGTTAATTTACTGTTTAAACTGTTACATAGATACATAGACAGTGGAATGCCTATTTAAGGTAAGAAGCATAATACATAAGTTAAAAACATGTTGACCTTTCTTATTTTGGGGTGATGAGCTTCCTGCAGTGATTCACTCTTTAATAATTATTATAGGGAGTGAAACATATTTGACCCAAGTAATTGTCTGGAGCTCTGTATCACAGAGATGCCAACACATTTGTGAAAGTATCGTTGTGCATTTTTATTTGTTTCCTTAAGATGATAGTAGAAAAATAAAATGACATACGTGTTAACACCTAAACGCACACAGGGAAATCTCACCGTTTTGTCTCAGTTTCCAACTTGAAAACGGTGTTTTAATTATAGACCATTCATTTATATTTATCAGCCATTCGGGCAAAGGTGCGCGTCAAAATGCTTGTTTTATCATGAAAAGCGTCTATTTGTGGGAAAGGGTTAAGTATGCTTGTCATTATCTATTGTTGTTACCATCCGCAACAGGTTTTTCATGATGCATTTGATTTATCAGGGATCAGCAAATCATATATCCATATCACTACAGTATTGAGACACTTATAACATATTTATACTTTTCACATTTTTAACATAATATTGTTTGCAGAAGATTTGTGCACATTTCAAATATTGAAGCCTTTACCCTATGATGTAGAGGCTTTCTGTTGACAGACATCTTTAGAACACATTTTGACTGAAATAGAACTTGCTCAATTCAAGTAATTCCAATTTGCCCATAATATTTTCTTCCTCTTTGTATTATACCTCCATTTATAGAGCTTTTGATATTTTTTTGCAAAGATATGTTCAAAGTCGTTTGCTGCAGATGTGTTGTATGTGAGAAAGGGTTAATTAACAAACCATGAAACAAGCTTTAAAAAAAATGAAGCAAAATTAGATGATCTAAATAAGTTTTTACTCTCAAAGGGTAAAGTAAGAAATGTTATGAAAAAAAACATAGTGTGCAACAGTGCGGCTAGCATATTTTACCCGTTATGCTACTACATTATGCATGTTTAATTTTTAAAACAAATCCTGTTTTACCCATACATTTTTCGCAATTATCCTTTACACCCAGTATATGACAGTATATATTGAACATTTCCAGGACAATACATATGGACATATATTATTTATAACCATGACATAGACTAGATTGTCTTAAAACTACTAAGTCTTAAAGCGAGTTTAAAACAAACAAAAAACATGATCAAATGCAATTTTTAATTACATTTTCAAAATAATTCGTTACAAGTACTTTCAGTACTTTGATTGTTGACGCGTTCTGGTTTTCGTTTGTTGGGAATTCTCCAACATTTTCAATCGAATATTATAATTCAGATTTAATTAAAACCCGTTTGTAAACACACTAAAACGTATGTCAAATACATCGTAGCGAAGACATCATCAAATATATTTTGAAAAAAAAAGAATACAAAGTATGTCGTAAAATCAGTGGTTGTGGCAGTGGTACTATATAAATATAGCGCCGAATGCGCTATGAAACTGAATAGGTTTGCAAGTCTGACAAAAGGTTTGTTATGTTTGTAGTTTAATTAAATTGATTTTAGTTTAGAGTATACAGGTTTGGATTATATTCGTGAATATTCGAATATGGGTGAAGCGAATAACGAATACGATTCGGACAGGCCTGTATTCGATTATATCGAATATTCGAATGTATCGTTACAGTCCTAGACAGTTTAAGCTCGTCTGAAAGTCGGCTATAATAATAATAATAATAATAAAGGCTTTATTTATAGAGGACACTCATTTGACATAGTGCATGTATGCAAGTCAATCTTCCATGAGGGCCTCACACATAAACAAAATGGAACGAAACATGAACAAACGTGTGTTACATATGAACTATGTCTATTACTGTATCGTAGAACAGCCACAGATCTAAATATTGTGCATAGTTTCATGAAATAAAATTGTACTACAATTATCATTGAATTAAGATTTGAAATGCTGAATAGACGTTGAGTTTTGAATATATGAAGGAAGGGAATCCCAAACTGATGAACCGGAATATATAAATGTATTTCGATATATATGGTGTATACAACTGGAATGAAGTGGCTGAACGTAAGTAAATGATTTCTTTAGGTAATCAGGGGCATTTCCACGTACTGTTTTATATATTTGAATGGCTTTCTGATAAATAACTCGTTCGGGAAATGTCATCCATTTAAGTTCAGCAAATAATTAAAGATGAAGGGGTGGTAAAATCACAATCAAGAATTACCCTGGTAGCCCTTTTCTGAAGTTTCACTAGTTTGTTTTCAAGATTATTTGTGCAATTTCCCCAGATAACACAACAAAAATCAAAATGTGGAAGTATGTATGCATTATAAAAACTTTTACGATTGTCATTTGAGAGAAATAATTAGATTTTTTATAACATATAGAGATATGTATTACATTTCTTTATTACATTATCAATGTGATCACCCAACGAAAGAACGTTATTAACTGTAATACCTAGCAATTTACCACTTGAGCAAGAATTAACTTCTGAGTTATGATATGGAATTCCTGGATTATTTTTAGCAATCTCACGATTTTTATGTCTCGAACTGATAAATATTACTTTTGATTTATTAGAGTTAACGGACATGTCGATGGCTTGGCGTGAAACGGTTGTAACTAAAATTGGTATTTGTTTACAAAGGTTAATCACCTCGCCATAAAGTCTTTATAAGCGTTAAACATTTTTCTTGGTAAACAATGGAAATTTAGGTGCCATTGCTCGTTCTGAACAATGGTACCTAAATTTGCATTGTTTACAAAGGGGTCAAAATTTCCCCTAAACCAGGGTTTTCAAAAAAGGTTTAAAAAGGTTAGTTAACTCTATCTTCCGACCATCCAACTATAGGTATGACATTATCAACTATATAATCAAAATTATGCATGGTTAGGGTTTAACGCCGTTTTCAACAATTTTCAGTCATATCACAGCGGCCAGTTTACCTATTCATGCTTCTCTTGGCTCTGTTACGAAAATACTCCACACAACATACTTTCCATACAACTGGCTGCTTTTTCCTCATAGACTGCTAGCCCATTAGTGGAAGATGAATGGCGCTCGTCACAATTACTTCTGCCAATCGTCGGAAAGAATTCTAGCCGAGCTTGGGTTCAAACGTCATTTAAGCCAAATTACGAGAAAACCAACATTGTGGACTGTGCGTAATGTATCGACCTAGATGAGCCTGCGCAAATCCGCGCATGCGAATCCGGGACGACACATTCCGTCTCATGGGGATAAAGTTAAAGAGGAATGATTCCTGAGACAGAAAATCCACAGGAGGTGAAAAGTGTGCTTGCGGGTTAGCCTGCGCGGCATGCTTGGGCTGCTCAAGGTCGATACTTTACGCAGAGTCCACACTGTTGGTTTTCAATGGGACGGCTCATTCAAATTATCGTGCAAATTATCGTGCGATATTGTTTGTAGAGTAGTGGTGTGTTAATCGTATGGCGAAGCATATAACTCTTTCAGCGCAAATGTTGAAATAGAGATTTGTATAAGCCATATAGATTCAGGTGTCTCACCTGAAATCAGCATTGTGTGCCTTTTAGTTACCAAACTGTTACTACCTTAAAAATGGAGTCGCTCGATTTAGAAAATGGAATAGTCCACTTCAGGGAATTCGGAGCTGAAGGAGTTAAAATCGATGTCCGGTTACAGATTACTTTATACACATTATCCTACATTCGATCTTGGATCCTATTGTGGAAAGTGGGAGAAATCACCCAAAACCAGAAATCCCACATTTACCCATAACATTTGCAATGCCTTTTCTAAATGGTGCAAATAGATGCAATCTGCGTATCTAATTCAGGTTTATCGAAGCCACGACAGACTAACGAACGCGCACACGTTTATGGTAAATTTCGACATGGACATCGTTTCATTTTTGAAAAATTGGACAAATCCGCCCGCATTCCTACATTTAAATATAAAAAATTAATATTTAGTAGTTGAATAATCTTCGAACATCGATTGAAACGGGGGCCGATATCGTCACTATGGTTCGTGTTTAACCCCTTTCCAATTTACAGACACAATTTGATGCATATACACAAGAGGAGTCTTGAAAACATTCAGCCAAAGGAGGAACTCTGAAACATGGCTTGTTTAGTAGATCAGTTTAAAAGTACATTTTGTATCATAAAACAGCGAACAACAACACAAATTGGGTCATTGATAATTTATAGACATAAACGTCTAATGATATATCTTTGTGTTTATGTCTGGGATAATCGACCATATACGAGCCGTTCCACGAGAAAACCAACATTATGGACTCTGCGTAATATATCGACCCAGATCAGCTAGCGCAGTCCGGGTTAGCCTGCGCAGCATGCTGAGGCTGATCCGGATCGATACTTTACGCAGAGTCCACACTGTTGGTTTTCTCGTGGGACGTCTCATATCATTAAAAAGGAACTAGGGTTTCGCTCACTCATTTATAGACCTGATGACTGCCTTATACAGGTCAGTTCAGATTGACTTTTGCGTAAACTAATCAAATTGTAGCTTACCAAATCTTTCGGTATAACACAGGTAAGATAACTCATATAAACATACGATAAAGGGTGTTGGTTGTATCTTGCGATATATTTTGAAAAACAAAAACATGCACGTGCTCGTGATAGTTAAAGTGATTAAGGTCAATTCGAGACGACCTGTTATACGGTGTTGTCAGATCCAATCTGCATTTTTGTCTGATAAATAAGATGGACAATTCAATCGTTTACATTTATCATTTAACAATAGGTAAATTGTTCATTACTTACAGCGCCTCCATTACATTTTCAGAGATGCAAGTGTTTTTATTATTTATGTTCGCCGTATATAAAGACGGAAACGGCGAACTTTTTAAACAAGTTAACCCATTCCCACTTGTTCTATCCATTATTCATACTTTCATTCATAGATATTTACAAATTTGCCTAGATGCTTCATAGTCGTCTGCTGCAGGTTTGTTGTATTTTGGAATGGAGATTTATAGTTGTTTTAAAAAAGGTAACGACTTAAACAGACTAAAGTAGACGTTTCCATCTTCAACATTGGACGACTCCATTTTCATTTAGTAAGTGTTTTGGAATAGTTTGATAATGTTTAACTACAAGGCAAACAATACTGATTTCAGGTGAGATAGTTCGGTACGAGCTGATCACCTGAATCTGTATTGTTGGCAAACACCTCAATATTGCATTGGTGCTGAAAGACTAATAATGTTATTTTCAAAACATTATACAAAATCCAAACCAGTACCAGAATCAATACATAAGTAAACCCTCAAATTGAATTATTCTGTAAAAAAAACCGACAAAAAATCAAACAAATAAAAGAATTCCGGCTGTTTTGTTATATCAGGGACACTGTAATATAGTGTCCCTGGTTATATGACATCCAAACTCAACAATCCAAGAACATGTTGCTATTTTTGATATAGTTCAAAAAATCATAATCGGTACCAAAGGTTAAGTTCACGATAATTAATCCCTCTCCCTTTCTCTTTCTCTCTCTCTCTCTCTCTCTCTCTCTCTCTCTCTCTCTCTCTCTCTCTCTCTCTCTCTCTCTCTCTCTCTCTCTCTCTCTCTCTCTCTCTCTCTCTCTCTCTCTCATCTCTCTCTCTCTCTCTCTCTCTCTCTCTCTCTCTCTCTCTCTCTCTCTCTCTCTCTCTCTCTCTCTCTCTCTCTCCCTCTCTATCTCTCTCTCTCTATCAGAAAGGAAAATGTAAATAATGTGTTAAGAAAAGTACAAAGATTATGAGGGTCAATCCCAAGGCCATACTTTTTCCCTCATACAGACGCATTTTGACGTCTCTGCAGTGAAGACCTTTGAAAACATTGTGACAATAGGCGCCAGCGCTTATGTTGATCAATTTCTTAAATACTTACATTGCCAGATATGTTGACATATTTTATCCACGATGTTTCCGAAGTAATCTGCTACAAATGTGTTATACGCGGGAAAGAGTTAAAGATATCCCCTGCTGTGTGTTGACCTTACTACTTTTAAATAAGCAAAGGTGATTGGCTGTACTCTACAAATAAATGCCCCCTGCAAGCCTGCGTAATTATATTGTGACAAATTATAATCACATTCCTTGAAGTTTTCTCATCCTTTAATTTGTTGTATCTCTGATTCCTTATTTGTGTTTTCGAAATGGCTGAATATTCAGCTGCAATCTCATTAAAACCAGAAATGAGCCGTTCCACGAGAAAACCAACATTGCGGACTCTGCGTAGAATTAATAATGTTGGTTTTCTCGTGGAATAATATTCGCTGCAGTAGCAAACGCTTATACGGCCGAGCTGTTTGACCTGGTTGTGATGAGATAGACTCAGCTGATGGTGCATATATATATAATAATTCAATATGTTTTTTTCGCCTGTAAGCCATCTTGCCCTACTGGATTTGTGACCAGTGTAGATCTAGATCAGTCAGAGCATCCGCCATTAACACTTTTGTAAGGCTGTATCCATTTTGATCCTCTACATTGTTGCAAAGGCAGTTTTTGTTCACATACTGTATACATACAACTTATGTAAGTTTGGTTGTCGCAGAGCACTGCCCATTATATCACTTCACGACATATTTTACAATAAGGAAAGGGGTTAATATGCACAGACTGTCTTAGTATATTTGTGCTGAGCCCGAGTTGCTCAGTCATAAGCGACGAAGGCAGTCAATCCAGGGTTATGAGTTCAAACCCAAGCTCGGCCAACATTCTGTCCGACGTTTGACAAAATAAACTTGCTAGAAGCGTCAACCGTTTTCGCCGGTGAGTTAATATTTGTTTTCATGTGTATTTTACATATCCAAATCATTTAGTATTATGGCATCCTTATAAGAGGAACTTCATGGAAAAACCTATTCGAGGGTTAAATTAACCATTTCCCATATATAGACGCTTTCTGACGCCTCTGCAGAAGAGGTCTTTCGAAATCATTCTGGCAAAAGAGAAATTGCTCACCATGAGCAATTTCTCCATTTGTCACAATGTTTTCAAATCTATTTAATCATTAAACTCTCATTTATATTGATTGTTCAAGCTTTTGCCAATATGTTTTCATATTCGTCTGCTGCGGATCTGTTGTGTGTCACAAAGGGTTATACGATCATTCATGTAAGATAATGCTGAATTTGCTAGGGAGCAAAAGATTACATGAATGTTAATTGTCGTCCTTTATTCAAAGTTTATTTATCCTACCCCTTCCCACAAACAACAAATCTGCAGCAGACGATTTGAAAACTTCTAGGCAAAAAATCGTAAAATATTTACAATTTAAGATATAATTACTGACTAAAGTTGACAAATTGTGACCAAAGGGGAAATTGCACGTTTTGAGAATGTTCTCCTTTTGTCGTAATAATTTCAAAAGTCGTCTGCTGCAGATGCGACAAAAGCGTCTACTTGTTAGAAAGGGTTAAATAGGATAAAGTAGATTTTATTTAATTACGACTCACTTACTACTTGTTCTCACGGTCAACTTAAACTTTTCTTTTAAACATTTAGGTTGTGCTCAATTAAACTACATGGCGTATTTACCGCAAATTTATATAAACTGAACTGTACTGAAATAAGAACTACCAATGGAATAATTTACCGCAAGTGTGTATAAACTGTGCTCAATTAGAACTACCAATGACGTATTTACCACAATTGTATATAAACCGTGCTCAATTAGAACTACCAATGACGTATTTACCACAATTGTATATAAACTGTGCTCAATTAGAACTACCAATGACGTATTTACCACACTTATATATAAACTGTGCTCAATTAGAACTACCAATGACGTATTTACCGCAATTGTATATAAACTGTGCTCAATTAGAACTACCAATGACGTATTTACCACACTTATATATAAACTGTACTCAATTAGAACTACCAATGGCGTATTTACCACACTTATATATAACCGTGCTCAATTAGAACTACCAATGGCGTATTTACCGCAATTGTATATAAACTGTGCTCAATTAGAACTACCAATGACGTATTTACCGCAAGTGTGTATAAACTGTGCTCAATTAGAACTACCAATGACGTATTTACCGCAAGTGTGTATAAACTGTGCTCAATTAGAACTACCAATGACGTATTTACCGCAAGTGTGTATAAACTGTGCTCAATTAGAACTACCAATGACGTATTTACCACAATTGTATATAAACTGTGCTCAATTAGAACTACCAATGACGTATATACCGCAAGTGTGTATAAACTGTACTCAATTAGAACTACCAATGACGTATTTACCGCAATTGTGTATAAACTGTGCTCAATTAGAACTACCAATGACGTATTTACCGCAAGTGTGTATAAACTGTGCTCAATTAAAACTACCAATGACGTATTTACCACAATTGTATATAAACTGTGCTCAATTAGAACTACCAATAACGTATTTACCGCAATTGTGTATAAACTGTGCTCAATTAGAACTACCAATGACGTATTTACCGCAATTGTGTATAAACTGTGCTCAATTAGAACTACAATGACGTATTTACCACAATTGTATATAAACCGTGCTCAATTAGAACTACCAATGACGTATTTACCACAATTGTATATAAACTGTGCTCAATTAGAACTACCAATGACGTATTTACCGCAATTGTATATAAACTGTACTCAATTAGAACTACCAATGACGTATTTACCACAATTGTATATAAACTGTACTCAATTAGAACTACCAATGACGTATTTACCGCAATTGTATATAAACTGTGCTCAATTAGAACTACCAATGACGTATTTACCGCAAGTGTGTATACACTGTGCTCAATTAGAACTACCAATGACGTATTTACCGCAATTGTATATAAACTGTACTCAATTAAAACTACCAATGACGTATTTACCGCAAGTGTGTATAAACTGTACTCAATTAGAACTACCAATGACGTATTTACCGCAAGTGTGTATAAACTGTACTCAATTAGAACTACCAATGACGTATTTACCGCAAGTGTGTATAAACTGTACTCAATTAGAACTACCAATGACGTATTTACCACAAGTGTGTATAAACTGTACTCAATTAGAACTACCAATGACGTATTTACCACAATTGTATATAAACTGTGCTCAATTAGAACTACCAATGACGTATTTACCGCAAGTGTGTATAAACTGTACTCAATTAGAACTACCAATGACGTATTTACCGCAAGTGTGTATAAACTGTACTCAATTAGAACTACCAATGACGTATTTACCGCAAGTGTGTATAAACTGTACTCAATTAGAACTACCAATGACGTATTTACCGCAAGTGTGTATAAACTGTACTCAATTAGAACTACCAATGACGTATTTACCACAAGTGTGTATAAACTGTACTCAATTAGAACTACCAATGACGTATTTACCACAATTGTATATAAACTGTGCTCAATTAGAACTACCAATGACGTATTTACCGCAAGTGTGTATAAACTGTACTCAATTAGAACTACCAATGACGTATTTACCGCAAGTGTGTATAAACTGTACTCAATTAGAACTACCAATGACGTATTTACCGCAAGTGTGTATAAACTGTACTCAATTAGAACTACCAATGACGTATTTACCGCAAGTGTGTATAAACTGTACTCAATTAGAACTACCAATGACGTATTTACCGCAAGTGTATATAAACTGTGCTCAATTAGAACTACAATGACGTATTTACCACATTTGTATATAAACTGTACTCAATTAAAACTACCAATGACGTATTTACCACAATTATATATAAACTGTGCTCAATTAGAACTACCAATGACGTATTTACCACAATTGTATATAAACTGTACTCAATTAGAACTACCAATGACGTATTTACCACAATTGTATATAAACTGTGCTCAATTAAAACTACCAATGACGTATTTACCGCAATTGTATATAAACTGTGCTCAATTAGAACTACCATGACGTATTTACCACAATTGTATATAAACTGTACTCAATTAAAACTACCAATGACGTATTTACCACAATTATATATAAACCGTGCTCAATTAAAACTACCAATGACGTATTTACCGCAAGTGTGTATAAACTGTACTCAATTAGAACTACCAATGACGTATTTACCACAATTATATATAAACCGTGCTCAATTAAAACTACCAATGACGTATTTACCGCAAGTGTGTATAAACTGTGCTCAATTAGAACTACCAATGACGTATTTACCGCAATTGTATATAAACTGTACTCAATTAAAACTACCAATGACGTATTTACCGCAAGTGTGTATAAACTGTACTCAATTAGAACTACCAATGACGTATTTTCCGCAAGTGTGTATAAACTGTACTCAATTAGAACTACCAATGACGTATTTACCGCAAGTGTGTATAAACTGTACTCAATTAGAACTACCAATGACGTATTTACCGCAAGTGTGTATAAACTGTACTCAATTAGAACTACCAATGACGTATTTACCACAATTGTATATAAACTGTACTCAATTAGAACTACCAATGACGTATTTACCGCAAGTGTGTATAAACTGTACTCAATTAGAACTACCAATGACGTATTTACCGCAAGTGTGTATAAACTGTACTCAATTAGAACTACCAATGACGTATTTACCGCAAGTGTGTATAAACTGTACTCAATTAGAACTACCAATGACGTATTTACCGCAATTGTATATAAACTGTGCTCAATTAGAACTACCAATGACGTATTTACCACAATTGTATATAAACTGTACTCAATTAAAACTACCAATGACGTATTTACCACAATTATACATAAACTGTGCTCAATTAGAACTACCAATGACGTATTTACCACAATTGTATATAAACTGTACTCAATTAGAACTACCAATGACGTATTTACCACAATTGTATATAAACTGTGCTCAATTAAAACTACCAATGACGTATTTACCGCAATTGTATATAAACTGTGCTCAATAAGAACTACCAATGACGTATTTACCACAATTGTATATAAACTGTACTCAATTAAAACTACCAATGACGTATTTACCACAATTATATATAAACCGTGCTCAATTAAAACTACCAATGACGTATTTACCGCAAGTGTGTATAAACTGTACTCAATTAGAACTACCAATGACGTATTTACCACAATTATATATAAACCGTGCTCAATTAAAACTACCAATGACGTATTTACCGCAAGTGTGTATAAACTGTGCTCAATTAAAACTACCAATGACGTATTTACCACAATTGTGTATAAACTGTGCTCAATTAAAACTACCAATGACGTATTTACCGCAAGTGTGTATAAACTGTGCTCAATTAGAACTACCAATGACGTATTTACCGCAATTGTATATTGAAACCTGTGCTGACTTTAAAGGTGCTGAACCTCAGATGGAGATCCAATTTTTGAAATGTTGAAACTTCTGCAAGTATTGCTAATAGTGAAAGCAAAGTAAGTAATAAATATTTCAAAACTATTTTGGCAGTATATGTTGAAAAACAGTCAATTCAAATCATGAAAATGTACAAAATGTGGCATACTTGGTATGTCTACCCAGTAAAAATGAAGCATAACATATCAATATTTAAATCTTTATTGTACTGGAAGGTGAAATTATCACTCTAATTTTATCCCAGAAATATGATTCTAATATTTCAAGACAACTTTTGAACAGTTTTAAAACTTTGACTATATTATCTATAATCTGGAGTTCATCACCTTTAAGGCGAACAGTGCACCAGAACTTCACTGGTCGCAGATGATGTAAAGTTGGTTTTCCTGGAGCGCCACTCATGTGTAGTAAAGACAGTACTTAGACTTATCTGTCGCAGCTGTGGGCCATTCTCCGGGCACAGATGCTGAAACCGTGTAGAATTACTGAGGATTAGTCTCCTAGGAATGAAGAAATCAGTCGCGTCGAGTGATCAGAAATGTTTACTGAATCTATATACAGTGCGGACTAAGGTAAGTATGTGCCTACGCACAGTATCATCAAAGTCTTCACCGTCCATATGTTATATGTTACACATACATAACTTAATCTTCTGATAAAGTCTTGGAAGTGTAGCCCCGCCAGATTTAGGCCAATATCCCTTTAAATGACGTCAAAGCGAAGTGGCGTGAATTGCTAGATGCGGTTAATATTTAGCAACATTATTTTTAAGTTCTTTAATTGTCAACTTTTCAATATTTACAATATTGTACTTTATTTTATTTCAGAACACACGAATATAAACACATAATCTCAGGTTGACGGTTACTCTCGTGATACTGCGAGATGTTACATAATGTCATACGACTTTTAACCCTTTACCACAAACAAACATGCCCGATTTTATTTTGGGGTGGGGGAAACTCCCTTTAAATGAAAGTTCAATAATTGAATAGAGTTGAAAACATGGTGACAAAAGGAGAAATTGCTCGTCGTGAGCAGTTTCTTCTTTTGTCGCCATGTTTCCAAAAACCGTCTGCTGCAGAGGCGTCAGAAAGGGTCTATGTGAGGGAAAGGATTAACTACAAGTGCGTATCAGCGCAGTCTTATTTGGCTCAACACTAAACTCCAATAGAGGGCACAGAAGATTTCAAGAAACTTTTGATAATCAATGATTATTTGGATTCAATAGCATGGAGGTTCTTGTAGATATTTGTTTACAGGTATTATTAAGTTAAGGTTAATTTTCCTGGTGCATCAGTCATCTGGAACAATGTTGACTTAGATCGGGGACTAATGCCCCTGTCAGACACACACATACGTATTCTGCGGATGCTGCGGATTGCTCGTCCGTATCTATCCGTTCAATCCGTAATGGTCCGTATCGCATCCACATAGTCCGTAAATGTCTGTATCCTATCCGCAGTGTCCAAACGATCCGCGTCCAATTTATGAAAAGTTTCAAAATTCAGACGCGGACGAGAAAATCGTAATGATCCGTAACTGATGGCATTTATCCGTATCTAATCCGTATCTCATCCGTATCTAACCCGTATCTAAACCTATCATTACGCGGTCCACCCCAAGTTGTGGATTAATACGGTTTCATGCGGATCGTTACGGTTAAATTACAGGTTTCGTTCTGCGTATTGTTATGGACTGTTACCTACATAATCGTTACACTACGGATAGTTGGCGTTCCAATACAGACAGATACCTTTTTGTGGGGATGAATGCGAATAATTGCGAATTAATACGGATAAATACGGATTGTTACGAACTCCTGCGTTCACGAAACTTCCCATGCGACGATCTCTACTACTGGCAAAACAGAAAGACACGTTAACATATAATTCTTAGAAGTTTTCATGATCTATATATACTGGTGGTCTTCCTTGTTCCACAGCTATGGACAACGAATGAAGACAGCTCTTGCTGAGACTCAGCCAGTCCAACATGAACCTCCCACTTATTTATGCACATATCTAGCGCATCTGGCTGACACACCGTCGGGAGAGGAGGTGGTGGGTCCGCCGTTGGATAACTCTCAGGCCGAATCAGGAAGCGTATGGCAACCTCATGATTCTCTCGAGAAACGAGGATTTGGTGGCGTTCCGCAACTTCACCAGGCTCACATTCGATATGCTCCGAGACGTGGTGGAACAAATCACGCCGAGACTTCGTAAGAAAAACACATGGTTCAGAGACTCGCAGGAGGTTGAACTGATGTTTGCCATCACACTCAGGCATCTTATCAAGGGGGACTGCTACAAGTCGATGATGTTTGAGCCGTACAACACAATCAACCTTATAGTCCGCGACGTCTGTCAGGCCATTTGGGACGAATACGGCGCATAGTTTGTCACCATCGCGACAACAGATGAGGGATGGAAGGAGGTTGCTGCAGGCTATAGCAGCCGGTGGAACTTTCACCACGTTCTAGGTTCCTTGGATTGCAAGCACATACGCATCCGGTGTCCTGTTCACGGAGGGTCCCACATCTACAACTACAAGGGGTACCACTTCATTGTGCTCCTAGCCCTCGTTGATGCGAGCTACAGGTTCATGTGGGCCCAAGTCGGTGCCCCAGGGACAGCATCTGATGTTACATTGTTTACATGTTTAACTTTTATTAAATCATCACCATGACGGTAAGGGTTCATATTCAACATTTCAAAGTGTTCTGAACATATAATGCCACACATTTTATAACATGTATATCATAATTGTTTAGTTAGTTTTAGGAAACAAATCTCCTATATCCATGTCAAATACACTTGTATTTGCACATTCATTGAATGCATATATCATCCGACTGTGCAGTGCCGATAGGTATAGAAGTGTTAAAATAATATTTACGATGTTATTTTGCACCATTAAAAATTGGACATACAATTTATGTGCAAATACATAAATGTGTTGCCATTAATTTAAGCTGTTTATCAATACTTACTTATTAACAATACAGCATTCAGGGAAAAATACAGCATTTAGCATAAAAAACAGTTTTTAGATAAACATATATGAAATATTATAATTTTGATATCAGAAACTTACAATGACGCTGCCTCTTCTGAAAGCCTGATGTCTTTCTATTCCCAATCCTGCTGCCATTGCCTTGTCCCCTGCCTCTTGCTGGTGATGCCAAGGGTGATTGATACAACACTTCCATCTCCATCAAAATCATCCTGGTGAGATGTCGGAGGTGGAGTGTGTGCCTTCTTGGGAAGCTGCATCTTCTTCTGCTGCTTCTTTGCAGGCATGTTTATCCAGATAAATTTCACGTAACTTTGTCAATGTATACACTAGTAGACTACAACAGTATGCTGGAGTATCCTAGTTATGGACAGAATCATCCAACTTCAGCAGTAATTCAATATAATATTTCAATAATGTGTTGATGTAATTTGTTCAAAATGCAAATGGCGGTTGTGAACGTGACGCCTTCTTTCCGCAAAGCATGCGCAACACTCCATATATGACGGTATCTAACCGCATCTATCCGCATCTGCAGGTAGCAGAAGATAATGGAAGGTAAGTAATCCGTATCTCCCTGTTTCTATCCACATCGTGTCAATTTACTGAGAAAGTATCTAACCGCTGACCTCCACTGACATCGTCATTTATCCTCAACCATCCGTATCTATCCGTATCTATAGGTAACTGTATCCGTAAGTTCATCAAGAAAAGAGGCCACGCCCACACATTCTGCGGAAGACTGCAGATTTTAACCGCAACTATCCGTCCTATCCGTAATGTGTGTGTCTGACTGGGGCATAACGTTATATGCCATCCGATATGAACTCAATTTTTAAAGCCAAACTTCTGACTTCAATGTCGAGAATGAATTTGCTTCTCACCAATCAGATGCTTGAGCACAAAGTCTGAGCACCAGGAAACTTTCAGAAAGGTTTGACATCGTTCGAGCACGCCAGTCTTATTGTGTTCTACATTATTTGCTAGTCACGTATCACTATTTAGAAAAGACTGGTCCATAATCTTGTCAGAACTAAAAAACAAATTCTTTAGTTTAAACATGTGTTATTACCGAAAATAGCATGTACAATTTAACAAACATACATAGTTATACTCAGATAAACAATGACATATAGGCAAAAGGATCTGTACACAAGTTCAACTTAGGAAAGGCCATTCCCTTGAATTTGACTTGCAATCTATTTATGTCTTCTATTACGGTAGATGTATATGTATATGTGTGAAGCAATTCTTATATTTTGAAAAAGAAAATGAAGTTCCAGTTTAGTAGTTTTGTTTTAAATTGAAAGATAATATTAAAATCGTTCTGTTTCTTTTATAAATGTTTGCACGGCTAGAAAGGTGTTCTCTAAAACAATCTTTAATCTTTGAATTTCACTTGCAATCTACTTATGTCTTCTATTGCAGTAGATGTATATATGTGAAGTAATTCTTATATTTTAATGACATTTTTAATCTTTGAATTTGACTTCTATTTATGTCTTCTATTACGGTAGATGTATATGTATATGTGTGAAGCAATTCTTATATTTTGAAAAAGAAAAATGAAGTTCCAGTTTAGTAGTTTTGTTTTAAATTGAAAGATAATATTAAATTCGTTCTGTTTCTTTAATAAATGTTTGCACGGCTAGAGAGGTGTTCTCTAAAACAATCTTTAAATGGGATCATTATGGGTGCATACAATCAGCAGGATAGGGGTAAAAAACTTAAACTGTTGTAAAGGTTTAGATCAAATTAATCTCTCCCCTCTTGCAGACGTATTTTAACGAATCAGAAGCAGATTACACCTTAAACATTTGTGACAAAAAAAGAAATTCCTTGTCATGGGCCAGTTCCCCACTTGCCACAATATTTTCAAACCATTATACTTTTATTTATAGAGATTTTACCTTTCTTCGGTTACATGTTTTCAAAGTCGTCTACTGCAGATGTGTGGTACGTCGGAAAGGGTTAACTCGTATGTAACATGAAATTAGTGATAACTGTACGGAGAGTCACTCCCTTAAATTCATAGCACACTTCCAAGAAAGTGATGCAGTGGTATTATACGCCGACCTCTTATACCAAAGGTCGTGGGTATAAATTCCGTGATGAGCGCGTTCTGCCTTTGGTATATTCCAACTCGAACAGCGGAAAGTCTCCAGGAAGCAGACATGGATAAATAGCCCTATAAGCTGAAATTTACGTAAATAAATAAGTTAAAGCTTAACTATATTTCCAACGGTATGTGATTGTCTGTTTAATGGGCCATTGTCTCCCTCTGGCATGGTCAATTAACCGATTTACACTACAATAACTATACTATAATTATAACAAAACGACGAACAGAGAAAACTGCCACTGTTGTGAAGTGGCGGAGAGCGCTCATCGACTGTCGGGGATCACGTGTTCGTTCCCCGGCCAGTCAATACCAAGAACTGGAAAAATGGTAGTAATGGCTGTCCCCCTTGGCGCTCAGGAATGTCGGGTTAATATTACAACTGACGTGCTGATGTCAGGTTAAATAAATGTTGATACTAATATCGGCTTTTTAATGGCACGGTTCAAAACACTTAGAAAGCTACCAATAACTAATTCTCACATACAACAAATCTGTAGCAAAAATTGAGCAATTTCTCCTCTGTCATAATGTTTTCAAAAGTCGTCTGCTTGAGCGACGTCAGAAAACGTCTGTTTATATGGTAAAGATTTGACTGGGGTACGTTATTAAGACACAATGCCTTCGCCGTTATGTACGGAAATCAACTTCGATCCAACGGAAGGAAGTCGATTTTCACACAAAGAACTCCCGAGTTAGAGAGGTATACTCAATGATTTATTGATTTATTTGAGATAATCGCCGTTTTCAGAAAGAACGAATGGCTTAGCTTTGGCTCAAACTCACGAACCATCGATTGATAGACGTTACTTATTGAGCTATCGCGGCTCGACAGAGGTACAGTAAAACTTGTGCTAGTGGTCACCTTTGTTTAGCAGCTAACTTGTATTAAGTAACCACTTGAAGAATAAACAAAATAGCATGTTCTTCTTTATCTGACTAGTATAACCAACGACCTGTATATAGCAGCCAAACTTTGACTCTCGCCTGGATGGCTGCTTAAGACAAGTTTGATTGTATGTCTCGATAAACACTTAATTTACTGGGATTTCGTGAAACACATTTGAGCCGTTCCACGAGAAAATAAACAGTGTGGACTTGGAACAGCTTAAACATGCTGTGCAGGCTAATACTGGCAGACACGTTTCGCCTCCTGTGGATGTTCTGTTTCAGGAATCATTACGCTATACCTGTTATCCCCTGAGACGGAATGTGTCGGCCCGGATAAGCCTGCGCGGACTGCACAGACTGATCTGGATCGATAAATTACGCAGTGTCCATACTGTTTGATTTCTCGTGGAACGGCCGCTTGGCACATAAAAACACTGGTACCTAGTTTCGAGGAACCAGCCCTAACGTGAAGGTTACATGTGTTCATTTGTACCCAAGAGGCTAATTAAGACAGACGTGTTTTGAAATTTACAGATGAATGTGGCAGACAGAATCTTTAAGATCAAGCAAATGATAATTATTATGCAGGTTATACAGATAGCAGCGATAGAGATATTGCAAACATGCTTCCGTTGCAGGGAGACGTGGCTCTGATTTGGGGTAAGGGTTATAGTACAAGCCAAGGTCGTTCGTACGATAATGTCCTGGAAAATGTCCTGGAAAATGTCTAACGTATAATTAGTGTTTCTACTATGGTTGTCTGCAAGTAGCTTATTCTCTTTAACATCTACGTTATCTTTGTTTTAGGATCATTACAATTGGCTGTCCTTGGTAAAAGGGGATGAATTGTCTATGGCGCTTTAACTCTTTCAGCGCCAAATGCAATATTCAGGTTTTTGCAAACAATACTGATTCAGGCGAGTCAGCTCGTAATGAGCTGTCTCACCTGAAATCAGCATTGTTTGTCTTTTAGTTATCAAAATAGTCCAAAATTGTATTTCATGAGAAATAGAGACGTCGGTTTTGAACATGGAAGTGTCTAATTTAAACAATTCGGCGCTGAAAGAGTTAAGCATGCGCTACCAAATGTTGTCTTTTTGAAGTGTTTTGATCAATCCTTTTCCACACAAAACAAATCTGCGCTAGACAACTTTTGAAATTTCTAGGCAAAATATGGACGTTTTCAATAGAAGGGATAACACTTATTGAAAAAAAGATGTTGAAAACAGTGTTGCAAACGGTAGAAATTGGTCATCTTGATCATTTTCTCTTTTTGTCATAATGTTTTCATAAGGTGTCTTCTACAGAGTTGTGTTCGTCTGTAATGTGATCGGAAATCTGCATAACTCACGATTAAGATTCATAAAAAATAAGCTTACAAACGGATATGTACTGCATGATATGTACAGTGTGTGTATACCACGTGACTTTGACGTCACAAATGCTACGGCGGACAGAAATATTTAACTTCGGTTTAGAAGTAAAAACAAAGGTAACTTTTTTATTTCTTCATCATTTTTAATGAAACATTGCGCAGTCTACGCCGCTTACAGAGCCCTATCTCCGGTTTTTCAAAGGAGATTGATTAGTTGTTTAGTTTCTTCAAACACTTCGATGAACCTGTTCTCAAAATGTATTAATATCGCCAACAGCCGGAGCATTATCAAAACTGGATTTTGAGAACAGGTTCGTCGAAGTGTTTGAAAAAACTAGACCACCAATCAAACTCCTGTAAAAACCGGAGACAGGACATTGGAATGTTTCATTAAAAAGGATGAAAACATAAAAAAGTTACCATTGTTTTTACATTCTTTATAAGAGCATTTTTTGCTGTCTGACAATGCAAATATGACGTTAAAAGTCACGTGGTATACACACACTGGTGTACGATGATTAATACTGATGGTGTTGATTAGATGGGTACCGCCAATATAGTAAAAATAAACAACCAGATAAAATTCGTCTGCTGCAAAGTTGGTGAATGTTGAATGTTGAAAAGGGCTTACTATGCGTTGCCAAATTATAGCGTGTTTTAAAGTGTTTTACTTGGGTGATATATGAAAATGGCGGCAATAATCATAATCAATAATAATAAAAAAAAAATGCCCGATTAATCATACCGACGTTTAGATTTGGCGGATTAGATGCGTAAAAAGCAACACACGGCAATAATAAGTTAGGATTCTTGTACTCGTATGGTTTTACAGCGCCGTGTTTGAAAGGATTTTAGTGATACCACGGCGTTTTCTGCATAACTTACCAGTAGTGATGGTAAACGTATTTTGACACATGCGCATCCGTTGTAATGAAATCTGAGCCACCCTTAAAGCTTTCCCTCATATAGACGCTTTCTGACATCTCTGCAGCAGACGGCTTTTTGAAAACATAGTGACAAAAGAAGAAATTGCTCAAAACGAGCAATTTCACCTTTTGACACAATGTTTTCCACTTTAGTCATAGGTTATCCATTCAATTATAGAGATGTTTCTATGTTTTGACAAAAACATGTTCAAAGTCGTCTGCTGCAGAAATGTCGTATGAGGGAAAGGGTTAACGCCAAGGAGGGATATTTATAAAAGTATTTCGTTTGATTCGAGTGTCGAACCGTCTGGTCTGTCGTTCTCGAGGTAGCCGTTCTAACCACTGGCAATATTTAGTAGTCATACAGTTATTATGCTACACCCTTGGAAAGGAAACGGAATTTAAGAAATAGTGCAGATACAAATCAGACAGCGCATTCAAGCATTAGAGCACTTATTTGTTAGTTATTCGTCTGTTTTCCCAAGGCTTAAGCAGCAGTTCAATCAACAAACCGTTCACATTCTTGGCAAAACATTAGACTGACTAAACAAGATTGGCGATCATTAATGCAAGGGTTTTCAGCACTTTTAAATGTTTTTCTTACCTGCACGCTCGTTTCCTCTGTTAATTGGTATGTATTTCAACACTCACTTTTCACGCTGTAAGCCAGTGTTCATGTCTTTCACTGCGTATGTCCTATCGACCGAACGTACATTTGAGCCGTTCCCACGAGAGAACCAACATTATGGACTATGCGTAATGTATCGACCAAAATCAGCCTGCGCAGTCCGCTCAGGCTAATCCGACACGACACATTACGTCTCAGTGGGATAGAGGTATATAGAAACAGAAACTCCACAGGCGGCGAAAAGTGTTCCGGATAAGCCTGCGCTGTATGCTTAGGCTGATCCGGGTCGATGCTTTACGCAGAGTCCACAATGTTTGTTTTCTCACGGAACGGCTCATTTATTCATTCCAATGCCTTGCTTCGGCTTCGAGTTCATCAGGATACACTATTATAGACACTGCTGACTGATACAGACACACCGTAAAAGGACTAAAACATAAAAGAAGATTCCCTGTCGGATAGTCCATGAGACAAGACGTCTCAACCCTTTCTCGATACAAACGTAATATATATCTGCAACAAACGAGCTGGGCAATTATAATTGAAAGAGGAGGAAATATTAAAACGATGTGTCGTGTCTCCAGTACGAAACATGACTCCTGATCAAGATGTATTTAAATTATTAATTTAATTTACACATTTACACTATCTTCTTGATTCGCAGAGGATGGTATACTGCGAATAACTTATGTAAATCATATACCCCATCTGTACTACTGCTTGTTAAGCGATTGGATTAATAACATGAAGCTATGTATATATATTTATTTAAAAAAAAACATGTAACATGATGCCATTGTGTAGGTTAACAATATAAACTTACCATATTGCTTCGTTTTGGTGTCACCTGCGTAGCATGGTAGGCACTTAGGGATTACCTTTTTTGTCCGGCGTGTGTCCGTCCGTCTGTCTGTCGTCACACTTTTTCGGCGTTTGTCTGTCTGTCCGTCCGTCCGTCTGTCTGTCGTAATACTTTTTCGTCACGTTTTCAAATAACTTTTTTTCTACTCAAAGGATTGGATTGAAACTTCTGACAAATGTTTGTATCAATCTTTATTGCCCCATTTCTGTCACAAATTAAAATTTTCTGACAAGGCCCGGCAGGTGACACACGTGATCCGGGGAGCACTCCATTCTAGTTTAATTCTACATGACACTCTTTGTGGCGTAGTGATGATCACGGGCAGCGGGTATGGATGCGCTGCTGCCAGGATTGTCTGTTTAATTGTTTTGGGGTTTACGTCGCTTTAAACATCTAAAGTAATATTGCGGCGAACAGGAGATCTGATATTGGGCCAACACTTTATGTTTACATCAAGATAAACACATGTAAGGTATGAAACCAATAGCTAATAACATCCGGCTGCTGTAGTTCAAGAGTTACATTGAATCCAAGCGTTCAGACTAGCTTAGCCGGCTCTTGCGGTTCACGCCAGGGGCGTAGCTCCCTTTATGCACTGTAGGCACGTGCCTACACATTTTTTTTCAAAATGCCCCCAAAATGCAGCTGCGGCGATAGACATCTGCGTAATGTATCGACCAGATCAGCCTGCGCTGTCCGCGCAGACTGATCCAGCCGACACATTCCGTCTTAGGGGGATAGATGTATAGAGTAGTGATTCTTGAAACAGAAAATCCACAGGAGGCGAAAAGTGTCTATCCGGGTAGGACTGTGTGGCATGCTTAGGCTGATCCGGGTCGATACTTTACGCAGAGTCCACAATGTTGATTTTCTCACGAGACGGCCTACTCATTGATTATTGCCAAGCTACGCCCCTGCAAGTAATGATAGAACTGTGGCTTCCATTCGTACTGCAGGTCCTCCAGCCACAGGGACATGGTGCCAGGATAATCTTACCAGATGTTCTGATAATTTACCGAGGAAATGCCTGGACTTTACTGAAATATTTTTGAAAGCGTCATAAACATTATTTATCCATTTCTGTCCGCAAGACATTTAATTTCGCAAAATGGATCACTGTTTTCTGTAGTTTTCTTGTTCTGTTTGTAACAGCTAGTTTTTTCTTCTAGACAACTCCGAGTCACAACACGTCAATTATGACATTACCTTTCTTCGGGAGAACAGCTATTTTCAAAACAAGGTATATAATCATCTGTAATAGATGTCAGTAGTGTCTTTACGATAATGGTTTAACCTTTTACTGGAGAAATTAGTTAGCGCAGTGCCTTTAGCAAAATTTTGTTGACTCTTACAAACAAACTTTACTGAATGAGTATATCATTGCAAAACAAAAGAGACTTCATATCTGTGCAAATTAAATAGCTTGTGTTTTTGAAGCATCGTACACTGTACATAACATCTTGAAACTTGGCATCACTTTGATATGTTAACTCTTTCACGCATGCATTTTGACGCATTTCCTTCATACGACAATTCTGCAGCAGACGACTTTGAACATTTTTTATCCAAAAATAGAAAATCTCTATAATTGAATGGATATGTAACCTATGACTAAAATTGGAAAACATTGTGGCAAAAGGAGAAATTGCTCGTTTTGAGCAGTTTCTCCTTTTGTCTCTATGTTTTCAAAAAGCCGTCTGCTGCAGAGGCGTCAGAAAGCGTCTATATGGGGTAAGGATTAACTCTTTCACGCATGTATTTAGACGCATCTGTAGCAGGAACATGTTAAACTATGCCAGGAGTAAACACAGAGCATACCTGGACACATGTAGAATATACCTAACTTAGTATCTGGTGAATTACATATTTGTTTCCACTTAAGTCGCCTGCTTGGGAGTTGTTGTATCTGGGAAAGGGTTCTTCAAAAAGATTTAGTTATACATTTATGTTTTACATCGGAGAACCTTAATAAGTGAGAGAGAATGAGAGAGAGAGAGAATAAGTTCAACACTTTTATTCATTATTTTAACGACCTTACACTGACATGGTACATGTCTTTAAAACAAACATGAAATATAAAACGGCAAATATCTACTTATTTACATAAACAAACAAAGAAGGAACACAAAATATAAAAATCAAAATATCTTTATATGTATTTACAATGTCTTCTGTACATATATTCAGAATAAATATATCATATTTCAAATAAAGTATATTCCTTACTCAGAATCAGATTTCAACTGGCCAAGATAAGAAGGAGTAAACAGTGAATATTATATTGCAGTAGCGATACATTGGTTTGTATTGTTCTACGTTTACCGTAGGGAAATTTATTTCTCGCGAAACCGACAGTCGAGAGAGATGTCAATTTACCCACGCTCCGAGTAGTACAATAACACCGATGTATCGCTATTGCAACGCACTTTTAATTAATTATATACCTAGTATAATTTAAATACAGACTTAAGATAAATTATACACATTTCTATGTTTTCAATAACGAAATAACAAACTTTACACACTAATGACAATTTGTGAATTTCGTTTGAACCTCATCCACTACCGCATTGTGAATGACGTGAAATCATAATGCAATGACGTCTCATCATATTTCGTTGAAGTCAGATGACCATATGTGTACCATATTTGACAAAGTCAAACCCTATTCTAGGGACAAGCAAGGTAATCGTCTCATTTCTCACTATGAGAAATCTCTCAATTTTACATAATGTCTTCAAATATCGACATTTGCATTGAGTAATAAATGGTTAATACCAGTGTCATCCATGTATATATATATATTTAATGCAACAAGTATTACATCCTCGGCACGCATGTCGTTCATTCTGTAACCAGTATAATGATCCAGAGCATTCGAAAATTGTACAAGTTGGCATTTCTCTACAGTGTTGGTTCAGATCTGGATATATGCTGTTCACAACAGCGAAAGTGTACCTTTTCCTATCGACTGACTCATTAATATGAACAGTACATGAGAACAAAGTACAAGTTGGCATTTCTATACATTGTAGGTTAAGATCATAGTGTTCATCTAATCAGTCTCATCGGAATCTACTCAAATTGACAGACTCTTCTAACATACTTTTATAAGTAATATGTGAACAGTGTTGAACATGATAAGGAATTTATACTGTTAACAATATAGTACGGGCTTATATAAGCATACCATAATCACAGTACCAGAGGTATTCAACGATACAAGCATTGGTAATATCAATAATTAAAAAAATATGACAAAATTGTAATAAAATGTCCATAAAGACAGCACACTACATTTACAATAATCAAACCGTCATAAAAACAAAACAAAACAAAATCGATACATGACAATTAAAAAATTATTCCAAAATAAAAACTACTTGGAAATATATTCATAAATTACATATTGGATTTAGTTTAATTTTTTTCTTAACCGATTTCCTGAAACGTAAGTCATATGACGCATTTGCAGTAGAGGCATAGATCTTTAAAACAGTGTGTGAATAGAAGCAATGTCTCTCGTTCCCACAATGTCTTGCAATCTCGTTTCAAACTTATACCGCAAATGTTCCAGATGTCTTATTTGTTTTCGTCCTCAGATGTTTTCAAAGCAAATACCAGTACTACAAACAGCATATCAGATCAACATCTAATACTCGAGTCGAGCCACGGTATTTCAGTCTTTATTACCGATTAAATCATTCTGTCTCCGTCTTTCTTTGTCTGTCAAATGTTGTATAATCCTTTCCCACATACAACCAAACTACAAACATGACTACAATAACATCTTCTCAAATGGAAAATCGTTTAAAATGATGTTCTTATGTAAACAATTGAACACATTGTTAACATGGAAAATTGCTCATTACTGCATTTCTCTATTTGCCGCAATGTTTGCGAATTATGTCTGCTGCAGAGACGTAAGAAAACGTCTATATGTGGAAAGGGATAAAGATAAATCGTATCATTAGCTAGTTTAAAATAGAAAAAAAGACGTGCATTTCTGTCAGGGTTGACATTGAACAAATCATAGTCATAATTTCTCATTATCTTTTTCCGAGGAACAAGATATGAAAGATGTAATATTTCTCCTTAATGTGTTCTTCCTTTCCCCCAAGCGTACGAGATGGATCTAAACGTAAGAGGAGTTTTGATACCATTTCTACATTTATATGCGTTTTGTGAAATGAAATCGGTCTGATACAAATTCAGTATTTTTCATTGATACTCGACACTTTTTTAGATGTTTGGATGACACTTAAAAGATTCTGCGTAATTATGCACATACTCGTATATTGTATGACCTGCGTTCGGATTACTGTAACCTTACGAAAGCCATTCCTATGTCGGAGTTTGATATCCTTTTATCCATGTTACGTTCCTTTTAACAAAGTAGTTCGACAACTGGCCCATATACCCATAACACTGAATCACTGGATATTCCTTTCTTGGAATGTAACAAGATTTAATCACAACCTTGTAAATTTAAACAGCATTAGAGTAATTCATTATATTTACATTATTTACATTATAAAGGACTATTAACAATATATATCATTATAATACATGTATATAGACAGTATTGCTCGACATCACCGACCTGACCCCGATATGAGCCTATAATCAAATACAATAGACTCGCGTTCTCTGGACTTTAACATAAATTGCTTAGAGTTATCGACGTGTTCGAGCGATCCATCGATGTGTGCTGAATGTATGTTTCGAGGGCTTGGCGTGAAACGGTTGTATATAAAAACCTTTTTTTGAAAACCCTGGTTTAAGGGCAATTTTGACCCCTTTGTAAACAATGCAAATGTAGGTGCCATTGCTCAGAATGAACAATGGCACCTAAATTTCCATTGTTTACCAAGAAAAATGATTTAACGCTTTTAAAGACGTTATGGCGAGGTGATTAACCTTGGGAAAAAAAATACCAATTTTAGTTACAACCGTTTCACGCCAAGGCCTCGGTATATGTGTTTTCAGCTTCGTAATTTATTCATATGATCCACGAGAAAACCAACATTGTGGACTCTGCGTAAAATATCGACCCGGATCATCCTAAGCATGCCACGCAGGCTAACCCGGACAGACACTTTTCGCCTCCGGTCGATTTTCTGTTTCAGGAATCATTACATTATACCTTTATCTACATGATACGGGATGTGTCTGCCCGGATTAGCCATCGCGGACTGCACAGGATGATATGGGTCGATACATTACGCAGATACCATAATGTTGGTTTTCTCGTAGAACGGCTCATATTTAATCTTAGTATGTCAATGATAAAATCATGTCAAGGAGATTTTTCGGATTTCTCGTCTGAGCAATCAGAACTGCTGTTACGCTTTTATCAAAGAGTCTGATCCCTTCCAGAAAGTAGTTCAACTTAAACGATATATTTAAATTATCCGAAGTAACTGTGTGTGATTTATCTAAAAATGTGTATATTTATTAAATAAAGCACATTTTAGAAATTAAACGTATTGTACCTCCGAATTGAATACATACATTGGCCAGTTAACATTGAACTATATAGAAGTCCGACCTTGTTATGTATTCACAACTTGACAGCTCACTTTACGCGGACAATACATAATTACATATTTTGTATTTTGAACTGTCGGACGGTGATCAATGTCAGTTCTCATAAAACTATTTAGTTAACCATCTTCACAATGTCCATTACATTCCCATTAGTATGTGTTTACGGTAATCATTATACACGAAGTAGTCTTGGCTGCCAAAGAAGACAGAAAACCAACCTCAGTATGTATTAACATGGAGGTATTATCTATGTGCTTGATATTCTCATCGCGGTAGGTCAGGTTAATATTGTCGAGCGATACCTCTGTGGATATGTTCGTGTTTGTGTGGCAAACTGATCAGAAAGCAGACGCGTTTTGTTCATCTTTCTGGCCAAATACCACCCCACAACGCCGTGTATCTTTACTTTTGGCCACAATGTTTGAAACTCTTATCATTATTTAGTTATGCACTTTGCGTAATGTATCGACCCAGATCAGCCTGCGCCGTCCGCGAATGCTAATCCGGACCGACACATTCCGATTCAGGTGGATAGAGGTATAAAGTAATGATTCCTGAAACAGGAGGCGAAAAGTGTTTGTCCGGGTTAGCCTGTGCAGCATGCTTAGGCTGATCCGGGTCGATAATTTACGCAGAGTCCACAATGTTGGTTTTCTGGTGGAACGGCGCATACTAATTCGTGATTTTTTCTACTAACGCTAAGTCACAGGCGCCAATTCGGCAGGAAAAAAAAGGACTTAGTTTTTATTTAACTCTGTCAGTGCCATTGGCAATATTAAGTTTTTTGCAAACAATACAGATTCATGTTAGTCAGCTCGTAACGAGCTGTCTCGCCTTAAATCAACTTTGTTTGCCCTTTCGTTATCAACATATTTCAAAACTATTATACCATGAAAATGGGGTCGCCCAATTTTGAACATGGAATAGTCTACTTTAGGAAATTATGCTCTGAGAGAGTTTACCTATTATATAACAAAAACACAAATGGAATAATATCATACTTGGCGATATGTCGCGGGTATGTTGCTAATGGTAACCACATGTACACGTAATTCTCACAATTTCCCCTGATATTCTCTCTTTAGAGTCGTCTGCTTTCAAAACAAAGTTGTAACGTATTGAAATTTGGAAGAAAACTTTTCAAATGGAGTTGAAAACATTGTAGGAAAAGATGAGAAATGTCTTATTTTGACCAATTTCACACAATCACCCAAGATATATTTGAAAAGTCGTCTGCTGTAAAATGAGACAGAAATCGTCTGTATTGAAACAAAATATGTGAAATTTAAGAGACATTGCTCGTTGTTTAGTAATACTTCATAGCTTCCAGAATGTTGTCCAAATGCGTCTGCTGCATTCATAAGTCTTCAGAAATCGTCTGTTGCATGCAGCATGAAGCCTCAATAGTCGTCTGCTATCAGGTATTGGGGTTTTTACGCTAGTTTCTCGGCACTTCTCACAATCTCTCTGGTAACATTCTCTCCCCGCTAGATATACTACTCTGTCTCTTCAGCTTAACGACCTCTCGCCGCGTTTTATAGTACGCCATTGTCAGAACGAGACTCAACACAGACAGGCAAATTACCACCGACGTCAATATCCAGATCTGATTATGTCCTCCATACGCGATTTGACGAGTATTTTTTGTTTCTCCAGAGTATTCAAAGGTACACAAGTTCAAGCTGCTTTTTCTGTGTTGTATTTGTTGCTGCAGCATCTCGGGTATTTTTTCGTTCCAGAATGACATTATCTTTGGCCGAAAGTTGGTGTTGGTGCTAATAATCGGCCGGTCACTGTAGTATATGCGACTGTATTGCTTTCTGTCGGGGTAATATCGCGGTAAATAGATGTTCTGCTTTTGTTCTAACGACGGAACCCTGGAAATACATGTTTTGATTGATTGATTTGGGTTTAACGCCGTTTTCTAAAATTTCAGTCAATTCATGGCGACCAGTTCACATACTCATGTGTTCCATGGCTTTTTCACACCAGTAATCCACACAACATACTTTCCAAGTTACTGGCTGTGTTTCCACATAGACTATTAGAGAATTGGTGAAATACGAATGACGCTTATCACAGTGACCTTTGTCAAATGGACTGACGGGTCTGGTGAATTCGGGCCTTCGAACATAACCGTTACGGGATCATTAACCATTTTGCTGCCAAAGCCAATTAAAGGCTTTTTAAAACAATGCAGATTCGGGTAACGGGATAGCTCCCATTGGATCTCTGCTTTACGGTAGAGAAAGTCGCTAAAAGAATAACTACTGTTAAATATGTACTTTATTTGTGTTCTAATAATTGAGCATCTTTCCTTATTGTAGATTTTAGAAATGAGCGGAGCTCAAAGAAAGCCAACTTTATCGTAACAATTACACCAGTCGAAAAAGCCATGCCGGCGCACCAATGCTAAGAATGGATGCTGGTTTGAAAACGTTGGCAAATAGAGCAGAGCGAATGCACTGGCTGATCGGGTGCTACACCGATCGCATATGCCTTATCGCACAGAGTTCCGCTCAACTATGGATGTCTAGACCTTTTAACGGGGTCAACCCGCACGGAAAGTTCGCGGCGAGCGCTCGTTCAGTATCCATAATGCCCTCATTGAGATTGATTAATACAGTTGAAAGAAAATATTTTACAATGGTGTAGAATAAATTCATACGAGATCATATGACTCAAAACATTGTTTGCTGCAGATGCGTCTGGGAAATGGTTATATACATTTTGGCATGAAACTGAGACTGTGCTGGTGCCCAATAGGCTTGCCCGAGTGAACTACATTATTATGTAGATAATTTGAAACTAATGTTGGTATTTACCCGTGTTTAACGAAGTTTGACCACAGCAGCAACATTATCTTTGACATTTCCTTGTCTACCTCGTTATATCGGAAATTCTTGTGGCCTTCAAACGGACAGCCAGACAAATAGAAGATTTCTGCTCCGTGAATAACACCTGCACATAGAAAATACACATGAGAATCGACATTGTAGTTTTGCACGAGCTTTCACTTTCCGGATAAACCTTTCCCACTTATAGACGTATTATGATGATTCTGCAACAGATGCCTTTTGAAAATATGTGATTAAAGGAAAAACTACCACATTTATTTTAACATTATTATATATACCATTATATTTCGAGAACTTCTACATTTTTTCCAAAATGTTTTCAAAGCCATCGACTGCAGAATTGTTGCTTGTCGGAAAGGTTTAACCACTCCCCACATGCAAACGCATTTTAAGGCAACAATAAAGAGCGAAAGTAGCAATCCGTTACATAAGGCACCGGTCTTACCTCATGTTCACATACGTAAAATCTAACGAATCGGACATACATATGCATAAAGACAAAGTCTCATTTGGACCTGAAGCAGTGTTGGTGGCAAAATCCTGACCTTTACAAAACCATTATATAATACAATGAGATTACGTAGCAATCCGCGTCATACGAGAGCGGTCGTATAAATAGCGCGTTCAACCCGTGCACATTAACGACTCGGTTTGAATATCTATATAGACACAGTCTTATTCTGTTGTGGATCTTATCTGATGAGGAAGGAACAAAGTCAGGCTTTCGTAGAGTTGTCTGATACTATTATCACCTCTTAAGGTCAAAATTAAAGAGCTCACCTAGCATTTCGCATCATATGAAAACGGTCGTATAAATCGCATGTTTAACAACTGCAAAACAAATACCCGGTTAGGATATATGTATTTATAGAATAAGTCGTATTCGGTTGTTGATCTTTACTGATGGGGAAGGAACGAAGCCAGGCTTTCGTAGGACTTGTACGATACCATTATCATATCTAAAGGTCGTTATTAAGAAGCGCGTGTAAGAGCGGTCGTAAAAATTGCATTTTCAGAAAAGTTCACATAAACATATCTGGCATGCATTGCATATAAACAAAGTCGCATTATGACCTAGATCTTTGCTGGTGGCATCAACTCGAAGTTTTCTTATGACGTTTCCGATACAAGTATCACCTCTCAATGACAAGTTTAACCCTTTCCCACATACAGCAATTATGCAGCAGACGACTTTCAAAACTTATTGATAAAAGCATGAACAATCTCCATAAAAGATAGCTTAATTGTTAAATAAAGTTGAGCAATTTCACCTTTGGCCACGATACCCGGTTGCGGCGACATTCTTTCGGGCGATTTTTCAATTGCCTCTCACCTCTGATCTATGTGAGAAAGTAGTCAGTGGCTTCGAAAGAATGTTGTGTAAGTATTGGTGTGGGAAAGCCAGGAAAACATGGGTAGGTGCACTGACCGCCGTGATATGACCAAAGCTGTTGAAAGCGGCGTTAAACTCCAAACAAAAAAAAACAAAAACCTTTGGCCACAATGTTTTTAAAAGTCGTCTGCTGTTATTGCGTCAAAATGCGTCTGCAGGTGGGAAATGTTTAAATGGTTCGGCTTTTGTCCAGCCTTTCCCGTACCATTATGACATATAACTGAAGGACAATATTAAAGAACACACGTAGCAATTCGTGTCATATAAAGGACAATATTGAAGAGCGCACGAAGCAATCCGTGTCATAAGAAACTGGTTTTATCTCATGTTCACACACGTACACACTAACGAATCGGGCATACATATGCATGCATATAGATAAAGTCTCATTCGGCCCCCGAATCTTTGCTGATAACAACAAATCGCAGCTTTTCTTTCTTCAGACTATCAGCTTAAACCTTTCCCTCACATAGACGCTTTCTGACGCCTCTGCAGCAGACGCATCTTGAAAACATGGCGACAAAAGAAGAAACTGCTCAAAACGAGCAATTTCCCCTTTTGTCACCAGGCTTTCAACTCTATTCAATTATTGTACTTTATTTTAAAGGGAGTTTCCAGTTTTTTCGGGTATGATTGTAAAGTCGTTTGCTGCAGATTTGTTGTATTTGTGAAAGGGTTAAGGACAGACATAAAGAGCGCACACATCAATCCGCGTCATACGTGAGCGGTCTTATCTCACGTCCAACACGTGCACGTTTACCCATCGGTTAGAATGTCTAGTTCTACATCGCCAAGTCAATAAGACCATCAATCGCTTGACGTGAGTTATTGATGATAGCATACCTTCCCACTGCTCTAGTAAAGATTTGTATTCATAGTTGTAGACATATACTGAAACATTCCGCCTGGCAAGTTTGTCCGCCATCTTATGTGTTGGTGCCGTGATGAAATAATCACCAACAACCTGAAATAGAAACAATAAGAATTGGTTTCTTCGATACTGGAAGAACTGACAACTGCTTGACAAAATTGTGACCATATTAAGAAATAACGTTCCTAATGAGTTCGGGGATTTCCGTATGTGGTCGTTAAAGATCGTTATTGGTTGTCGGCCTTTTCCAATCTCTTACGAATTAGGACAGAAATTGTCCAGTCTAAATACTGTAAAAAGATTCCAACCTCATTATGAGAGTAATTTCTCCTTTTATCACAATGTTTTCAAAAGTCATCCTGCAGTGGCGTCACAAAGCGTCAGCACGTGAAAAAGGGTTAAAGAATGAATTGATATATCGTTCAAAATATGTCCTTACAATGTCTCACGCAATGCCGACCGATGTTAAAGATTACTCGAACAAATAAAAAAGATAATTAACAAGCTGAAGCTACAATTAGACCATGTACTTCCTACGTTTTACAGTCGATAAATTCCGGTCTGATATATTTTCCTATCGAGTGTTTTGTTTTCTATACACTGACCTCATTATCTTAATTAAACGGGCCGAGTCACACGAGAGTCCGGGAGACTTCGGGAATTTGATAAGTGTTCGTATTCATTTTTAAACCATTTTAAATTCAATCAAATTCTATATTTGTAGAATATTCGAAATTTCAAAATCAGAAATTGTGTAACTTTGTTAATTTAGAATCATCGGAGAATTAGAATGGTATTTAGAACGATTGGTGAATGCAGGTCCAGGTACCTACCTCAATGACATCTACAACATCATAGAAGTCTAAAAAGGACAACCTTTAACAAAATCGTGGTGATCTTCTATAAAGCGGCTGTAGCAATTGGATGTTCGCGCGGGAAC
This sequence comes from Serripes groenlandicus, assembly GCA_031761405.1. Taxonomy (NCBI): domain Eukaryota; kingdom Metazoa; phylum Mollusca; class Bivalvia; order Cardiida; family Cardiidae; genus Serripes; species Serripes groenlandicus. Next base: position 145,226,435 of record JASEVX010000001.1, read on the forward strand.
CAGCATGTTATAGCTTAAGAAATACTGTTTGATTCGAAAAACAGGAAACCCGCTTTAAATATATGATATAAATATATGATAACAATAGTTTTTTAGTTAAATACGTAAATCGAAAACAAACATCCCTTTTCCCAACGTGTTGACCTCGATCTCCCAAAATTATTGAAAACATTTGTCCGCGCATGTGCTTCCTTTTTTTCCTTAATATATTCTTAAAATCGTAAAATTTAGCACAATAACTTCACATTTATGAAAATATTCCCATTTTCCTGTTATTAAAAAAATATGATTTTAATTTACATTTTAATTATAAAAAAACTACTCGCATATAAATAGACTGGTTCACTAATCTTAATCTTCTATTGCAAACTCGAACGAAAACCAGTCTAGTGACGAACTGCTACGGAAATATCCGAGAGCTGACGGTAAAATACGGTGCATGCGCGATCAAGACGATTAACACGGCGCAGGCGCAAGTCCATTGCACCTGTGATAGTTCTAAACACAACCAATATATGCGCTGGTGCTGATGCACCCGCACAATAACAGAAGAAACGGTGTTCTAAATTATAAACGAGTATGCGGGTATTTTAATCTTCCGGGTAGAGTAGTAGATAGATAAGATATAATTGGTCTATCTGCCTCATGTTCCGTATGAATCGCGATTTGCCATCATGAAATATGTGTCATGTCGCAGACTATGTCATGTTCTATGTTATTTGAATAACACCAATATTGATGATATCTTTAGCAACACTGTCCTTGTAATAGAAAGGTACGTCCTTGCGTCGAAAGCGACGTCCATTACAAATGAATGATTCTATCTAAATTTCAGAACCATGGACGAACTAATTATTCATTACCTGAGCCGTTCCACGAAAAAAAAACACATTGTAGGCTCTGCGTAAATTATCGACCCGGATCAGCTTAAGCATGCCGCACAGGCTTATCCGGATAGACACTTTTCGCCTCCTGTGGATTAACTGTTTCAGGAATCATTTACTCTATCTATCCCCCCCTTAGACGGAATGTGTCGGCCGGATCAGTCTGCGCGGACAGCGCAGGCTGATCTGGTCGATACATTACGCAGATATATTGATATGAGCCGTTCCACGAAAAAACACACATTGTGGACTCTGCGTTAAGTATCGACCCGGATCAGCTTAAGCATGCCGCGCAGGCTTATCCGGATAGACACTTTTCGCCTCCTGTGGATTAACTGTTTCAGGAATCACTACTCTATCTATCCCCCCTTAGACGGAATGTGTCGGCCGGATCAGTCTGCGCGGACAGCGCAGGCTGATCTGGTCGATACATTATGCAGATATATTGATATGAGCCGTTCCACGAAAAAACACACATTGTGGACTCTGCGTAAAGTATCGACCCGGATCAGCTTAAGCATGCCGCACATGCTAACCCGGACATACTGTTTTCGTCTCCTGTTGATTTTCGATTTTCGGGAAAGAGTTAACCTGACCCATAAAAAACGCTATAAGCCAACTAAACAAATGTTTAAGGCAGTGTTCAAAACTATACAATAATGTCATCAATGCTATTGCTTTGTTTTCAAAACGTAAACCTTCAAATTCAGAAAACATGTGAAGAAAGAACGTGTTTATATTATTATATTTTTGTGAAAGTAGGTCTAACTTGAAAGGGCAGACTGTCGCTAGCACAAAGGCATTACTAGTTGGTTTGAAGACATTTAAAGAGTTAAACGTAAACAACGCCAGGGGTCGTTTGGGGTAATTAACTTTTCGTCTGATAGTAAAGTTCCGTCTGATAGTAGTAAAAAGAAGCTGTAGTAGAATTGTGAGATTGTCGTCTGCGATCTAGAGCGCGGAATCAACAGACCCGATAAGTTCTAAAAACCCTGTACTGCCGTTGACAAGTATGAAATGAAGTTCTTTCCTTGATATGTTAACCCTTTCCCTCATATAGACGCTTTCTGAAACCTCTGCAGCAGACGGCTTTTTTAAAAACATAGTGACAAAAGAAGAAATTGCTCAAAACGAGCAATTTCTCCTTTTACCACAATGTTTTCCACTTTAAGTCATAGGTTATCCATTCAATTATAGAGATTTTCCATTTTTTTACAAAACCTGTTCAAAGTCGTCTGCTGCAGAATTGTTCTATGAGGGAAAAGGTTAACAGGAATCCATTTAAGCTGTTCCAACATGCAGACACAGTTTGACGCATTTGCAGCAGAAGATATTTGATAACATTTGAATACCACAACAATATAAGTACAGTCTGCAGCGGCCATTGGTACTCATTTCACGTTACATTACAATTTACAGTGAGTAACAAAACTCTAATGCTATGATAATATGGTATGCGAAAAGAAATAAACATTGTCATGAAAAAAAGACTTTTGATTGAGCGATTTCGAGAACGATACTTAAGCACAAGCTTGAGCACTGAGTATAGTTTCATAGTTTAAGATAGAAAACGCCCCTGCAGTTGCTATCGCTCGTACAGCATATGAGCCGTCCAACGAGAAAACCAACAGTGTGGACTCTGTGTTAACCCTTCCCCTCATATAGACGCTTTCTGACGCCTCTGCAGCAGACAGCTTTTTGAAAACATAGTGACAAAAGAAGAAATTGCACAAAACGTGCAATTTCTCCTTTTGCCACAATGTTTTCCACTTTTTGTCAAAGGTTATCCATTCAATTATGGAGATTTTCTATGTTTTGACATAATACGTTCAAAGTCGTCTGCTGCAGAATTGTCGTATGAGGGAAAGGGTTAAGTTATTGGGTGGTTCAATCTTACACAACCGGATGACAGGGTTACTCTGGGTAACCCCTTCCCAAGAAACAAAAGCATGTTTACGCCTCTGTAGCAGACGACTTTTGAAAACATTGTGACAACAAGAAAAGAATGGTAATAGCTTATTATGCTTTCTCCTTTTGCCACAGTGTTTTCAACTATGTTTTAAAATAATTATACGTCCACATGTCGTATGTTTTCGTACTTTTGCCTTGACAAGTTCATCGTCGTCTGCTGCAGATTGATTGAATGTGAGAAAGGGTTAATGAGGTATAATTGATTTATCTGTCTACTAAATCAATGTAAAATCACAGCCAGATTAACGGGCCACCAAAAGATGGCACTACTTTGTCGTCAAAATCACACACAAGTAAATATCATTACAAGCTTGTATAAACAGACAGACGAGCAGTTTAGCTAGAAACATGTTCTTTTGAGTACTTTTTTTCTGAATTTATCTTAGACTCAACCAACTTCACGAATTGTATAAATAGTTCTGAGTTTTTACTAGTAAGATGTTGTCTTAATAAGGTTCCCAAACACAACTCGGAGAAAAACAGTGCGAATTCATATATGAACCTATCCACTGGAATATAAAGTGTCTATTACGATCTAGGTCACTGTACTATGTTTGACGTTCTACCACATTACAAACGTTCAGGTTTAACCTTTGTTCTCCCTTTTCCCGAATGATTCTTTAAATATTTAGATGAAGCGGAATTGCACGTGCGTATTGACCGTGTAAATTTAATTAGCATTTGGGGAATGCAAGGTCAATTTATAACTTTATATGAGCCGTTGCGGGAGAAAACAAATATAGTGGACTCTGTGTAAAATATCGGGGGTAGGTGTGTGCTAGGTGATTGAGAGAATCACAGTGGAAACGAAACCCACCTAAAAGTATTTTCCTCTGAAGCGCAGTAGTGAGGAACCTTAACCTTAGACGGACTGCCTGCGCCTGCGCGTTTTGTTGTTCCACAGTCTCCCGTCAGCTTAACCCAGTTGTTACGATATAAATCCACTTAATATATGAGCCGTGCTATAACCACACTGTGTTTGCGACCAGTGTGTATCCAGATCAACCTGCGCATCCACTATGCACTCTTATGTCACAGATTGTTTCAATAAACTGCTGACAAACAGTATACATATGGATCCGATAGCATGGATTTACAGGCATCTCTAGATCGGAACTTGTCAAACGTACGGAAAGGTTCGTTTTCTTGGAACACGGCTAACAATTTAATCAATTACGATGCACTAGATGTTTTACGATGATCTTCTCGGCCGTGATTTTACGAGAAGTTTTTGTTATCGTTACTATAACTTCCACGTCAACCTACGGTGTCGCCGACTGATTACTATCAACTAACTGTGTCGATCGCTGGCT